>JAPFTB010000142.1:0-146399 GCA_030779245.1 Fusarium sp. MBC 438 | reverse complement strand
GGTCTCCTTCTTCCACTTCCACGTAGGCTTCTTGCCGGGCAGGTTACGGAGCCCTAGCCTCCTCATACCATTACTCAACTCCCACTCCTCCTTCATAATCGGCTCTAACTCCTCATTCAGAGCGTCAATTAATAATTACGCTTCCTTCCTCTCTTTAGCGGTCTCTAGGCCCCAGCAATAACAAGGACCCTTCTTCTCATAGGAAAAGGCGCCCCAGAACATAAACTCGCTGGCCCCTTTCCATCTCTCACGAATACAGCTGCGGGAAAACCGTTCCTCGACTCGTCGCCACACACGATAGCCTCCTCGGCGATAGAGCAAGATAACAGAGGTCTCGTCAGACCAAATCACATTCTTCCAGTCCTCAAGGGTCCAATCTTTATAGGCGATACACCAAGCAAGGCGTTCTCTTCTCATCTTCTTCGTCAACCCAGGCTTCCTCGTCGGCTTGGTCTTCCGGAAGCCAGCTTTTCGCAGAATCCTCCAAACCGTCATAGCCGAGAGATCGAAGCCCTGAGAGCTAAGCTCGCTAGCGATATCAGCACATGACTTTTCCCTTCCGTAGCGGTCACGCCGAACCTTCAAGATAACCTCCTTCTTAGCTTCTTCTGTCTGCTTCGGTGGCCGGCCGCGTCGATAAGCATCACAGAGATATTCGTCACGGATAACAAGTGGCCGCAAGTTAGGGTCAAACCCTCGTTCAATCGCACGAGCATAGATATGGTTGACTTAACGGGTTGAAAGGCCGGCTATAGCAGCGACTTCTGCAGTGGTCTTGCCGCCGCAAGGTGCCCTAAGGGCGACGACGAAGGCACGGGTCGCGATATCGGTATTTGGGGCCATAGCTAGGGACCTAGAAAACTATTAGAAATCAAAGAGAAAGCTGATGAAGAAGATCACCATAGAAAATAGCCGGGGAAGCCCTTCACCGCGTTTTCTTTGCTTTTGTGTGGCTTCTTGTGGCGCTAATTAGCGTCTTGGCAGGACAAAACTTTTGAGAGAGACCTCCGTACATCGCACTCAAACGTTCTTGGTTTTTATCCTCCGTAGCTTGTACTGTATCCGGTGATCTCGGTGCTCTCAGACGTTGTCTCCATTGAAAGTCCCCGCTGTTTCCCGCCGAGGCCCAGACCTGGACTTGTTTTTAATTCAACGGATCCCACTTCGCACAGCGCCGCCTCGTGGTATCTTTCTTTCATACCTTTTTTCTTGTCATTCCTTCTTCCTTCGTCCATCACTCTGCTGCTCGTTGGGCCGTCGTCGGTTTCTTGCTGTCGCCGTCCACTTGCAGACACAGGCTTCGGCTGAGCGATAGTGATAGAGAGAGGTCCACCAGACCTGATCGCCGTGTCCTCGAGTCTCGACCCCGGGCATCTTTGTTCCTTCGGCACTTTTTACAGTGTTGGTTGTTAGACTGCTTGGCCTAAGCAGACTACCGACCAGTCGACAAGAACGCCCTTGCGTTGCGGCCTGATCAATTGCAGATCAACTCGAAGACGCTTGTTTCGGCGGTTGGAATCTGGAGCCAGTAGAGCACATTCGCGAACTGCTCTTGCCGGCGTCTACCAGGTGGTGACTGAGTAAGCTGCTATTCCCTGTTCTTTGTGTGATTTCGTCCTTGGTTTCAAATTCATTCTTCAATCCCAATTCCTGGCATCAACTGGCTTCGATTGGATCGTTTGCTGCCGTCGCTTCCTTGGTGTTTATGGGTGGCTCCGCTTAAAATTGGCGACGGTGCCCACAGCCAATTTGCAGCGGGCGGATCAGCACTTTCCCAGTTTGATTCGACGCCACCTCCTGCGCCCCCTGTGCCTCCTGGGACGACGTACTCGTTGGCTGCACCGCCTGAGCAACTCAAACTCGAGTTCAAACTTGTCGTTGCTCAAGCCTCCTTCTTCAACATCACCATTTTCTTTGCGTACACACAAAGACGCCTCTGCCTCGATTGCTTGCTTACTACACGGCCTTGTCGCGCTCTGCATTGCATAGCTCTCAGCATTCTCAATCATCGCTTCTTTCCCACTTCCTGAGCCCCTTTCCAAGCAACTGGCCTGTGGAAGCACCTTTCGAAGCATGCGTCACAGACAATCACCGTGTCGACTCGATTTTTAACATTCACACGTGTGCTGACACTCTCCTCCGCGGCAGACTCTCAATCATTTGCCCTGACTAAGTTTGGGTGTCGCTTCTCGGTCGGCGTTTTCGCAATCTAATCACGTTTCTTCACCGATACGATACGACCAGTCCGCACCCTACGCGACTTCTGCCAGGAGAGATGCCCCGTCGGCTGAACATCTTCTCATCTTCATCCTCCATGTCTCAACCCGTCAAGCCGGGCGAGAGGCGCCCTTCTACCTCCAAGGGCAACCGCATCACCAACTTCTTTTCTTCCAGCCCCAAGTCGACTGCTGCCCAGCAGGCGTTGGCCGCTGCTCAGCAGCAGCAGGCCAATGCCACTGGCATCTCGTCTTCTCCCGGTCTGCCCTCCATCTCTCTCTCTGCCGCCAGCCCCGGTGACCCCAACAGCATCGATGCCTCGACCACGACTCTCTTTCAGCCACAAACGGCCGAGGAGATCGAGCGCCAGAAGCGTGCCGACGCTCAGTTCGGTCCTCTCCTTCATCCCAACCATCGATACATCAGCGAGTCCCACGGAGAGACTCTCGAAGCCCCTGTTGAGGACGAGCCTCCCTACTACTTCATTCTCACCACCTACATCAGCTATCTCATCCTGATTCTCCTTGGTCACATCCGTGATTTCTTCGGCAAGCGTTTTGGCAACCCTAAGCACTACCGTGCCCTCAAGGCCTCCAATGGCTATGCCGCGCTCAACGACGACTTTGATAACTTTTACGTCCGACGTCTGAAGATGCGTCTGGATGATTGCTTTGCTCGCCCCACCACTGGTGTTCCCGGTCGCTTCATCACCCTCATGGACCGCAAGTCCGACGACTTCAACCGCACATATCAGTACACTGGCACTTACACCGAGACTCTCAACATGAGCTCCTACAACTACCTCGGTTTCGCCCAATCCGAGGGTCCCTGCGCCGACGCTGTTGAGGAGTGTGTCAAGCGATATGGCATCAGCTTCTGCAGCCCCCGTGGCGCTGCTGGTACCTCTGATCTTGCTCTCGAGGTCGAGCGTGAAGTCGCCGAGTTCGTTGGCAAGCCTGCTGCTATGGTCTTCTCTATGGGTTACGTCACGAACGCCAGCTCTTTCCCCGCTCTCGTCTCCAAGGGCTCTCTGATCATCTCGGACGAGCTTAACCACGCCTCTATCCGCATTGGTGCTCGTCTTTCTGGCGCCATGATCCAGTCTTTCAAGCACAATGATATGGCAGACCTTGAGCGTGTTGTCCGTGAGGCTATTTCTCAGGGCCAGCCCCGTACTCACCGCCCCTGGAAGAAGATCCTGGTCGTTGTCGAGGGTCTCTACTCTATGGAGGGTACTATGTGCGATCTTCCCGGCATTCTCGCTCTCAAGAACAAGTACAAGTTCTATCTATTTGTCGACGAGGCCCACTCGGTTGGCGCTCTTGGACCCCGTGGACGCGGTGTGTGTGACTACTTTGGCATTGATCCCTCTGAAGTGGATATTCTCATGGGAACCCTGACCAAGTCCTTTGGCGCCAACGGCGGTTACGTCGCAGCTGATAAGCACATCATTGACAAGCTCAAGAACACCAACGCGGCCACTCAATTCGGCGAGACCCCCGCTCCTTGTGTCCTCATGCAGATTCTGGCTTCGCTCAAGCTCATCACTGGTGAGCTCTGCCCTGGTCAAGGCGAGGAGCGTCTCCAGCGTATCGCCTTCAACTCTCGGTACCTGCGCCTCGGACTCAAGCGTCTTGGTCTCATCGTCTACGGCCACGATGACTCCCCCATTATCCCTGTCATGCTTTACCACCCTGCCAAGCTTCCCGCCTTTAGCCACGAGATGCTTCGACGCAAGATCTCGGTCGTCGTTGTCGGATATCCTGCGACTCCACTCATCAGCTCTCGCGCTCGATTCTGTGTTTCTGCCGCCCACAACAAGGAGGATCTGGACCGTCTCCTGGCTGCTTGCGACGAGGTTGGCGACATTCTGCAGATCAAGTTCTCGACTGGTGTTGCTGGTGGACTGGAGCCTCTTCCCGAAGGCGTCTCTCCCGAGGACGAGCGGGAATGGAGAAGGGAGAACCGAATCCCTCTCAACGCCCCTCGCTGGAAGCTGGACGACGTCATTCAGCATGGTGTGGAGGATACCAAGGTTGCTCTGCGCTAAGCATGCCCACCCTTTAATCAAATTTGTTTCTGGCGTTTGATACCTTCGTTTTATAATCACCCATGTACTCGGAGATCCGTGTGGGTAGTGTTTGGCGCAACCACATAGAAGAACCCCTTCCTGTAAAGGAACGCGATGTTGCACGATGTCTAATGGCCTTTTACTTCTTCTCTCTGCGATCAGTCCTATGGCTGTCGCACTTTTTACAACCAGCCTCTGAGGGAGTACGTTTGACGTTTGTTTGGAACGAGGCTGGCGGAGTTGACGGCGAGCAAGGGAAGGCGGAAGGATGGGATTTTGGGAATAGGAAACCATGGGCAGTGATCCATTAACGATCGTTGGAGGAGTTGGAAGCCACCGTGTCTGGCATATAGAATAATTGTTGGGTCGGTGAAGTATATAGTGCTGGACCAACATAATTGGCTCTAGTAATTGAATAAACAGAACTATGAAAGAATATGAGACCTTTGGTGAGGTAATGATTCCGCATATGTGTCATGTTATCAACACCAGCCGAGTATCCGGGACGTCTCGCTGCCAGTGACGGGCAGTCCGGCTTCTTGTGCTCCACAGATTAGTCCGTATAACATGGTACTTGCGGCTCATAGAGACTGGCAGGTGAATAACGTCTGGCCAAGTTGAACTTGGTCAGAATTTAAGTTCTTTTGGGCAATCCGAGCGAGCCATGACCGAAACCCATGTCGAAGAGGCATACCGAGCTCTCTTCCCCGCTGTAGACCCGTATCTACTGACAAGAATGTTGGCCAAGCAACCTCTACTCTTATTTCACAATTCTTCCATCTGGATTTGTGTGTTTTGCCCCCTTTCTGGAGAAAAGAGGAAGCATGTGGAGGATCTCGGCGGCGATTCCGTAAGTGGTGGCAGGATCTTAATCTCGTCTATCAAGTCTCCAATTCGCGATATGGACATGTTTAAAATTAAGATTCTGTTTTCACATGTTTGCTATTAATTAACGCCGAAGAGATGTATAGTTTGCATTGACCGAATGAGGAAGGACTCTTTGATATAATATATCTTTCTGGTTAATATGTAGGCTTGAGATGAGTTGATATTTCGGTTCATCCATTGGATGGCACTCTCTTCTCGTGTAGTAAGATTCGGCTTACTCAGGCAGATAAGACCATGGCTCTCGGTGAAGAGATTGCTCTCATATGAGGCCTCGACATATTGAGTGTGCCCCTGGTATGTAGATTTCGGTGAACGTGATCATGTCATTGATGCTGTCAACTTTTGTGTGTTAGAGGTAGATGGTTGGTAACGGCGGAGTCTTGAGCGACGTGCAGTTGAACTAGAGCCGCAGCTCGCCAAAAATACATACTCGTCGTCAACCCCAGGCCATCAGCATCGTCCAAGGGTCCAAGTCAACTGGTTGGGCTGGTGATGGTGAGATGGATGTCGTATTATCCACAGCTGCCCGAGCAGCTATAGGTACAGCAGGTGCAGAGGACGGGCTGCAGCGCGGCGGCCGGGGGCCCATATCCAGTGGATGGCGGCGCAGGGGGGTTGCTGTCAGTGGAGTCGACGCGGGCTCTCAGTGGAGGATCAGTCGCCCTCAGTCTCCGCTAGGTCCCTCCCAAGGCCGGCCGCCATCTCCACCGGGCGACAGCTAAGCCACGACTCAGGTACTGGTGTACTTTTGTGTGCAGCGCGGATGGTCCTCCGACGTGCGTTGTTGGCAGGTACAGTGTACCTGCCAGAGGTGCCTCACTCCCATTGGCCCGCCATCGAGGCTTTCCCAACTTGGGTAGGACCTCCTCTTCTCTCCCACCCCAAGCGCTTCCCGACGACCAAGACCAAGACCAAGACCACGACCTTGGACAACACCCGCATCATCACCAGCGGCTGCACTGCACTCTCCTCCTCCTTGTCCTTCTCCTTACCGGGTGTCGTCTTCTTTTTATTTTCTCTTGCTGGCCTGGGTCTGTTTCCTTCTGTTAGGGCTGGCTCGGCTCGACTCGACTTTACCGCCTTGACGCCTTTTTTAGTCGCCGGCGTTCCTAGGTTTCCTCAGCCCATTCGCCGTTGTCGCCGTTCGATTTGCTTCTCTCACGTCCAATCGTCCTCGAGCCGCGCCCGCTGCCTACGACCGACATCTTCCCCTCCTTCTGGTCCTGCCCCGGATCTTTTCCTCCTCTGTTCTATCTTGTCCTCGGTCACGGTCACGGCCTGGATGAGAGGCTCGCGAGATTACAGACAACCCGCCGGTCGACCCTCACCAGCCTCCCCTACTGCCTATCGATCCGACGGTGCCCGACCCAGCGGTCCTGTCTGCTGTTTGCGGCATCATCACCACCATCGTCACCCGATCTAAGCCTCCACCTCTGCTACTGCCGCCTGCTGCCCCTTGGTCGTCAAGATGATGAGCTTCGACGGTGGCACAGCTTACGCCGAGTCCGACGCCGACGACGAGTACGAGCGAAGCATGGGCGACCACTCTCCCATCACCAACTCCGAGGCCTCGCCCATAGATTCGGAGCTCTCTACATCGGCTGAGCACACTCCCACCACCTACGGCCACCGCAGCAGTGCCGACCGCCTCCCAGAGACCATCATCACCGAGTGGACCGTGGATGAGTGTGCTGATTTCATCGGCACAATTGGCCTCCAACAGTACGCCGATCGCTTTATAGGTGCGTTCCCCACGAAGCATGGTCAATGCCTTTTCTTCGGCTCGAGGCCCTGTGGACATTGAAAAGGACACAACAGCAGCTGACACTTTGTGTGTAGAAAATGAGATTGTTGGCGAGGCCCTTGTTGCGCTACAGCATGATGACCTCAAGAGCATGGGCATTGCCAGTGTAGGTCATCGCCTGACCATCCTCAAGAGCGTCTACGACGTGAAAAAGGCTCAAGACGTGCCCATTGAGAGCGACCACTACCTACCCCTGTGTACGTTACCTCCCCCCTCTCGAGTGGACTGACGTGATCCTAACCGGGAATCCCTGTAGCTGCCGACGCCGAAGCGCAATACGCAACTGCGACGCTCAAGGACATCAAACACCTAGTCGAACAGTTCCGGCTGCGCGATGAACGCATGATCCTCCTCGAGCAGGACCTGCGACGAATCACCGAGGACTTTAGGCGGCTGCGAGAGGACATGCTCCCCGCCTTGCGCCTAGTCAAGGATGCCCAGCAACCACTTCCCAACCTGAGCGGCAACAACCAGGCCGCCTACGCCTATGAGGCGACCCTCTCACCCCCAGCACCGACACCACCTCCAGGCCCGAGTCAACCGGGAAGTGCCGTTAAGCGACAATACTCGACCCGTAAGATTATGATCGGGGCAACACCCAAGAACTCCTCGCCTACCCAGCCCACGCACGAGAGGTCAATAGCCGAGACGACATTGGATCCTGCAAACGCCGCGGAGCGGGCCGTCCTATCGTCTTCACACCTTGCAGCTATGAACGGAGGAGGTCAGAGCGCATCGTCCCCTTCGTATCCCTCACCCAACATGCCATCTCCAACGTCTCCCCAGAACCACATGTCCGGCACTACTCTTGGATCTCGATCCTACCGAGGAGACGCCCCGACACCATCGACACGAACCACCTTTAACGATGACGGCCATGCCAATGCTGTATATACTTCCCGCGATAAGGCTCCTCAAGGAGCTCCCCGACGACGAGAAACCCCGGTACCCGATACGCCCAGCCAAAGCAACGCCTCGGTCGAGATATTCAAGTCGTTCCGCGTTAGCATGGAAGATCCGTGCTACAAAGTTCTTCCGGCAGCACTCAAGAAATATCAGATCAATGCTCCTTGGGACCAGTATGCTCTGTACATTGTCTATGGAGATCAGGAACGCTGCCTTGGGCTGGAGGAGAAACCCTTGATCCTATTCAAACAGCTGGACAAGGAAGGCAAGAAACCCATGTTTATGCTACGGAAGACGACAACGGCGCCAGTGGACGGAGAACCAGGAAGTGCAGGCTTGGGCAACGCTTCAAGAGGGGCAGCAACAGGGTACGACCCCCCAGGGGGCATTATCTAAACTGTCGATCTGCGAACTGTTGGGTCATGCTCTGAGGACTTCTGCGACGTCGAGGATGGTGGTGTCAGGCGGGGCAGGCGGGTACCGAAACCAAGTCTCTGAGGTCCGTTGCAGACAGGCAAGCTGCACGTCAGGGCTGCAGGGGCGACACGAGCCAAGCTACAACGACAAGGCTGTCTGCGCCTGGCCTGGTGCTGGGGCATGCGTCTATGTTTGGCTGGGCTGGACTGGGCTGGGAGTGGGACAGGTCAGCCAAGCAAGACTCGGCAGACTGACCCAGCTGGAGCCGTCGTTCTGCATGACGTCGGGTTTGACGATGTTTGTTTCAGTGGGGTCAGCATCCATCTGGGCTGGGCTGGGCTGAGCTGAGTTGCCGAACCTGAAACACAAACGACAGACTATTTATGGGGCAGGGCGGTAGACGCCGTTTTGGCCAACCTGATTTGGCATGAGCTGAAGTGCATCTTGGACATGGTTCGGCAATTTAAAGAGGAGGTTTTGTTTGAAGAGCAGGGTTGATATGGAAGAGGTTGAGGTTCAGGTCCCAACAGGACTGAAGCTGAGTTTCTGGCGGGACTCGACGACAGGGGTAAAAGGTCGTATACGAGCACCGGGGCTTGATGGCTTCCCCACAAGGTCTCTCTACCTCGATGGTTCAAGGGATCTAGAGGGGATTCTCAGAGAGCATGTCCCCGTTGCTCAGTGGAGAAGGATGGGGAGACGGGGTAAGGGAAACGAAGCACCAAAACAAGCCCCGTCTAGTCCCGTCCATCCACTTACAGCATGTACTGTATTCACCAGCTCATCATCGGGACATTGCGGGTTACGGCGTTTGAAAAGTCGGCAGGGGTTTTTTGACGGTCGTTCTGCAGCAACAACAAATGGCGACCAACGCACGTCGGCGCCTCTTTTATCATTGGAGAGGGGATATGTAACTTAATTCATCACCAACAGGGAGGAAGGGGGTTGTTAATCGAAAGAGAGAAGCAAAAGTGTTGGGATCTTGTTTAGGGAATTGTATGTTTGGACGAGCATTGCAGAAAGCAGATAAGGGAGAGCCCTGGCATTTGATGGAAAGGGATGCATGCATGGAGGAAGG
The DNA here is from genome assembly GCA_030779245.1 of Fusarium sp. MBC 438. Lineage (NCBI taxonomy): Eukaryota > Fungi > Ascomycota > Sordariomycetes > Hypocreales > Nectriaceae > Fusarium > Fusarium sp. MBC 438. Next base: position 137,018 of record JAPFTB010000142.1, on the reverse strand, counting down.
CATAGGCAGGCGGGCAGGCATGTTGACTATTTGGAGTTGGTGGTTCACAAGTTGGATGCTGCTGTTGTTGCTGTTAGTGTTGTTGAAATGGAGGCAGACATACTCATGTCTACGTAGATACATACAGAGCCATTATCTGATGACGAGGTTGATACAGGTGTTTATGTCCTTTATTGTCTATTCGTTCATGTCTGTCTAATCGTACATGCGAGTTCACTCCAACTATTCCAACTCTGCACCCAACTACACAAGCTGTTGTACATCTGTTCTCTCAACTCTCTTCCCTTACAAACCACTTCCATCCTTCACCCATACCTTGACCTCCCCTCCCACCAAACTCTTCAAGAAAGGCCTCGACGGCTTCAAAAGGAACTCCCCTCCTCATGCCAGTATCTTCATCCCAACTCGAGTGAAGTCCCACCAACGACCCCGTCCTCCTGTCAAACAATCCCGCGCCGCTGTGACCCCAATACGTCCAGCACGAGTGCTTCAAAGCCCCCATATCACTGTTATTCTGCGGATCTTGACCTGCGGCTAGACCGTGGAACTTGCCCTCGCTGAGGACCAGTGTGTCGTACTCTGTCGGCACACCACGACGCTCTGCCTCGAGGTCTTCAGAACCTGGGTGACCCACGCAAATGAGCCGAGTATGTGTCTTTGGAGCAGCTGCAGCGAGATGAACGTATGGGAATGGTCTGTGGGGAAGTTCGGCTTCTGTAATCATGAGGAGGGCGAGGTCTCGTGTTGGATCCCAGGCCATTACTCGAGCTGATACTATAGCGCCTTTGGAGGAGAGGAGCATGTGGTTGGAGTTTTGGGTAAGTTCTGACGCGGACTCGGCAACGCAGTGTGAACAAGTCAGGAGAACTCCATCTGGTGATATACAGACGGCAGTTCCGGCTTGTTCTTGGGCAAAGATAAAGGTTGCGTCCACGGAGTTGAGGGGATAAGTCGCTGTCCCTTGAGGGAGGGGTACGGTGTGGGAGGAGAGCCAGGTGCGTTTGACCATTACTGGATCACGCTGGTTGCGTAAAACACGTGCAGAGTGTGTAAGAACTGAAGAAAGCCACTCAATAGGCGGTTTGTCAGAGGAAGTGTCTGGTATATGTTCCGAGGTTGTAGTGGTGGTTGGTGGTGTGAGTTGTTGACGACGAGTTGAACTCCGCGTCTGGCGGGTAGAACCCGTTGACATTCCAACGTCTTGAGTCATGGTGAAGAGTAAAGGAGTTTATAGGGTAAATGAGAATGTGATTTTGAGGTGAGAAAAGGGATATTGGCGTTGAAGAGTAAGACGACTTATATGAGTCTGGTTAACCCTGCAAGTTGGAGCGCTAAGGGGTTCCACCCTGGAGTTCAAGGCCAGGCGGCTGCCTAAAAGGTGTCAGGCAGAATATGGGATTTACAGAGGATATGGGGAATTTGGACATGCTGAATTGTCTTTGTGTTAATGTTTAAATATCTATGATACATGGGTTGTTAGGCATCATGGCATGTGGTGTTCCTGCACTGCAAAAGAACCATGCATCCCAACGGGTTGGAAGGTCTTAGTAAGATCATGACGAGCAATAACCGGATATTTGAAACCCCATTGATGACTGCAATGGATGCATTCGAATAATAGAAAAGGGTCATACATATTCGTTGACCTTAGGTATCTCGTACAACATTCCGATAGCCACTCGGATATTACATCTTCACCTCAGCTCAAGCCTCTGTCTTAGCCTGCTTCTCCTTCCACTCATCCACCAATGTCCGGTAGTCCTCTGGACCATACGGATCCGTTGCCTCTGCCGCCATACCATTCTTGCGGTAGATGGGGAGTTCCATATCACCCAGCAGCAGGTCGAGATACGGCACTGCGTCAAACACAAAGTCTGGGAACTTGTGTCCGTAACCAGCCGGATATCGCCACTTGCAGAATCGGCTGTGTAGCACCGCCTCGTGCTGGAACTTGGTGAGAGCGTCAGGTGTCGGCTCACGGGACAGTGAAGGAATCTTGTCGTCAAAGTAGGCGTTGATCCAGAGGGACTGTGCATGCGCAATCATGGACACGGTAAAGTTCATCAAGATACCGGTAAAGGCGACATCTCGTGTGGCGAGGAAGCGGGATGACGGAGGCGCAATGAAGTGGTAGAGCGTGTACGGCGTCAGAGACGTCTCAGGGGTAATAGCATCGTTGCTAGAGACGCCCTTGTTCTTTAGTAGCGGTTCGTATTTGGCGTTTTGCACGGGTTGGTCCTTGAGACGGGGGAACTGTTCCATAATCTCCTCGTCAATCTGGTCCACGAGCGACTTGGGAGGGAATGACTCGGGAGAAGGAGTGTGAGGGATGCCAAGCTCCTCTGATATGCCCTCAGGGAGGAACTTGATAGGAGGAACGTGCTTCCAACCTGTCGAGCAGCACAGGACATCTGACTGCAGCGCCGTACCGTCCGACAGATGCACTGTCCCCTCTGATAGGCTGGTGATGTCTGCAATATGCACCTTGACCTTGCCATCCTTGACCAGGTCAAAGAAGGGGGTTTCATAGTTGAGGATGGACAAGCTCGACGCCACAAACATGGCCTGGCTCCAGGGCTTGAGCTTGGCCGTCTCCGGGTGTGCGTCGTACTGGTTTAGCGTCATGACGTCGCCAGCTAGGATGTCCCAGAACTTGTTGACGATACCGCGTCCGACATAGCTGCCGTGGTAAAAGTTGCGAGTCTTGGTATAACCGTCTGCAGCGCCCCAGCTGCATGGGCTGAACCACGTCAGCATACGAGTGTGAGCGAGCTTCTCGAGCCACTTCTTGAGAGGCGTCACATATGGAGGGGCCATCCAGACGGGACCATGACCAGATTCTAAACCTATTAGTTTTTTTTTACCGTGACGAGCCTGGTGCTGCCAATACTTACCGCGGATGACCCAGTTCACCTCAACCCCCTTGGTTGCATACTGATACACGAGATCCCATGCCGTCTTTGTACCACCAAATACCGTCACAGACTTGGCAGTCTGAAGCGTATCGGCGTGATTGACAAAATCCTTGCCGTGGAAAATAGGAGCGCTAAACTTCTCTTCGCCCTCGAAATGTGGCAGAAAAGCCTGCGATGTGAGACCTGAGGCGACAACCAGCTTCTTGGCAAACAACTGAACGTCTCGACCAGCCTTGACATCTCGTACCGTCAAGATCCAGCCACCATCCTCTTGATGCTCGGCAGACTCGACCTTGTGCTCGAACCGAATCTTGTCAAAGATGTCAAAGTTCTGAGCATACTTGGTGAGGTACTCATGGATCACGTTGCCGGGGATGTGTTGACCTGGCAGAACCCCAAACGTCTCCGAGTCCATGGGAAAGTCAGGATACTCGTAGGTTCCGAGCATGTTGTTGCTCTTGAGACCAGGATAGAGGCGCTGCTTCGACCAAGTGCCACCAATTGTGGCATTCGAGTCGAGGACTGCCAGCGATTCCTCAGGGTGCAGTTGATGGCGAGTCTTTGCCGAGGCCAAACCGGCCCAGCCTGGAAACGAATTAGCTGACAGTTCTTGGACTGACTTGGTATCGAGTAGTAGTTGTCATGCTTACCGGCGCCTATCACAACAAAATCAAGGGTCTCCATTGCTGATCGCTCGGGTCAAAGTGAATTCCTTCGAAGAGTTAGAAAAAGAACTCAGGGTCACATCAGCCTCAGAGCAAGGACCAGACCAATCTTTAAAAAGAGAGGGGGAAAGAGAGACCCCCAACTATTAGCTCCTACCATAGCAGTGTCATGCATGCCCTGCCCTTGAATGCGTGGGCATCCAGCACGACTCATCCGTCCTCCGGTACGACTACAGACTGCCACACCCCAGAGTGCCAGCGCGATATAGTGCCAAGCATGTTTCTCCAGCCGGGAACAGTAGCCCGGACAAGACAGGGGTTCCAAACACTCCGGCGGACGGAACCCGAGCTACCGTCCCCGGTAGCGTCCTTTGAGACGGCCCTCAACTCGCCGTTGACACTACCGTTAGTGTGCCGGCCCCCTGGCTAACGCGCTGATGCTGAACAAACTGGATTAAGCGAGGGATGATGCGATACCTATTTGAGTGCAAGTTGCCGTCAGTTGGGTTCTTATCAAACATCTAATCCATAGTTGTGGGACTGGATCATCTTCAGAATCCAGAAGAGAGCTGCTTGGCACCTGGAAATGATGAGAATATCGCGGCTCCACCCGCGGGTAGGAATCCCGCGACGGCACTGACGGGTCCTGCAAGGGATAGAATGGAGCAATATTGTCTGTGGTTTTTGGCGAGGCCCCACAGACGGCGTCGTTTGTGTAGCATTGCGTGACGATCCTGATGCTTGGTTTGTCGCCAATGGCAAGGAACCGCAGACATATAGGAGAAACCTTGTCAGGGCATGTCTCTAAAAAGGACGCAACTGACACAATATCATCCTTGTAATGTATCAGTCTATGCAGCGCCGAAGCTTGTTTGCTCTTCTGAAAAAAGCCACTCTCGCTTCTGGCAGCACATTGACCCTGGACCCTGAGCCATGTCAAGTCTTGGACATGACGTGGACTCGAGTTCAACTCATATCCAGCATCAATTGAAGTTGAACATGAGTAACGCGTCGGGACCACTTCTCGCGCTAAAAGCCATTGGTAAGGGCGTTGTCAGACGCCGTCTCTTCTTGGTCCATCCCTTGTTTTAGCCCAACGGTTCAACGTCGGCCGCGTAACTATCAGTCGTAAAAGGGGAGCAGAAATGTGATAATGTCAAGGTCTAGCCACGGTCAGCCAGCATCTAACAGGTCAACTTCTGACCCTCTCCTTTCTCCCAGGATAGGAGGACCCAAAGGTGGGTTGGAATGTTTGCTTTGGCGGCGATTCAGCCACTTCTAGACCTCGTTCACCTGCAGCTTGCATTATGCAGCCACCTCCAGGCGAATGTGACGATGGAACGGACGGCTACCAGGACGGCCCTTCCATCCCCACATGAGACCAGTGCTTACCATGCTGAGGCCTGTGCTGTCGGTAGTCTTCGTAGCCCGAGGCTTCATGCCTCCTCACCTGTCGAGGAAACGCCTAGCCAGGAACCGGTGACCCTGGCTCCAGCCTCGACAATCAAATGGGACCTCGAAGGGAGATAGCCGGACCCTGATCCTGACAAATCGAGCGCCAACAAGACGAATGAGGAATACCACGAGGACTCGATGTCCCCGTTAGTGATGACAAGTCTTGATCCATCGCCACTATCCATGCTGGCTGAAGCCCCTCGGGTTTCCATCCAGTCGGGTTTTTGACTCCTGATGTTAGCCTTCTGCGAGAAGCAAGCCAGTTGTTAGGCTGTTATCAACAACCCTAGTCAGGCACATGCTCTGCATGGAAGAGTGCGCTCTGATTCCGCACCCTTCTCAGGAACCCCTGCCGTACTCCTGGATGTGGCCACTGATCTTCATGTTGATCTATGATCAGTCACTTTGTTCGTCAATGGTTATGAAAACCTTTGTTCAAAAAGGGGCGTAACGGCCCGGGGCGTTAGCGGATCGGCAACATGGTGCGGCTCAGATCATGGAAAGAGACTGAAAATTGAGGATAGGCTCCGGTGAGACACAAATGACCGAGGACGGAGGATGTTTCCGCGTACGGTCAGTAATTCAACGGAGAGGCCACTGGTGAGAGCTAGTATCAGTTCTCCAAACACATGGGAACCACTAGTTAGTCAGGGCTATCCTGGCTGGCCACGTCCTCCTCATGCGCCAGGCCCTTGGCGACATCTCTGTGTGAAGGTTTCGCTCTCGCTCTAGATGGGCTAGAAAAGGAGCTAGAATTAGAGATGAATTGATCAGCTTGTGGCCCTGAAACGGATGGCCGGCACACTCCGCAACTCACTTATCTCAGAACAGGGGCATCTACCGAACCGGATAGATGGCCGTTCCATCCTTTCCGTGAACCCTTCCCAAACCAGTCATGACTGTCAAGGAGTAACATCGGAGTGTTTTGGCGTGAAATATCCAAGGATACGGCACCGGCGCTAAGTTGAGTTCCTCTTACTTGTGGAGTTTCGGCTGGCAAACTTGCAGCAGCTTATCCACGAGCCCGGATATTGCCAAGCATTTCTCTTCTTTAAGCTGCCTCTTCCTTCCCCCATGTTGACAAGCTGCTCCGTTTCTTCTCGTTCCGCTCTGGGTGTGACTCTGCCATAGGTTTCTCCAAGATGGATAGCTTCACGACTGAGGCGTTCACCCTGTTGGGTATTGGTTTGGGCTTCATCATCCTTCGGTCGTATGCTCGGATCTCTGCTGTGGGATTTCGGAGACTAGAGGCAGATGACTATCTCATGGTCGTAGCCGCGGTACGGGATCCCGCCTTGCTTCCCAATGTCTCACTGTTGTCTAACATGGCCCGCATATAGATCGCATACTCGATAGAAACCGCACTCGCATATTCCGTTGGGGCTTTCTGGCATGGGTTAGCCAACAATGGCATGACGGATGAACAAAGAAAAGCCCTTGATCCGGGTAGCGAAGAGTATAGGCTGCGAGTCAACGGGTCTAAGACACAGATTGCAGGATGGTCAACATACACATTCCTGCTCTGGGTCCTCAAAGCGGCTATGTGCAGTTTCTATCTGCGACTCACTGAGGGTCTAGACAACTATCGGTCGAGGATTTTTATCGGGTTTGGGCTCATCTTTGTGACTTGGGTCACAGTCCTGTTGTCCATCCTGCTGGGATGTCAGCCGTTCCACAAGAACTGGCAGATCTACCCCGATCCTGGGAGTACGTGCCGTATTTGCTCTAGAGAATTCGTTCACTGACCGTTACTAGATTACTGCCAGCCAGCGATTTCGAACATCGACATTTTCGTAACAGTTGTGCTCAATGCGGCGACCGACTTATACCTGCTGTCGATTCCAGTACCGATGCTCTGGTCAGCACGGCTTCCAATGCCTAAGAAGCTTGGACTGATCTTTCTCTTTTCTGGCGGCATCTTTGTTACTGCGGCAGGTATTCTGCGGTGTGTTTTGATCGTGACGGTATGACTTGTCTTGTCTCTTGAGCTTCTTGAATGTCGCTAACTGGAAACTCAGAACCCATTGACTGGCGCTCAGCAGGCTGGTTCCTGGGCTGTGCGAGAAACGTTCGTGGCAGTCGTGACAACGAACCTGCCCATGATTTTCCCATTCATTAGACGTCAGCTGTCACCCATTCTTGGATCATACATGTCGCAAATATCCAAGGGTTTCTCCGGCAAGTACGGATCTTCGAAGCGGCCGACGAATCCTCTACCGGGCTCGATTCGACTAGACGATATAAATACCGATAATACGACGGGCTCGGGCACGTTGCGAAAGAAGGGCGACGCATTCTCCCAGTATCCCATCATCACAGAAGGCGCCAGCAGCGACGAGTATCTTCCTGGCGATGGTATCCGAAAAGACACAGAAGTTCGAGTGATCGAAGAGGTGCGAGAAAACAGCCAAAGTAGACAAGGCGGAGAGACGGACCTGGCGCGAGCATTATACGGGCAGCCTGGCGTAAAAGGCAAGACAGAAATAGAGCACGGCAACAGCTGGAAAGGATCCACGTTTGACAATCGAGTATAAATTAGATTTAGAAGCAAGCAATGCAAGAGAAACGAGTTCATTTGTCAAAGAAGGAGTCAGCGTCACGTGTACATTGGCGAAAGGGGATTACTCCCTTGACTGGGAAGCTTGATGGGAAGGCACATCCTTCCGTTTGACATGGAGCGGCTTTTCTGCATGTAGCCTTGTTGCTTATGTGATACTAACCTACCCATTGGAGAAAGATAGTCTCTACCTATGTTTCAATGCTGGACATTCGTGGTTAATGAGCGTCTTGGCTCAAACAAATGAGCATCAAGTCGTATGGTTAATCTAAACGCAACTTCGCATGTATTTGGCCGTGCTAAACTGTGTGGACCCGATGTCTTTGTATGTCTCTTGAGTAGATTACATGACGCATTGTCCCGATATTGGATCTTGAGACTCAACTACCTACCTGGCCTGTGGTGTGTAGCCGCTTTGGAGCGAAATACGCCTTTGTTGCTTTAAGTTTTGTTGCACTCTTCTACGGCCTATGCCTTGAATGTCGGACAAATAAGCTTGCGAATCCGCTGGAAATAAGGCCTGGATGATACAAGCGCTCAATTAAGCTTATCATGTTGCTTCAGACTACATTTAACCGGGGTCAGTGTCGTAGACAACCAAATGATGCACGGAATGTATCTGGATTGGTTTCATGGACACATCTGAGGTGAATCCGCTTTCCCGGTTCCGGGTTTCCATCACCAGTGAAAAACAATGTCTTCGTCAGACGACTCTGCGTTGAATGGCCGAGGCCGAGTCATTTAGCCGACGGAGACTTGCCCGCGCTTCTCCCCTGACGCCGTCGCAACTCTATCAGCCACCCCGCGGTCTCCGGCTGCGGGGGAGGCACCGCCACGACGCTGACGACCAACCATCGACCCAAAAGCCCGCAATTCGCAGTGACGTGGTAGAGGGTCGGAAGACCGGGGGCGGGGATTTTAAGTTAGTCGAGGTAAAAAACGAAGACGCCATTTTTGAATTCGAGCGTCTGGAGGTGAAGCGGTGATTCTGAATGGCGGTCTTGACGCCCTCAACAGCTGTTCATTGTTCATCTTCAACTCAACCTCAGCCACAGAATTCCCTCCTTCTTTGCGGCTCGCTCACACCAACGCATTTGCATCAACACCCCCGGCGGTAACACGGCGAAGCGCATGTCGTGGTCTTGGCAACTTGGGGATTTGTCTTGGCATCCGCGCTGATCGGGCGGGCGTGGCGTGGAGCAACAGAGAAGAGGGGGGCTAAACGAGTGAGCATAACGTGGAGGGAGAGAGAGTCAGGCTTAAGGGAGAGGGGGTAGCAGAGACAGAGGGAGAAGCAGAGTGGAAGAGACGAGACGGAACACAGGTCCCCGGATGGCTGTTCCCTGCCCATGGTCAAGGATTCCCCTTCACTGGGTGGTTCTTTGGGGAAGGAGGATGGGAACAGTGAGGGGCCTCTCTGAATCCAATGCTTGCTTGCCTGTTGGATTGGATTGCTTGAGCGTTTTAGCGGGTGGTTTGATCCTCCATCCATTTTCCCAACCCCCATCGTAGTCTGTCCACTTTTCAACCTCTCGGATTTTTCCTTTTTTCTCTTACAACTTCCTTTATTGACAGATTGGGTGTCACTCTTCCTTCGTCTTGCATATCCTGTCTTGCGGGATGAGGTCTTCGCCAGCATCTACGTGCCGAGAAGTTTGTTGCCGCTGCATCTGCGCTCGTCTTGTTCCCGTGCCGTGCTGACAGCCGTATTGCGCCGGAGTGTCGGTGGTGTTTCGGTGTCGACATTGAGAGTGGTGGGTGCTGCCTGAGACTGCTTCATCGTCGCATTTTCTGGTGTTGTTACTTTATTCTGCATTCCGCTACCGACCTTCCTCTTGGGCTTCCGAATAAGGCCAAACCCGAGTAGGCGGACTCTTGTTTGCGCCTATTGCCGATCCCCAGACCACCATCTCAAAGTCCGTCGCCGCTCCGGTCATCCTCGGATCGGCCGGACCATCCGAACGTCTCCCGCTCAATTGTTTCCCGCGATCTCGCAACCTTCTTTTCTTTGGGTTCTTACGATCAGTTAAGGAACAAAGAATTATTAACCTTACTCGCCAACTCGAGTCGTCTGCTCCCTTTTTGAGATCGGTCGGCGGCTAGCATTGCTTGCCGCTCTACGTTATTAGGCGCCATGCCCGCTTCACCGATGTTGCTGCTTCTTTCCCGAGGCGAGCACTCCTCATCACCTGAGGAGGATTCTTCCTCAACGGCGGGGACAACAGGCACTCTTGTTCCTACGGATTCATTCGCAAACGACTTGTTCCGTGACAAGTTCATGGGCATCGCCAAGGGAGGATCAAATGGCGAAAAGATTATGCGCGGCTTTCTTATCGGCCTAGCCATCGGTCTCATTGTCGCTTGCTTCGTATGCTGCTGGTACCCATGCTGTAGGCCAAGGCCAGGAGACCGACAACGAAGACGAAGACGACGTCGGGGCCCTCCCCCTTCTGATGAGGAAGAGACTGCGGCAAGTCGCGTGCCGCCTGCCTAGCATGCCGGCTTGCGATTACTTAGCCCACACGCTTATGCTCTTGGATGAAGAGACGTCTGGAAACGAAACATCCATTGTACATTGATACCCCAGATACGAAGACAACGACAAGGGACGAGATGGCGGTATGCCGCGACATGAGTTGATGAGGTGGACGGGAGGTTGAAGGTGTCCATGAACCCCCGCTTGACTGGCGCTCCGTGAACGGAGGACGATCTTCGAGTACGCACAGAACAACAATGACTCGGCGCAAGGCACAGGCAACGAGGTAACTGGCCTTTGAAAGCTGGAAAGGGAATGAAGCTGCGCCAGACATGGACGACTTGACGACCGCCACGTTTTCTGCGGCCAAGTCAAGTGTTCATGAGAGTGGAGGAAATGGAGAAACAGGCGCCAAGAGAGGGAATCAGTACACACCTCGAAACGTAGCGATGCCGGGGAACAAGACATGAGGGGGTATTTCGGACGAGCTCTGTTAGAGATGACATGAGAAGGCATGATGCATGGGTTCGGGTTTTGCATTGGATAAATGGCGTTCTTGGGATTGGGTGGGTGTTTTTCTGGGTCGGCAAAGTCTCAGCATGTTCAGAGACGTGTTTCTTTCCAGCATTGGGGGTTCTGCATCAAAAGACAGCATGGATAGAGTGCGAGCCTGATGTTGATTCTAGATGTTGATTTGTCTAGAAGGAAGACGAATAGAGAAAAGAAAGATGTTGTTTGTATAAGGGTCATGTACATGCCATGAATGTTGCATTGAAATGCCTCAGCTACATACACCAGCTGAGCTCAGCTGGCTGACGCGGATAGTGAGGCTCACGATAATCTTGACGCGCGTTACTCGTTTGCCACAAACGGACTCATTTCTCTTAACAAAGTCCATCTGGAAGGTCCGCGTCAGTCTCTGGCTGGCTCGTCGCAAGAGCCGGACGATCATTTGGAGGCTTTCCCCTTCGGACAATTCAAGACCGACTTCGCATTTCTGAGGCGCGCGTCCTAGCCACAGCGAGTGACAGGGATCAGGGACGGGAATAGCAACGAATGGCGAGCCGCCCAGGACAGGCACGAATGCACAGCCCCATTCACGGGCCGAGTGTGGCGTAGCTTCACGCGCACGTTCATTACGTTGGCGTTGGTGGAATGGGGACCATCTTGCGCTGCGAACGGGCTATAATGGGGAGAGTATATAGAGGAAGGGGATCTTGAAGAGGGATCTATAGACGAAGAAGAAGAGCTCTATAGATTTCTTTGGTTTGTTCTCTTTCCAAGTTTGTTCGACAACCCTCCTTTGTAGAGCCAGGTGACCTCAAAAGCACCATCTGCAGCCTGTATCTGTCCTCGTGGTGTGCCAAGCCAAGCATTCATCAGCTTAGGACTTGAGTGAGAGAACGCCTTGTCCTGTCCTGTCCTCTTCTGCCCCGCCCTCCAGCCTGCTTCACCTTTTTAAAATCTTCAAACATCCCATCAACTGCGAGTCCCTTTTCGTTTCTATTTCTCTAAACATCCATCACTGAGACATCCACTCGCTCATTCTCATCTGTTTTGCGTACCCGTGTACCACAGCATACGTCATTCTGTACAGAGCTTTGTAACCGCCAAAGACCCTGCGCCCAACTCTAACCACACGAATCGATCCCGACCGAGTTCCTGATTGCAGGACATAGTCGGCAACATGCTTGACGAAAACCTTCCGACATATCGATTTAAGCCTTCGTCTGAGAACCCTCTCAACACACTTCTCTACTTTACACAGAACGGATCCGACCCCGCGCCCGAGTATCTTCTCAAGCGGCCCTCGCCGAGCGATGCCTCCGGACAATACGCCATCGGCCTGCTCGATTCCCTAAACTCGTCGGTGCTTTACGGCGAAGTCCTTATCAAGCCTGACTGGGTTCAGCCTACATTGTCAGCCGCCGAAGTCCGCGCCCAGAACGGGAACCCGCCGCCTCAGACTCCCGTCACACCCGATAACTTTTCCATCTCGCTCTACAACCCCGACCAAGCTGTCCTAGTGAAACAGAACCAAGGGAGCTGGGGGAAGTCAAACCAATGGGAGTTTGAGCTTCCTGAGAGGTCATTCAAGCTACCCAGTTCCAGCCAGATTGACCAGGATGCAGACCGGACGACCATTTCGGAGCTGGTCCCCAAGATTGTCTTTCGCTGGAAGCGCGATGGCCGCTTGAGCAAGGATATGACATGTTATATGACTGGAAAGAGTGTGGGTGGGAAGAAGAGCAAGGAACCTGATATCACTGTTGCTTTCTTCCGGGCAAAGCACGACTCGACCTTGACTCTCTACGAGCCTAACATGGCGCGAGTCGAGATTGAGGATCGCAGGGGCCTGGAGATTGCCCTCCTCATGAGTGCTGAAACCATCCGAGATCTCTACCTTAACCCACGACATGATCCCTTCAACTTGTCCACTTCGTCTGGCGGCCGACGTCGCCAGAATTCCCGACCTCCAGCTGGCCCAACTATGTCTGGTGCTATTGGCAACAACCGTCCGTCATCGCCGCCCAAAACACAGGCGCCTAACAATGATGCCAAACGCCAAGCCGAGATCGACGCTGAAACACAGAGACTGAAGGCCATGGTGGCCGAGGAAGAGCGACAGACTCGGGAACGTGAGCAGCAAGAGGAGAATGAACGCAAGAGGATCCAAAAGATGCTCGAGGATGAGGATAAGGAACGCCGGAGGAGAGAGGCAGAGGTTGACAAGGAGACTGAGCGCTTGCGTCGTGAATACGGCATGGACGGTCAAGACTTTGGAAACCAGACCAGCCCGACCAACACGTCGCCACGATTGCCTCCAAGACCTCAGTTTGCCTCTGGAGCTCTGAATGTTTCGCCTGGTTTGCCTCCGAGACCCAATAGTGTTGGACCTACTCCCAACAGCCCGCCTCAAGCAAACTACTTTGCGCCGCCGCCACAACACGCCCAGCCAGGTCCTAGCGGAGATGGCAGGAAGCGTCAAGGTCTTGGAGGTCTCTTGTCAGGAGCGGCGCCCTACGCTGGTCCTGCGGCGGCGAGTGTGAGCGGCTTCTTTGGTGGTCGGAAGGAGGAGGATAAGAAGAAGAAGATCAAGAAGAAGCGAAGTGTGCATTTCTAAGCGGTTCAGTAGCAAGGAGTAGATCTTGCGTGTACTTGTGCACTGTTGGCGTTTCTGGATGGGCATTACATAGTATGTATATAGGCATTGGGAGGATATACCATATGGATAGGATATAAGCATTGACTTTGAATTAACGAGATATGACATGAGATGTTTGGCGTGTGCTTTCTAGTGACTTTTGGCGTGCTTTAGAAAGACTGGCCCTGTTGATGTATCTAATAGTTCCGGCTATCTACATGAGTTCCCACCGCTTCCCTTAGTGTAACTTGAGCTTGATATTGTATACAGCTTCTGTGTAGCCTATCTGGTCTTTCCTTGGCCGTGTCGCACCTAAGCACAGAATTTGCGACAGTATCCACAGACGGCCACTCCGGTAACTGCAGTATCGCATCCGCACTCACACTGACAGACGGTATCGTTTGTGGTGAAGCCTTGTGATTCTGCGCAACTGTTGTCAGTAGTCGTGGCTCTCCCGTTGTCCGGAACCTCCGAGTCGGTTGGAGTTTCCGGTGCTTTTTCGCTTTCAGACGAGGACATTGTCGTGCAAGGGTTGCGTTCATGTGGACCGTGGAGGTAAATGGTGAAGGTTTCCAAGACAGAGATATATGGAGGTTGATGCAGTCACGAGGTTGACTGACGGTGATGTTGTTACATGAAGAAGCGTGAACATATGCCGTCGACCGAGCTGTATCACGTCTGATACCAAGACCACGAGGCCATTCACGAAGGACGACCCATGTTTGTGAATAGCCTCAGCAACAAAAGGCAACGTCGCCCTCTGGTCATTATCGTATCACCCTCGAAGCTGGCATCGTTCGATTCTTGTCCTGAACAGTCTTGCAACCGTCCTCTCCACGGTCATGTTTTCTTTGTTTGTCTGAAAAGCCTGTCATCTCGACTGCGATGACTGTGCGTCGCTTCGGCATCTTGAGGGGACGTATATACGCAAGGTCACCGGAGAACATGTCGAGTACGTAGATTGTGGTCGGGAGAGATTCGAATTCGGTCACAAGCTTCATGAGAGTACTATAAAAGGAGAGGGGAACTGGCTTTGATAACTGAGGGCAACGGGAATGTGGCTGGAGAGCCTATTGTCGACTGTTTTTGGAAGCTGGGGGGTTTACGGGTGTGAATAGACCTTCTGATGCTGCTGTGATTAATATGTAACAAAGACTGGAGAGATTACATACTCGAGATGCTAGTTGGAGGCGCATATCATATCTCACCAGATTGGTGGCTTGTATGGAGTCACGCTTGCTCTGATCGTGAGGTTATGCTCGGCCATACTGAGATGATGCAAGTGTCCGTGATTCTCAATTAGTCTTCTTCTCAAGGGATGTTGCCACATAGGTTAACAGTCTATGAATATGCTATGAAGGGCATTGCGCTGATACTCTCCAATACCGCTGGGTCTCTTGTTCAACATGAGATCCTTCTGGCTGTCGCATCTAATTGGAACCAAAGGACCACGGCAACGTCTTGTACTACATATCACAAATGATATTGTATAGAACACAGTTGCCCTTGTTAATTCGCCGATGTGATCAATAAACCTGACCCAAACTCGGCGGATACTTCCAGGTTACACCGTACCCGTCACACGACTCTGCAGGTTGATATCAACAGCTGCATATCATTGTCCATACAGAACATCGACCCCCTCTCAAGGGTGCAATCCGGTATTGAAGATCTTGTTCCCGAGCTGGAAAACCCCTGTCGATCATGGACCCAGTCGGGAATCCGTCTGTTTCCCTTTTTAGGTGCGAGGATTGTGGCAGGGGGGATGATCCTTGATCATGTGAGTGAAGATGAGGACCAACAATGTTTGTGTCTCGAGTTGCATTCGCTTTGTGATGAGATGAGGGGGTCCAATGCAAAGCGGTGGCATTCTCTGTGTAGAAATCCCTTCTGTTGGAACCGCAGCTAATAATGCATCTTGAAGAGCTAGTTGTTTCTGCATGTCTTGAAGAGCCACCTGAAGCAACGGCATCTATTCTATATTAAATAGCGGGAATCCAATCTCGTCCGAGCGCCGTTCAGCTCTCGGGGAAAAAAAGTTACTGCAGAGACACTGACGTGACAGACAAACAGGGGTGTGCGTTGGAAGGATTAATGGCATTGAAACAGCGTCGCCTGAGAACATGACGGTGAGTAACCGGGATCTCGTTTCTTTGGTCCCACATGAGGATTGTTCCCCGTCTCCATAACGGGATATGTTATTGATAGCCGTCAAGGAGGAGATTGTCTTATAAATAGAAGAATCGCCTTGTTTGTCAAGTTGTGACGGCTGGGGTCGAGTGATGTTTCGTCAACTTGTTTCTTCTCTATTCTGAGTAGACAAAGTCAAGTCGCGATGCGGTTCTCGACGGTTCTTCTGGGCTTCGTTGCTTCCGTGAACGCCCTCTCGGGCATCACTCCTGATAGCTTCCAGTTCAGGACAAAGCAACCGTCCACGCTAACGGTCTTTAAACATGCCGCCACAGACTCGAAGCTCGAATATGTTTCCAATTCGGGAATCTGCGAGACGACGCCTGGTGTTGACCAACACTCGGGATACCTCTCGGTTGGTATGTGATGAGGCAGTGGCCTTTTAGCTTGTGCTGACAATGATCAAGGCACAAATCATAGCATGTGGTTTTGGTTCTTCGAGGCTCGTAACGATCCCAGCAACGCGCCCCTTGTTCTCTGGCTCAACGGTGGCCCCGGATGTTCCTCTATGGTCGGCCTCTTCCAGGAACACGGCCCCTGTCACTTTGTCAACAATCAGACCGAGCCCTCGCTGAACCCTCATTCATGGAATGAGTACGCCAACATGCTATACATCGACCAACCTATCGGCACCGGCTTCAGCGTTGGAGATCTGGATGTCAACTCGACCATCACCGCGGCTCCTTATATCTGGAAGTTTATGCAGGTCTTCCTAGACAGGTTCCCCAAGTACCAGTCCCGCGAATTTGGCCTATTTTCTCAATCCTACGGAGGCCACTATGGCCCCGAGTTTGCAGATTACTTTCTCAAGCAAAACGACGCTATCGACGCCGGCACCGTTGAGGGCCACAAGCTCGACATGGTGGCACTCGGCATCAACAACGGCTGGATCGACCCCAAGATGCAGTTCAAGTCGTACGCCACGTACGCCCACAGGAACAAGTACAAGCAGATCCTCAACGACGAGCTCATCGGGCGCTTCCTGGATGCTTACGACGACTACTGCCTCCCGGCGTACAAGAACTGCACCAAGGCCGAGGGACAGGATGAGGGGTGTGCGAGGGCGGACTATGTCTGTAATGAGCAGATGTATGTCAACCTCAACATTGCAAGCAGGGTTGACTTTAATGTCTATGATGTTCGTATCGGGAGAGATGATGTTGATCCGCCCGAGACGTTTGTCGACTACATCACGAGGGCGGATGTTATGGAGGCTATTGGCGCGAGAACGCGGTTTGCGGAGTGCAGTGATGAAGTATACGCAAACATGGAGACTACAGGAGATGGTGAGTGTTTCCCTGGTGATATCTTGTGTGATACTAACTGTGTAGGTGCACGCTCGTTTCTCGGGCCGCTAGCAGACGTTGTGAAGCGTGGTATCAACACTCTTGTCTGGGCCGGCGACACAGGTGGGTAACAGTCTGTAACCCTATGAATTGTGACTAACGTGATGCTGTACAGATTGGATCTGCAACTGGGAGGGCAATCTCTGGGCAGCAGACGCCCTCGAGTGGCCTGGCCAGGCCAAGTTTGCAGCAACGGCGTTGCGTAATTACACCGTCAATGGCAAGGTTCACGGGAGATACAAGGTTGTTGATAACCTGGCTTTCCTAAAAGTGTTTGAAGCTGGCCACTCGGTGCCTTATTATCGTGAGTCCATGGCTTGGAACTTGGTGAGAAGTGGACTAACTTGAGTGACAGAGCCTGAGACTGCGCTGCAGGTGTTTAAGCAGGTGATGCAAAAGGGAGCGTTAAAGTCGACTTAGCCAGTCGTCTTGTTTGTAATGATATTGCATGAGGAGTTGGATTACATATATCCATATGAATAATGTTATCTGGGGGAGCACTGATCAGTTTTAAAAGCATGTAATCTATATGTATAATTGACGCCGTCATGAAGCATCTAAACCATAATGACAAAGTCCAGTTCAGCATACATACAACCTGTATCATAACCAGCATTCCGTCATCGAGATTCCTACCTAGGCTCATACAGGTATAGAGTACAGGTCCATCAAATATCCGTTCTGCGTCCTAAACGCCCTGTTCTATGCAACGCCTTTGTTCAGTCCCTTCACTTCTGCTCCTTGAACTTTTCCAAGCGCAGGTCGTTGATAACCATGTATCGACTGAGAGTGATCCAACCGTAGCGGAACCATACCATCTGGCTCTTGTGCGCCTCCGTCATGGCGCGCCAGGCTGTACCGAACGCATGACCACCGACAAGCTGGTTCATAAAGACAAGAGACTCGGGGTGCGCCTTGTCCTCGCCCTTGGTGCTCTTCCAAGATAGAAGCGTCGCAAAGACGTCTAGGAAGGACGAGTACTTGCGCGCAATGCCCACCGTGGTGAGCGTGTACAGGTCGACGGGGCTCGGGAAGGTCGAGTTGCTGGTCAGAGCTTGGACGAAGGATCGCGCGCCGAGGTACAGCGAGATGTGGTTGGGGTGCGATGACACGCCGTAGCTGTCAAAGGTGATGAGTACATCGATGTTGGCCGTGGGCTGGACGTTGTTGGCGCGCTGGTGGCCGAACTGGGGCGCAAAGGCGCTGCCTAGGAGGCCGGCGATCATGTTCTTGTCCCACATCCTGGTCATTGAGTCGGGAAAGTCGGTCCTGTACAAGATGATACACTGCATCAGTTTGGGGAGAGCTTGTTTGCCCTCTCCAATGCCTCTGAGGGTCTAGACACTGGAGGGTGCATGGGGATAAACGTACGGGTTGTCCACCACAAACACATCATCCTCGTCGCTCAAGCCCAGCGTCATGCCGCTCTTGACTAGTTCCTTCTTACGAACATCTCCTAGTCCATCTGCGTTCCCTATACAACGCGGGAAAGAAAAAACCATCAGCCAAAACTTGCTCTTCTCTACCCGCTGCTTGTAATCGGGGTGACTAGGCGTGTCTGTCGGCGGCTCATACCAGTGCTCAAACATAGAATCTTTACGTGGTTTCCCATGCCGGGTCTCGTGAGGGCCAGGACCGTAGGTGAAAAGAACATGGCTTCGTCGTCTGGGTGCGCAATCAAGAGACAAATGCGCTTGTTCTTGAGGGCTGGCCAGCTCGTTTGTGCGACGCTGGCTAGGTACATGTACAGGCCGGGGAGGATAACCGCCAGCGCGGCGAGAATAAGGAGAAAGTCCATGGTCGCGAACGTATGCGATTTTGTATAATCGGGATTCTACTCGGTCGTGCGCGGTCTTGTCGAGGCTTCGTCGTTTCGTGTGATCGGTCGCGATAGAAATCTGGAGGCTTGGTGGCTGGTGTCGCGAGGGGTTGTAAGCAACAGATCAGTCGCTACCTTGCTAGGATCAAGAGATTGAGAGGAAAGAATAAAAGCAAGTCACTGTTGAAAGCGCGCCCTTATTCAATCCCCCAACGGCAAGCAACAAGCAAGGTGAATATGTCACGAGGCAAAATAAAGGTTGAATCGGAGGTGAAGACGCCGTGGAGGGGAAACTGCCACGAGGGCTATCGCAAATGCCACCTTTTTAGTCGACCCCTGGAATGCGATTAACAGCTGACCGCCTGCTAACGGCTAGCGGGTTGCTTAAGCCCCGAGTGGTCGACAGGCGCTACGACTCAGCGCATGATCACCTAGAAAGGTACTGGCGCGAAGAGAGCGGGAGTGGGATGAGAGACCCTGATGTCATGAGAGACTCAGGGGTCCACGGATAAACACGCTAAACCAACAAGGGAAATCAATTGACTTGTCCAAATGCACTTGTCAAGAGCTAGCATCTCCAACGTCTTCTAGGACTTTGAAAGCTTCACTTCAACACAGCAACAATCCTTCTTTGTCTACCGTCCACCTCTCGCAACCATGGCTCGTCAACGCAAGGAAAAGAAGGAAAAGTCCGTCAAGGACATCAAATATGCGCATCCCGATCGCTCCGGTCCCAGCGAACAGACCCTCCTCGACTTTGCAAAGCAGCGTGACCTGTTTGCCGAAGCCGACCGTCGACAGCGCCAGGTTGACAATAACGAACCTGTCTTACCTCCCAGAGCTGAAAGAATCCTCGAGACCCTTCTATGGACCGTGTCGATGGCTATGCTGCACTTTACCTTTGATGTGCTTGTGCAGCGGCAGTATGGTATTGAGGTTCTGTGGATTCAAATCGTGCAGCGGACTCTTGTCGCATGGCTTGGTAGGTCAACCTTGATCAGGCTGCCTTCATTGAACTAGTCTGTCGTGATTTCCCGTTCTATTTGCTAACATACGTCCTTTCACAGTGTTCATCGGCCTCTTCTACGTGCTACACCCCCATTACTCGGCCCCGACTTTCGTCCCCTTCGTCCCAAGAGGTTGGCAAGAGCCTCTTCGCCAACTCATCTTTTTCACTATGAGCATCTCCGCCGGCTGCCACATTATCTACATCACCAACGAGTTCGGATACCTCGCCGTCCTGAAGCAGGCTCCGCCCGTAGGTTGCCTGTGGCTTTGGGCTGTTATCGAACTGGACCTCCTCTGGGCTTTCACCAGCCTGCTCATTGCAGTTGGATACGGATGGACGCACGGATACGGCATCAAATAAGTTACGAATTTTATTCTTTGGTCAATTTCCTTACGGGAACTGCCTCCCCTGGCTCGCCTATCGTGGTTGAACCGTCATCCTCAAATAAATCCATCGATTCGCTCCTTTTAACTCCCTGGCTTGTCAAGGTCCCGACCCGCGATAGACTTTGATCCTGGTGCGTCAATCTACTCACGAGCTCTTCCAATCGGTGAATTCGATCCCTTTGGCTCTCAACCAGGACCTCCAGCTTGCGTGAGCTCTCGTCCATCTTCATCTCACGCCATTTTGTTCTCGACTCCAGGTCTCGTAACCGCGACGAGATCATGCTTGTCTGCATAAACTGGACTCTGGTTGTCAATCCCTCTCGCTGCCTCACCAGCTCCAATGCTTTTGTCCGCACCGGTAACCAGGCCATGGCAACCGTGGTACGACCACCGCGCCAACTCCTCGGCACCAGCGTCCACCTCTGGCCTTCGTCGCCAATGCTTGCTTTGGCTTCCGTCTCAGCCACTAGATCAAGCAGACGCTGCTCAAGATTTAAGAGATCTTCCATAACGAAGGTGTACATCTGATGTTCAGGCTGGTAGGCATGAAAGCCCTTATGCTGAGCGTTGATGGCAGTCACGAGGTCTGCCAGCCACGCAGATTCTGTCTTATACCATGACAAAGAGGTTTTGACACGAAAGTACTCTTCGTCGCTATTGCGCAGGTATGTCAACCGGGCGTAGATGGCTGCGACGATTGCGACCACAAAGGTCAGGATGCCCGCGATGTTGGCGCTGATGGACAGCGGCGAGTCTTGCTGTCCGCTAGCATCCATTGAAAGGGATGCGATGACAATTGAATGTACAGTCTGAGTCCTCAATGCCACCGTTGGATCGGGATTGCCATTGTAAAAGGGGTCGTGGAAAGTATAGTGAATGAAAGACTTGAGCAACCCTCAGCCACGCTGATAGCTGACGCCACATAAACCTCGTATATAAACATGAAAGACACGTGACTTTACACGTGATCAATCTCACTATTTTATGGCTTGATGATATTGAATCAAAGATGAGTTTCCTAGGTTCCATCAAGCCAGAGAGAACAACGTCTGCTCCGTGAATGACGTTGACAGTTTTCATCTTGACTTTTGTTGTAGAGTGCAACTCGGGATGAAAATGTGGGTCTTTTTGACTTGGCTGGAGGCCGGCCGTAATCCCAACCACCGTCCCGGGCCGGTGGTCATGTCCGATGCCGTCCGGGCTCCGGGCTCCGGGACACACAAATTCGTCAGGATCATGGTATTCTCGGCCAATGTAGTTTGATTTCAGATGCTATGTGATGTGATATCTCATGCCATGCCATTATGTTTCCACCGCAATCTGTCGTATAGTACTGGATATCTCCTCGTCTCTATATGTACCATGCAATTAACTCAGCTCTATAACGAAATCCTCTACTTTGCGCTCTTTCCTGGTCGTGTAGACGCCGCAAATGTGATGCCCCTGCGCTCCGCCGGAGGGACCCGCTCACCACCTTCATCATCACTGTCTTCGCCGTGTTCGCCTAGAGCGGCCTCTCGCCGTCGTCGCTCAGCGGGTGTCTCTCCTGCTTCCTCATCTTCCTGGGTCGCGAGGACAGCCAGGCGGCGCTTTCGCTCAACAGCTGTCTCGCCCTGTTCTTCTGAGGGCTTGTTTGTGCTGAGTCGACGTCCACGGCGAGTAGGCGAGCTGGACTCTCCAGCGGCGGGTCGTACGGGAGAAACCTCTGCGGCCTTGCTAGAGTCTGGGACCTCCTGTGTGGCGATCCTCTTGACAGTTTGGGAGGCGGTCGACTGGTCCACAACTTCCTTCCTCGTCCGAGAATCCAGCTTTTGCATCTCTCGAATAAAGTCTTCCTTGGTCATGCGCTGACCCACGCCGCCAATGGTGAAGCGAATGTGCTTGTCGTCAACAGCTTGAGTTTCCGCGATAGACTTCTTTCGAGACTGCTCGCCGCTCGCAACACCGAATCTACCTCCAAAGGTGGCCCAACCGGGCTTGGCAGCCGCCTTTTCTTCAGAAGATCCGGCAGCACCGGCTTCGGCTTGCTCGCCCTTGCCAGAGGGCAGCTCGTAGGTCTTGACGACCTCACCATCCTCATCTTCAACAATAATCTGCGGCTCGTTAGTCTAATGCGCCATTATAGTAATAGGAGTAGTACATACCGTGTTACCAAACTGATAAGCTCGAGCAGGTTCATGCTTTCGCTCCTTGCCCTTGTCCTTGCGCTTCTCCATTTCGACATTGTAGACCTCGCCCATCTTCTTCTTGAAGCCAGAAATCGTCCACAGCCCACCAACGTCGCCCTTTGCAGTAGTAACGGGTGTAGGAAGTCCTTCGTTCTTGTGCTCTTCGGGAGCAGGCTGAACATCGATGACTTCACCATCGTGGCTCTCAAACACGAGATTATCGCCTTCGTCGTAGATGTTGACAGGTCTTGGTGGAGTCTTCTGACCACTGCTTCCAGACGGGCTAGCCTCTTCTTGCTCAATTCTCTCGGGCTCCTTTTCCTTGGCACTACTCTTGGAGCTATCCTCAGCAGCCAGAGTGGACTCGGTGTTCTCGCGTGAAGGCGACTCTTCACGCTCAGTAGGTTCAGCAGGAGACATGAGGGATGTGGATTGACGCGTAGGGAAAATGGCGGACTGAGCGATGGGACCACCTGGGCCAATACCGTCGTCCCAAGTCTTGTGCTTCCGCTTCCGCGAAACAACCGAAGAAGATCTGCTTCCGCTGCCTTGATCTCGCTGCTTGCGCAAGAGGTGGCTGTACGGTCCAGCGGGAGGCGCCAGTGTGCCAGGTGGATACTGGGGGTTCTTTTCCTCGTCGAAAGACATCTCGGACATGGACCTCGCCTGAGACTTGGATTGGGATGTGATTCGAGGGAGCCTGTTCATCCAGGATGGGCCATCTTCGGGGGCCGCTGTGTAAGACATTGTCAGACTCAGGGTGTTGATGCGCTTTCCAAGAGTAAAGACGGCAATGGAAGATCCATGAACCAGAATCGAGGTGACGACCAGGAAAGTGACAATAGGCCACACCAGATAAATGAGATGATAATGGGGAGAGTTCTCGGGCGGCAACTCAGATAGCGGTACTGGTTCTTCGTGCTCAAGCTCGGCTCGGGCCAGAATGGCAACAAAGATGGCACCCACACCGATAGGACCGAAATGGCCTGCGAAAAGAGCCTCTCGCCAAGTTTTGACGTCCGGTATAAATGGTTTCAGAGCCAACATGATTGGAATTCGGCGGAAGAAGAGGACGAAGATGGCAATGACAACCAGACGCCAGGCCTTGACGCCAAAGACACCGTTGTTGAACTCCTCCCAGGGAATGATAGTGCCGAGGTAGACAAAGTAAGTCAAGTTGAGCAAGAGATCGATAACGTTGGAAACGTGCGACTCTTCGGTCTTTTCGCCAAACCAACCGTCGTTGGAGAAACCGACACCAGCCGCGAAGCCTACCAGCAAGTCATCCATGCCCAGGATACTACCAGAGCCGGCGCAGAAGAGCGCAACGACAAAGTAGAAAACGAGGAAACTCTCTCGGTCAATCAAATCACGCTCTTCAGCGAACTTGATACCGTGGCGAGCAATATAGCCAATGACGAAACCATAGATGGCGCCAAAGATACACTCGTACAAGATGACATAAACGACAAAGTGGAAGCTCACGTCCTGGGCATCCCGCTTGAACTGGATGAGGTACAAGGACAGGTAGATAAATGGGAAGGCCATGCCATCGTTACAGCCGGACTCGGCGGACAGCAAGTCTCTAAGATGCTTGGGAACACGCTTTGCGAACTTGCCCTTACCAACAACCGAAGAGGCCAGGACAGGATCAGTAGCAGTAACGCAGGCAGCGACAACAAGACCGTCAAGCCAGTCAAGCTCTGGGATCATCCACCAGATAACCAAGCTAACAATAAGCCAGCCAACGGTCATGACGGGGATGAGCAGCAGAACGACGGATCGCCAATGGCGTTCCATGTAGAATTTGGGCAATTCGACACCGACGGCAAAACATTGGACAACCAGGACGATTCGGGAGAATTCGACGGTGACAATGTCAACGCTTCCCCATTCCTTGGGGTTGATAAGGTTGGCGGCATGAGGACCAAAGATGACACCACAGAGGGTGGCAACAGTAGCTTCACCAATGTACATGCGCTCCTTGATAACGGAGGAGCAGAGCATGAACAAACTGGTGAAGCCGCCGAGGATGATGTACACCAAATGAGGTTTGGTGATATCGAGGTGACTCCACGCCATTGTGAAAGACGTTGAGCAACAGCTCTAGTCGTAGGCGGGAGGTTGTTTATATGTGTGGCCTTTTCGGCGCAACAATCGGGTTGGTCTCGCGATCTCGGAGGGACGGCGGCGACGTTATCGTGATGGAGAGATTTCGCGGGAATCGGCAGCGCCGAGGTCAATTGCAGTCGCTACTCGACTAAAAGAGAAGCGATGCATTCACGACCGATCAGGTAGAAAACGACGGACAAGAAGGAGTGTCGGGGTGTGAAGGCGAGATGTAGGAGGGAAGAAATCTCTGGGAAGAATTCCTGGGGTTGAAGTTGATGGGAAGCAACCCAGGCAAGCGCACCCGGCAGGCGGGCGCAAAAATGGCACAGGCCTGGACCAGTGTCGTCACAGGGCAGGAGCGCCTGTTAAACCGGGATAGGACGCCACGGGGCGCCACAACGGTCTTGGCAGTGGTAAGGATTGAGCTTGAGGCGACAAGGGAGGTGGAAATTCTAGACTCTTCACCAACAACAGTAAGCGAGCCAGCAGAGAGAGGATAAGTCGAGTGATGACGAAACAAGAGACAAAAGACGCAGAAACTGGCGGCATAAGGTTGATTTAACCTCATGGACGCGAGATTTGGTCTCTCCGGAGGGGGCGTCTCTTAGCGCACCTCGAGGCTCGTGCCATGGCATCTTGAACCAATTTTTCACCCACACAGCCCATCTCCCACGCAACCTCGACCAGCCAGACAAGGAATTGAGCAGCAAGGGGCCCCGGTCGTCGACTGCCGCCAAGATGGTGCCAAGTGGGGGCATCGCGGGGCCCACGGATACGCCGCTGCTTTTAACCAGAGATGCCGTCGCGTCCATGAGCACCAAGCCGGACGAGACGGCAGAGGACCAAGAGGTGTATCATAGAGGCCAGTTTTGCTCGGAAGGTATGGGAAGTTGTAAAAGTAATCATTGACCTTTCGCCCTCTTACCAAGTAGAAATACTTACCAACCAAGATCTGACACCCTCAGATCTAGAATCAACCACATGGTCTTACGGGAACGGGCCTGGATCCATCTGTCTCGATCAACTCTGATCGGAGTGCTAGCCCTTGTCTTATTCGTCATCCTCTGCATGCGTCTCCCTTGTTGGAGCCCAAGCGTTCTACCAATGCTCCTCTTGTTGAGTCAGTCTCATTCACACATGGTCAGCGCCTCAAAATCCTCATTGCCATCCATCCATTCATGATGGCACGCTCTCATCAAATTTCAGCTGGCACTAGACGCCCAACGACGCCTGATAAGGGGTTTTCTATTACCTAGGCAAAAGCAAATAGACGGATGAAAACACCAAGGGGCCATGCTGCTGCTACCCGTTCAATGCCGCCATGATACGACTCTACAGAAGAAACGGCGGCCGCCTCCCGTCCATTAAAGCAGCGCCATCGACCCCGGCAGTTCCGTCAAGGAATCGGCCCTCCGCTCACATGAGAGGCCGATACGAAGAGATAGTCATCCCACTGAGGAAACAAGAATTGCAAGCGACCTGACCACCAGCATCTGGCCAATGTCTGTGTTGCTTGGCAATATCCATCACCTCAATGACGCCTCCCTTCGCTTGCCTCGGCTGTAATAACCTCCTCGTTCATCCTCCCTCCCTCCCGTGATGTCCTCAAAAGAGCGCAAGATGTTCATCTCTCCGCATCGATTGTCAGAGACCCGCAGGATCTTCAACACCAAGGTGCTCTTGAGCAATGCACAATCACGTCAAGGTGCATCTGCGAGTTTCCCCCCACGGACAAACGGTTCTATCGGTGTCGGTGGCCGTTGAGCCGATCTAATCTCAGCGTCCTGTGTTCTCTTGTGCCCCCGTTGATGGCGCTTTTTCGCACATGGCTTTCAGGGTCTTGCAATTCAAGGTTATTTTTTCGCCCCAACGGCCACAATTCTAGCCCATGTTTTAGCCCTGCTCAGCTGCTAGACCGATTCTGTATGGTTCTTGCATTGAAACCTCCTGGTCACGTTGATGACATTGCGCTCATAGGCTGTCGAGTTAGCGTTTCAGCTCGTGAGTTGTCTGGTTCTTATCTCGCATCATTGGCGCGATTAAGATAAAGCCTTTCACCGACTAGATTGATCCAGATTGCGGGATAGTGCTGCATCGCTAGGTATTTAGAGTTGGAACTATGGGGGACATGCATGACTGTAACCTCGGTTCCTGTGGTTTGCAATCAAGGTCAGCAGCATGACACTATCGCCAGTCTGCCAAGACTTTATACCGAGTTGGTGTTCGACCCAATCGGTCATTGGCAGATGCTCAACAAAGCCAATTTTTACTGCTCATGTCGAATAGTTCAGATTTATGTCCAAAAATTGATCTAAGTCGACGTCGCATTGGCAAGTCTTGGAGATCTCTTGGACATCTGACAGATCCCAGTTTTTGGTGCAGCCAAGACGCCCAGAACTGCACCCAGCGTTCGCCAGACACTGGGCGCCAAGGGCCAAGATCTTGTCCCGAACCGCCAAGAAGGAAAATGCACCAGGTGGTGCAAAATTCATCAAGAATGAGATTTCACGATGGCTTCATTTTTCAATTGTTGGATGGTTGGACCATGGCTCGCGATATCACTTTCGGTGCTCTCGTGAATTGAGCTTCAATGCACGCAACACAACCAACATCCACAACATATATCCGAGACTGAAAACACATCACCCTTCATTAAACACAGTTGCATACACATAATTGAGTAAAATGAGAATCATCTTGCAATGTAGAGGGGCTTCAAGCCCCGAAATCTTGACGCATTGCATGAAAGCTTCTGTGAGAAACTTCCTTATTGCTGATGGGCTCTATCCTTATTTGTACAACATTCTAAGTAGATTGCCTCCCATAAATGATCAAGACCAAGAAAATAGTGCTTCATTCCTCCAAGGTATCTATCCCGCCAGTTATGTCAAGCAACTTTAGTTGAAAGCCATCATGTAAAAGAGGGTCGACATGGCGAACGACACACACATGTAGCCTAGACTAGGGGCATGGATTGAGCCAGCAGCTGTTGGAGTAGCGCTTGGCTCTTCGGTGCTGGCCTCGGTGGATTGAGTAGGGACCGCCGCCGAGGTCCTCAAGGCGGTGGGTGCAGGTGGAAGAGATATCGTGGGCTCCTCGGTATCGACGGCGAGGACGCTGCTCTTGGTTGCCAGGTCCTCGCCCACTGAAGCTCCAGGGCCGGTCAACTTTTCTTCCTTTGTCGTCTCCTCGGCAGTGCTTGCGTGAGTCTCAATCAGGATGTTCTCCTTGGGTCGAGTAGCCAGAGTTGAAGCAACCGAAGTCGAAGTCGAAGTCGAAGTCGTAGTTGGAGGTGCGGGTGCGGGTGCAGGCGCAGGTGTGGAAACCGGCTCAGGGTTCTCAGCCTGAGGCTCATCCATATCTCGGCAAAGGACAGCGACGAGTTCACCTCTCTGGCCGCGATACAAGAGCGATTCCTCATCGGATGTGGCGCCGCTGCATGCTTGCTGAATAACGACTTCTGCCTGCTTGACTGAGCCCTTGCATGCAGCAGAACAGGCCTTTCCACCAGTGAAGTCGCCAGGGGCGCATTGGGTGAGAGGGGTATCATAGGCCTGGACGCAGTTGACAGGGGCATTGGGTGAAGAAATAGATTCAAAGTCGGACAGGGTCAATGCCTTGGCAGCCGCAGAGCCAGCCATGAAAATGAAGGACAGCTGAAGCCATCGTCGTGTGGATTGTCCAGCCATTGTGAATAAGTTGTAGTGTAAAGTGAAGTGAGTGGATAAGTCGAAAATCTCCAGCAACAAAAATGTCGATTACCCAGGCACGGTAGGTTCGATTATATGAACTCAAAAACAGGCGAGACTTGATCCAAGCTGCCAGGCGTGGTATCTTTCGATCAATAAACTGGCAACTGGGTTGAAACGCACTATGTTGCAAGACAAACCACGCTCACGGGACGAACACGCCAAGGGTCGAATGTCAGGAACGAAACTCCCGAGGGAATATAAACGTTTATGCGTCGAGGGGTTGCGAGTGAAACCTGTCCTTGGGGGGACTAGATTGTTTTTTTTATCGGGGTGTTTGAAGTTTTTTGGCTTGGTGTGGCTGTCTGTGGGTGGTGGTATGAGACGGATTCGTGTTAGGATCCGCGTCGGTGGCTTTCAGAAAAGTCAAGATACGAAAATGATTTGCTGGTAGGAGAATATTAAGTTCTGGGAGAGTGCTCCTTTTGGTCGTTTGGTAGTAGACGATGGAAATTGAGGGTATCGTGGCCGAGTGACGATGCGGTGTGATGCGTGTTGTCGGTCGCGATGATGCAGATGTACACCAATTAATACGAAGAACAGCAGGGTTCCAGAGAAACGATCGATTTCGAGATGAAACGAATGCAAGAGATGCAAGAAAAAGGACTGGAGGAAAAAAAAAAGCGAATGGGTTTGTTGGCTCAAGTAAGTATCAAGGGCAGGGAGCACAGCTTTCCCACAGACCGAGATGTGTCGCACAGATGAAACGAGTGCTAAAGATGTTTGTTCACTCTGCAGCTGGGAGAGGAATGGATTAAAGGAAGGGGATTGTGTACAAATCTGCTGTCAAGTGCCAGTTGGGGGTCAATGTGGGTGAAATATGGGTGAGAGGAAGCACGTCTATGGGGGGTGATCAGCAGCACCCACAGAAAAGATACGATGATCAGGGATAGAGCATCATCGGGAAAGGGAAACTGCATGAAGCGAGCAGTTCAAAATAGGACATCGTATGCACATCACTAGAGGGTCTTTGAGATGAAACTCGTCCATTGACGAGCCACGAAGACGGCGCATCACAATTGACGTGTCGTGGCCGCTCGGGAGTGGGAGCGCCGCGGCAGGCCTCTCTGCGTATGTGCGTTTGCCCAAGCCTCCGCAAAGTCCCCGTAGCCTGCCTCCCTCCCCTCCGTGATCATCAGGGGTTCAGGGATGTTTCTCTCTGGGCTCTGACGTCACACCAATTACACATCTCGGATGCTGCTTGCTTCAGAGTTGGTGGTGGGTTGTTGGTGTTGGCCGCGCAGCAACAGAGTGTACTGTAGTGCCGTGTGTTTGTTCTTGAAACGAGCATGATCCGATAAAGCTCGGGATAGCCGGGCATACAGAGCACGGCAGGGCATAGCCTTGTCCTACCTCTTCGTCTTCTTGTCCTCTATTTTTTTTTTTGCATTGCTGGGCGAGGCTCGGTCACGACGGTTTTTTTTTTTCACACGTCAGACTGGGTTTCAGACCGTTTGTTTCGGTTTCATTTCTCAAAGCCACACGAGATTTGAAGCGGAGAAGGACGACGTCAGAGCGCACCAAAAGGTTCAAAAGTGCCCCCCTCTTTCGGATCCGAGATCCAATAGATTCGAAAGTTCTTCTCCATTGTGGACGGGGGGGAAACAAAACTAGATGATGTGCCTAGAAGACGACACACGTTGGAGGTCATTGGCGGCGCGGGACCCTTTCGTCCCAAGAAACCCCTGGCCCTTGTCACTTGTCACTCCACATAAAGATTGCCCATGTTTTTCGAGACCGAAAAGACATCGGAGGAGGGGAAAAGTGGCGCGGGAAGCTACCGAGGGCGGGCGCAGACGTTGGAAGGATTGAGGCTGATACAGCTGTCGACAGCTTTCGCATAAACATCAGCGTTTCTAGACTTTGCCTGTGCCAACACCAACGCCTCAATGCAAAACCCTCCAATGTTGTACTTGTTTTGTTTGATGTCTCAATCGTCTCACGAACCATCAGGAAGAAAAAAGTCCCCTGAAAATCGCTGAGCAAACTCTGCCGCTGCACGGAATTTTTCCCGCACGAGCAAAATGATCAGACCCCGGCGATCAGCTCGTGCCTAGCCTCGTCTCCGGCATGGCGCTGACACTGCCGTGGATCACGATCGACGGTATCATTTGCCACTCGGACGACGCTTTGGTTTTGTAGCTGCTGATTTGGGTAACCACCAAAACACATCATCCGAGAATCTCTCCCTTCACCGCATCCCGGCAGCGAATTGATGATGGCGGCCTTTTGTTGTTCCAGGACGATCAGTCGGGACGCAGTCCTTGCCGCTATTAGTGCGGACCGAAATGTCCTAGCGCAAAAGCTAGTGCAAGGCTGAAACGTTAGTAAAATGAGTCCTATTGGCAGGTTGGCATGGGTGGCTTACTTGAAGCACTTTCTCTGGACCTCCAGTTTTTGGAGGAGACTCGAAAACTCGTTCGGGTCTTTGATCGTCAATCACGAGATACCTAGGCAGCTATAGATACCACGACACGACGAAATAGTAGTTTAACTAGCGATATATCTGACCTCCAGGCAACAAAGGATAATCACTTACGATGATGTGAGAAAAGCATGATGCTAGTAACACCATATGCGGCGCCAATCCTCCGCCTGCTTCATCTATGAATACCCGCCAATTGAACGTGCCTTGCATCGTCTAATTCAAGCGCTGGGCGATTCCTTCAGGATGCAAGACCCCGTTTGATTGGCCTGTTGGTCGAGTCTCGACGCGGAGACAGGTTCTTCCTGTACCAGCCCCCGTCAGTGCCACATCGAGCACCACCGTGACTGGCCCCTCAGCCTCTCCAAGATGGGGTGTAAGCGCTTGTAGTCGTCTCATGTCCCTCATAAAGATGCCATCCATGGCTTCTCTATTCGTCTTGACTTTTTCAGACGTTTGGCCTACGTGATTGACTGTTGTCGTCGTGGTTGCATGAAATGTCGGGCGCGAGAAAACCTGTCGCCTCAGCAGGCGCGCCGCCGGCCATAGCTGGCACCATGCATTCAAAGCGGTATCAACAAGGTGTGTTTCATCTGAGGAATGGGACAACCCAATCTGCCAGCTAACAACATCTTCCTCCAGCTGCGCAGCAAGACGAGGATGACCTGGGCTACATGCATCCCACGGGTGGTTATTTAGATGGATCCACTTGGACGACATATACTCAGAGCCCAACATCAGGGCATCGTCAACAACAGTACGATCTCCTAGCTCGTTCCAGGAGCGACGACTCTGAATCGCCCCGGCCTGTGTCTCCCCTCCGTCCAAGCGAGGAATACGAACGCTGTGTACCTTCGCAGGAGCCCTCTCCGGTACAGCCTACCGTGGATCCCAAGCACAACACCACAGTCCAGTACACAGATAGGTCCCCACCATCTGGAAGTCAAGATGGTCACCGAAAACACATGTGGACGCCAATGTGGTTGTCCAAGACAGTGCTATTTCTCTTTGCTCTTGTGTTTGTCTGCATGACGCTGGCCACTGGCCTGTTGTACCACTTCTCTCAAGAAAACAATGGCATCAGCACCCAAAAAGAAGCTAATCACTATGGGTGGAAGTATGGGCCAACTGCCTGTAAGTTTCCTCAAGGATGTCGTCACATGCTTTCATGTCTAACTCGGCACAGTGCTTGTCGCCGTCGGAGCATTATGGAAGCAAGTCGATCATCATAACAAGATGCTGGTTCCTTGGAAAGAGTTGCAACAAGGCCCATCTCCGGCTGACAAGTCCCTATTGCTCGACTATGTTTCGCCCATGGTGCCTACTGCCCTTTGGCAAGCCATCAAGAACCGCCACTGGGCCGTTGCCCTCTCCATCACCGGCCACTTGCTGATACTTGGCACGGTATGTTCTCCCTAGTCCGCCCAGACAGTCTCTAACACACCCCAGACCGTCTTCTCCACCGGTTTGCTGATCCTCGAGTCAACCGAGGTGACCAAGACCAGTCAAGACTTTGGCATCAAGAATGAGTTTCGGGTCAAAGACCCAGAAGATGTTGACCTTGCATTCAAGGTCGGCCCAGCTGCCGCCCAATTGTACTACGGCATTCACTTCCAGGGTCTGCAGTACCCTGCCGGGACCTCCGAGAATCTCATCCTACCCGAGCTTCAGCTCCCAAACGGCGTGTCCGACGATCTCAATTATACTCTGACAACCGAGGGCATTCGCGTAGGTCTTGATTGCGAGATCCTACCCATCACCAATGGAACCGAGGCTAGAATGCCCTGGAAGAGTATCCTAGGGTCATTCATCGTGACCAATATATCGACTTCCGATTGCAAGATTAATGGCGTCACGATCGGCGTCGGCCCTGATCATAACTACTACCATCGAAAGAATGCGACGCAAAACTACCAGGGACTCTTTGGGGTGTACCCTTGCAATGTCGACTGGAACTTTGCTACCCAGTATCTCCAAGCGAATGACACCGACAAACGCGACATGATTCAAGATGTCTATGCAGACCAGCGGATAGTCCTGTCTGTGGCCGACTTGAGAGTAGCACCATGGAACATATCGAAGGCCAATGCAGACTACTTCTACGCCCAGGAAGTCAAGGTGGCACTCTGCAAGCCGAGATACAATCTCCAATTCTTCGATATGCAGGCCGCGAGTCTCGTCAATAATTCTGCTCGGGCAGTCTTGTCGTCCATCTCGAAATCGGGCCGGAAGCTCGTCTCTGGATTGCCTGTTGGAGCCGTCGCCAGGGGTGTCGAAACCGCCTCCAAGGCTCTCTACCTTGGACCTGGTGGTGAGGATTATGCTCTGTCACAGGTAGTACCGACATTCTTCCAGCTCATGAGCATGAAGAATGATAACTCGTCGGTTGGAGCGTTCCTTGACCCCGACTTACTGATCGAAACGGGGACAAGTGTGTTCAACGGCATTGCTGCTCAACTGATGCGACAACTCGCTCTTCAGCCGATGGAGAAGCAGGTGGCGGGAAATATCTCGTATGTCGAGAACCGTCTGCATGTCAAAGCACAGTCGACCGGTTTCATGTGCGCCTTCTTGGCACTTCTCACACTGATAGCCGTTGGCACAATCTTTGTCCGACCACGCGATGTGGTCCCTCATGAGCCTGGCTCCGCTGCTACTACGGCTGCTATTCTTACGGCGAGTAATTCTCTGCGCCAGACTCTGATGAACATGGGGTCTCTCCGTCAGAGCCAGATTCGCTCGCGATTACAAGGCCTCGGCTTCCGAAGTGTAGTTATCCCTGGACCTGAACCAGCCTTTGTGGTCGAGCCCGTTGCTCAAAGCAAAGAGCAAGTTTCGTATAAAGCAAACGCGGAAACACATGCTGTGCCTTGGTGGTGGCCCATGGCAGGTACACGTTGGTTCCTGTGCGTGACCATTGTGTTGCCATTGCTTCTCATCGCCGCTCTAGAGATCGTTCAACGTCTTTCAGACACCAACACCGGGTTCGTCGACATTGGTCCATCAGACTCAATCGTCCTTGCAACATACATCCCAGCCGCGGTAGTACTTGGAGTTGCCAGTATGTATTCTGCCGTCGAGTTCATGGTTGCTGTATTTGCTCCATTCCACGCACTCAAGAAGGGCAGAGCTCCCGCGGAGCGATCCATCAGCCTGAATATGGTCGGCAAGCTCTTGCCACATGCAGCTTTCATGTCCTTCAAGACCCGACACTTTGCGGTCCTTGTAGCCTTGCTTGCCAATTTTATCGGCAGCTTTCTGACGATTGTCATCTCTGGTCTTTACAGCGCCATCAACGTGCCTCAAGTTCAAGATTTGGCGATCCAGCAACTCGACACGTTCAACTTTAACAATGTGGACCTGTCACTGAGCGACAATCAGGCTGCTGCTATCGACAGTCTGATCGAGTACCTCGACTTGGACTATCCGCAATGGACTCATGAGGGACTTGTGTACAACCATTTCAAGCCGCCTCAGGTGAAAATTGAGAATTCGACTGAAGCGCCATTCACCATCAACGTCCCGGCATATCGGCCAAAGCTGAACTGCACGACTCTTGTTGAGAAACGAGAGGCAAAAATGGTCATGGTCGATGCCAAAGGGAACTTCACCCAGAGCATCCCGGGACAGAACGGGTTCACCGAGGCCATCCAAGGCTACATGCAAGTTGGCTTCAACACCACCTTGGATTATGCGAAATGGTGCGAGAGATCCCCAAACAAGAATTTGACGGGAAATTGGTGGCAGGAGTCGTTTCTCATGCCTTACACCACAAACCCAGTATACGTGGGACAAGCCTCAATTATGCAATGGGGCAGCCAGTCCATCTCGGGCAACGGTGCTATCAATACCAATCCTACCACTGGCGATGGCTACGGTGCCAACGGACTGAGCACTGGGAATAATGGCTGCCCAACCTTTGCGCTCACTCTCGGGACTGTTCAAGTCAAGAGCCTCAAACAGATCGGGAAGAGTTCCTCCAAATGGGACATTGACTATGATCTCGAAACTTTAATGTGCTACCAGAACCTGGAGCGAGTGGAAACGAATCTTACCTGGAGCCTGCCCGACTTTCAGTTCACCAGCTCAGGCAAGCCCAAGGTCGATGAGTCTACAGCGTCTCTGGTGAGAAACGGTACGGGAAGCTATCGGTACGAATATGCCATCAATGCCTGGCTTGAGGGCCTAAGTGACTCTGTCTACAACCGCACCATTCCGGGGCCGAACAATACGAGCCCGGCATACGCCAATATCGACCAGTTCATCTCGGCGCTCGTTCATGGTAAAGCTGGACGGCCTCTCGAAGAATACCTTGGGGAGGAGGGCAGGGAGAACGCGGCCAAAGGAGCCAGCCGTCTGTACGAGGTTTACATGGCCCAGGCCATGTCCTTGAACATGCGCAGCAACTCTACCGACGGCGCTCAACTGCCGTCGTACAACGGAACTTTGACAACATCAGGGCACCGGCGGCTAAAGCAGAACAAGCCCACCAAGATTGCCCTCCAGGCCATGCTCGCGACCATGGTCGTTTGTGCCATCGCAACGACGCAGTTGATGGAAGTCCGAGGTGTCCTGCCACATAACCCGTGCTCAATCGCTGGTACAGCAACGCTGCTTGCCGGCGGTGAAATGACTACACCTGAATTCGTTCCTTCCGGGTCAGAATGGCGCAACGATAAAGAGCTAGCTCAATCAGGAGTATTTAGCAGAAGTGTCTATACACTCAAGTGGTGGGACACTAACGGTTCACATATGAGGGAGAAGCAGCGGTACGGCGTTGATGTTGACCGTGCTATTGGATGAGAAGTGTCATGGATGAAGGTTTCTTTTTGGAGTTTGGATTTAGATATACCCAATTATCAGCGATATACGAAATGTGAGGATTGGTGTAGCAACAAACATGAACAATGCCAACACAGAATCAAGGGTTAATGTGTCGCGTCCACCGTGTGTGTCTGATTGAGAGAATCTACGTTGAGAGGGTTTCATTAAGACATGGGAGAACTAGACATGGATTAGACATTGTTTCACTGCTTCATGAAAGACTTGATGCTCGGAATTCCTCTGTTGATTTCTTGCCATCGCGTACCGAGCTAAGATCTAGACTAATTATGATCAGACTCTTCTCAGGCTCACTAAAATATAGATAAAAGATTAACAAATTATTATGTAAATTCTATAGAGGCTTAGATAGTGCTTTAATAGTGGAGGTTGATATGCTCTAGTAGCCCTCGCGCAAGCAAGGAGATCTACTACTCCATGTGCAGGGCGCCATCCATCTCCTCGGCCAGGGTCTCGGGGTTAGCCGAGATGGCACGGGCGACAGCCTCTTGCATCTGCTGCTGGCTGCTGTTGTTGTTGTTGCTGAGGGGGGGGAGGAGGAGGAGGAGGCAACAGCTGAGGCTGTTGCTGCTGCTGCTGGAGCTGGTGGGCGATATACGAAATAGGAGGATTCAGGTGGTGTGTTAACAATGCCAGCACAGAATGGCGTGCTCAAAGAAGGCCTTAATCTTTTCCCGTGTGAACCTCATTTTCTCTCTTTTACATCTCTACACACACAAACTCTTCTCCAGAAAACAAATACCTAAAGAACGACGGTGATCTCCACTTCCTTCCATTAAATGACACTGCCTCCAAGTTGTCAAAGTTATCCTTGTCTACCCTGAAGACGGCCCAAAATCTACGAATTCTCAAGGCGTGAACCAGTACGACTTCAGACGACATACCAAATCAATTTGCCACAATTGGATCGATAGCTCAGTGGTAGAGCGAGAGATTGCAGATCTCTAGGTCGCGTGTTCGATCCACGCTCGGTCCTTTTCTTTTGCCTAATTCGATGATAGCCCCATGTCTCCCTCACCTCTTTTTTTGCACTTCAACGCCACACCAATGGTCCAGACCACATCAACTAACTCTAGAGGACACATCGACATGAACAACAGGTTCTAAGGATCGATAGCTCAGTGGTAGAGCGAGAGATTGCAGATCTCTAGGCCGCGTGTTCGAACCACGCTCGGTCCTGTCTTTTTGTCTGTTCAGACAGATTTACATCCTGGATTCTCTTTTTGAGGTTTGTCGCAACTTCAAGTACACGATTGACTCTTGAACCAAGTAGTATGGCTGCTCCGTGGGCGAAATTAGGCCCTGGAGCTCATGTGGGGAGAGGATGGAGCTCCAAGGCTGGGCGTTGTCTTGTCTGCAAGCTGACCGCCCTTGAGGCCACGTCTCAGATTCTCGTGATACCTCCACTCTGCCTGACGATTCTTGGCTTGGCTTGAAAATGCCGTTTCTCCTCTTGTCATAGATGGGTGGGTTTGGCAATATCCTGTCCCGGGAATATACCAGGGCTGGCTTACTTGATACTAAACTCAAGATTCAGACCTTGATTAGATGATAGCAGCGGATGCTTTAACAATGAAATCATATGAACCACTTCTGCCTCTCATCAGGATCTGTTCACACTGGCTCGTGGTATTGTTACTTCAAAACATTCATTGCGTTAGAGTTCATGCAGCGAAATCCATAGTCACAGTCACCAGTCATCACGGGAACTTTGAAGCATGACTCATATGGCACAGTTTAGGCAACAGAACAATATTCTATTCTGTGGGTTCTCAAATCTCAATGGCGCTCGCTTAGTTACTCGTGATCCATCATGACATCTTACAGGAGGTTGATCAGCTCGTTGGCGATACTGTGGGCGTTGACGCCAAAGTCCTTGGGGATGGTCTATAGGAATCGTTAGCTTGCATCTTGAAAACAGACTCACTGAGATGAACATCTCATAGTGAGTACATAACACTAAAACATACCTGAAGATAGAGAATGCCACCCTCGATGACAGTCTCGTTATAAGACCTCTTCATCTCACTCACGATACGGACATGAACAGCACTCTCCTCCACGGCCTCGACAAGGCCCTCCTGGAGCATCTCATCCTGGTCAAACTTCTGGTACTCAAGATCAGAGACCAGACCCTGCAGGTACGACAGGTGAGTTCGGCCAAAGTTGTCCTCCCAGCCATCCTGGGCGTTGGAGTCAGCCTTGAGCTTGTTAAAGTTGTCCTCAAAGTTGGGCACGATGGCAACGTCCTTGCCAAAGATCTTGTTGAGCTTCTTCTGGACCTCGGGGAGATCCTTTTCGTAGTCGTTCCTGATGGAGGCGCGGGCGATGTAGCTCATGGGCCTGTCGCCCGTGGGACCCTCGTTGAGGGCCTTGATGAGCTTGCCACTCTCGGCGGCGTAGCTTGTGTTTGTACCCAGGTTGCCTGCGGTGAAGAGGATGACGAGCCTGCCCTCGGGAGTCACCTTGGGGCCGCAGTAGGAGACGGTGTTCTCTTCGTCAAAGTCCATGGTGAGGACATGGGCTGAGCAGATGTTGTTGATCTCAGACTTGGGTCCATCTCCTCCGTTGGATTCGATAAAGTATTTCAGCTGATACTCGACGCCCTCAATATAACTATGGCGGACATGTTAGTAAAAAACTGACTCTTGAGAGGGGCTGCATGGGGAAGTGATGAGTGAAATGGAAGGAAATCTTACCTGTTGATGCAGTCACCAAGAGAAGTGGATGCCCACGAGTCCGCCTCAGCATAAGGGTACAGAGCCTTGGGGTCAATGTCGATGGTCCATGACTCTCCAAGGAGATCTGAGAGCTTCTTCTCCCACTCCTCCTTCTTGTTCTCCCAGCCATCCCGGACTGGAAGAGTGTCAGCTGGTCATGTCATCGTGAAAAAATCAAGGGTACTTACTGTTCTTGCGGACAGCAAGAGGGAGCTTCTCGGCGGGAGGAAGACGAGCCATGTTGCAAGATATGTTGTTAAAGGTTTAAAAGAGATCTGGAGGAATGAGGTTTGAAGGATGATGGGATTCTGGAAAAGTCGGTGACAGCTGCGACATGGAGGCTTTTATGGACTAAAGTGATAGCTTGATGAACCCCTGAGCTCGACGAGCTTTAACAGCTGCCCTAGGCAACATGCCAACATCTGCCTAGCCAAGGAACGGCTCATTCGGCAACTTCTGACCTGGGTCTAGAATGGAAATCGTAAACGCCGGACGACGCCCCTGGTTCCTCCTGCATTCGGTGTGACACCATCACCAAACCTCCCACGTGCGGGCAAACATTCAACCTTGGGGCTGACAGCAATCTCCACGTCTGCCAAGCCACGAAGAACCGCTTGCGGAGACAGCTGCACCGAAATCTGCCTTGTGCCTGGCGCCATGACGCCCAGCTGAAAAGTTAGCGCCGAATGAAGATGGGCTGGCTTTGGAGCGGCGTGAAAGCGGGCACGCGGGGCAACGCTATGGGCAAACTGGGGGGCGTTTTCAGGGGTCTGGGTAGATTAGGCGACGTGATTGATAATGTCGCGGTGAAGTTGTTTTTGTTGGGAGAAGTCTTTGTTGTTTTCATTATCAAGGCTTAGAAGCAGGAAGTGGATTGCACTATCTCTAAACATGTCTCTGTGAGTTGTCCTCTTCCTCAAGTGTATCCATCTACTGACCTATCTAGACCGTTGAAGGCCAAGGTCTCTGTCAGAGACAATTGGACGAACCCCGATAGCCCGGCGCAAAAGGCCATCAAGGCCCTGAAAGAAGTGCTCGGCCTTGAGGTCCACTGTGAACCCGAATGGCCTATTCTTGTCTCCGAGCTGGACATTGTCTGGGAGGACAAGAACCAGCTCATCGCCTCGGTCGTATCTTTTCTGCAGACCTGGTTCCAGGTTTTGACCGAGTTGCTTGATGACGAGAGTCAAGAGGAGTGGGCTGATAAGCTGTTGACCAAGATCAATGAGCTTTGTTCTAGACTGAACTTGATTGTTGAGGTAAGCACCATGAAATTCTTGAAACGAATTTCAAACGGGACATGGCGAGCTTCAACGACAAGACGATTGACATGACAACATAGATTTCCGAGAGCGAGCATGCTTCTACACAATGGTCTGATGGAAGTTTGGGCTTTGTACTCTCTCTGCCTAACACTCAGGTCTACCAGCCAGCTCAGTTTGCAGGCGTCTTCAAAGAGCAGCTCCTCGATTGCTTCGAAGCCAAGAAGCCCTCCAAGCCACTACCCATTCACTCCACCACTGGAGACGAATGGGCTGATGTGGGCGTCGAGGAAGCCGTAGAGCAGCCTGCAAAGCAGCAACAGGCAAAAAGCCAGCCATCGACTGTGGATTATTTGCCTGATCCCAACACTATGCCTAAGCCTGGAACTCTTCTCCAAAAGACTCCTTACCATCTCTTTGTCTATGCTGTTGGAAAGAACAAGATCGAGATTGAGTGTAGTCACAGCCAGACTCTCGAGGTTCTATCCGAGTACCTCAAGAGATGGTGCAGAATCAATCCAAACCTTACAACTAAGGTAAGCAACTTCCCATTCTATGGTGATGTGCTCTCTAACATGAATAAGCCCCCTACGGTAGAGATTGAGCTAAACCATGGCACTTCCGGCTTCGGAGTGACTTACGATAGACTCACTTTGTTCTGTGAGAATCGGTATGGAAGCATCTTTACCATCTCGGCTACCATGATCTTGAATCTAGTCGAGGGTGTGTTTGGTTATCAGCAGGTTTACAACGATGCATGCACTTGGCACTATCGCAGGGACACGCCGTTTAAGAAGGCATAGGAGATGATACATACACAAGTAATTGCCCAATAGCCTAGTATGTCCTTCCACCGACTCACCATGTAACTAGAGTATGCAGAACGGGCTGGAGATAACTAAACCCCGGGCCTTGGCTACCTGTGGAGCATGGTCGGATATATCAGTCGTGCTGAAACGACGTCATTTGACCTGGGTCGAAAACCTAGTTTTCTGTCTTGGGATGATGGTCATGACGATGATTGGCTAGTTGTAATTAACTTTAATAATAGGGTTGTTTTTGTTGTTGATTTTTATTCGCTTCCTGGCAAGGAGAGCCTTTCTTTCACCTGGTCGCATTAACTGCGTTTATGGACCCAGAGAGTATCGGGCAGCATCTTCTTGTCGGACTCCGAGTGCTGTCCACTCCGGATGGTATTGCGGAGTTGGCCATGTCCGGCAGTTTGCTGCTTGACTTTATTTTATATAAGATCCGCTACCAGTAACATAGACTCCTCCACTAGGGCAGCTGACCTCTCTAACCCCAACAATATACCTAAGAGAAACATATGCCAACATGAGACCCATTTCTTGGCTTGCTACTCTCGGCTTGGCCGTGGCCTCTTCCAGAGTGGCCGCCGAGTATGCATCAAAACCCACCATCCTCATCGTCTCTGGAGCTGCCCACACTCCCAAACACTTTCAGCCTTTGATGAATCTGCTCGAATATTCAGGATACGCTGTTCACAACCCTCGGCTGCCCAGCAATGCTGTTCTTCCTCCAGAAGAGTCACACTACCGTGACATTGACGTTGTGAGGGGGATCGCTGAGCAGCTGGCACATCAAGGAAAACGAATCATTGTCTTGATGCACTCGTACGGCGGCGTTGTCGGAACCAATGGTCTTGCCGGTTTGGGATTGCAAGAGCGTGCTCGTAAGGGTCTTGATGGTGGCATTGAGTGGTTGGCATACATGACCGCCATAGTCCCAGCAAAGGGAGAGACGCTCGGTGGCGGACCTGTAATTGACGGGGCCCCCGGTATCATGGCGAACTCGACTATCGTGGTGAGTATAGATTCCAAGGGCTTGCCCACCCTTCTAACCATGCAACAGGACAATCGTATCTCCCTGTTTTCAGACCCCGAGGAGTCGCTCTACCATGACCTCTCGCCGGAAGCACTGAAGACGGCCATAGCCGAGTTGACTGGGTTCTCTGTGCATCCCACCACAGTAGAGATAAAGAACGAAGCATGGCGACATGCCAAGGTAGCATATCTCAGATGCGATCAGGACAGGGCGATACATTGGAAAACACAGCAAGCCCTGATCGACCGGGTTATCAATGAGGGTGTGGAGGTGGAGGTGACCAGGTGCAACGCCAGCCACAGCCCATTTTTAAGCCAACCTCAGACTGTGGTTGATTGGATTCAAGGCCTTCAGACCGACAGGAAGTGAGACCCAGAATGATCACTGGCCGTTGAGTTTAGGACTATCTGCAAAGCTCTGAAGTATTGTCTTGAAATCTAATGTTCCGGCAGAATGCCTACACCTACTGAGAAGCTTTCCACTCATGTGACATTCCGATGGCAGAGCGAATAAAGGTTAAGTCTCGATCTTTCCAGCTGAGCAAGTCAGACTCTTTGGGTATGGATTATCATTTGTGTTATGCTCAGGAACTATTTAGTAAGCCCCTGACGCCAATAATCAACTATGTATGCATGCCCTTCTCCTTGACCTCGCCAAAGAACTTGAGCTCCTCCGCCATGGCACGTGTGCCTTGATCCAGTGGACCTACAGTTGGATACAAAGCCTCGAGCCCGATCTCGCGCACATTGACCGTCTGCTCTTCCTTTGTGCCAATCATCATGATCTCTACAATGTTTCCGTCTCCGTACTGGGGCTCCTGAAGAACGCGCATAATCAACTCGGCGCAGTCTTCTGGCTTCAAGGCAATATCGCCTGGTCGAAGTCTGTCACGGCAGTATTCCTGCTCAAAGATGGGTGTCTAGCATTGTTAGCAACTGTATTGCGGCAGGGTAGCAAGAGAAGACGTACAAAACATGGTCCTGGGCAGACAGCAGAGTTTCGGATGTTCAGGGCCCTTCTCAGACCAGACAGAGACTTGACCATGCTGACGAGAGCAGCCTTGCTTGCAAAGTAAAGAGGAGCTTGCATAGAATGCATGTATCCGCCCATGCTGGCAACCCAAAGGAGGTTTCCCTCTACCTCTGGGTTCTGTTGCCAATAGTCGATAGCAATCTGGGACAGCCTGATGGGGCCGATGGTGTTGATGGCGAAGCTCTTATACTGGCCCACCTTGGCATCTTCAGGGTCCTCAGAGAGGGGAGAGATGCCAGGAGGCTTCCAGAAAGAGCTTGAGGGAGGCTCATAAACTCCAGCGCTGTTGACCACAATATCAATTCGTCCAAACGTCTCGAGGGCTGTCTTCCATAACGCAGTGATCTGAGTCCAGTCGGAGATATCAGTCTCGAAGAAGACGAGAGATGGCTTGTTGGATTCTTTCGCAGGATGGGGGTATTCGGCGAGCAAGGGTTCGGCCTCGGGCCGAAGGCGTAGGTCGGCGATTATGACGGAGCATCCAGCTGCGAGGAGCAATCGGACAGTGGCAAGGCCAATACCTGAGATGGGGATGAGTCTACACGAACAAGTATCACATGCAGAGACAACCAACCGGAGCCGCCTCCAGTAACTATGGCAAATCGATCCTTTACAGTGTAGGCGGACATGGTTTCTGGGGAGAGGGGGGATTCACAGGGGAAGCTGATCAAACAGAGGAGCTTCGACAGTGCGGGTTGATTTCTCTTTATAAGGGATCATCGGGGTCATGGGCTCTGAAGCTGACCGTTACAGGTACCCGGCGGCTCAGGGTCGTAGCGGTGAAGCCCCTGCATCTTGTTTCGACATGGGAGATGGCTCGCCTGCGTTCCCCATGGTAGCAGTGCAGTAGTTCTCATGGCTTTGCCAATACGAATATTGGAAGCGTACGGGTGGCCCCGTCGTTAACCCTTGCTAGCGGTGAGATCAACAAGGTTGTCAGACCATGCCAAGGGAACAGTTCTGGGGTTGCTGTACCCCTGGAGGTTTCCCTGGACGAGGAGAGGGGAAGCCTTGGAGGGTACGAACGAAAGAGGCACGACTCGCAGAGAAGATGATATTTTATATACTCCGTACCTCATGTCCAATTTCTATCATATGTACGAAAATTTCGAAAGTAGCTAGCTGTTCATCAGTGGTCTGATTAACCTCCAAACCCAAAGCCACGAACGGGACGGGAAACAATGCCTAGCCTCCCCGCGCAATCTTGGCCCGAGGGATCATCCTGAGACGAGCCTAGCGCTTAGTACTCGGCTAACAACAGGTCACATCGTGGACAAGGTAGGAAAATCTAATCCTCGAGGAGGTACGAGGGTCCTTGTTGAAGAAAAAGCAAGGGGCCAAAGTTCTTGCATGATTAAATCCGAGTCTGACAACGCGGATTTGCTTTAATCTATTCTCGGGGAGCAGAAAAGTATGAACTCTATTCTGGCAACTTTTGCTCAACACCGGCTGTCTGGTTTATCGACAGGTATCTGCCATGGCTGAGGATTGGGAACCTGTTGAGCCCGAGGGCCTGGCTCTCGGGACGTACGCCACAACGGTCATCCTCTCGGTTCTCTGCACGATTGTGGTTCTAATGCGGACGTTTGTCCGAGCGAGGAACCGGTGTCTCGGTACCGATGACCACCTGATGGTCGCGGGATGGGTAAGCAGCCACCAACACTGATTCTTTTCTTAGCTGACTCGAGTAGGCGTCGTACATAGTACACAACGTCATCGTAATAGTCGGCTGCCATCGCGGTATAGGTACGGTGCGGAGGAAGCTTACCGATGCTCAAGTTCGAGAGGGAATGAAGGTTCGTCGCGTCGATTCGGCCGAGATACACAACCACCTAACGAGACCCGACAACAGTATGTCTTTCTATGGCAGATCTTTTACGCCGCCACCCTTGTCTACGTCAA
This sequence comes from Fusarium sp. MBC 438, assembly GCA_030779245.1. Taxonomy (NCBI): domain Eukaryota; kingdom Fungi; phylum Ascomycota; class Sordariomycetes; order Hypocreales; family Nectriaceae; genus Fusarium; species Fusarium sp. MBC 438. The sequence continues at coordinate 92,998 of JAPFTB010000142.1, read as the reverse complement.
ATCGAGTATCTGCGTTACGGTTCTACGAATAGCGACGGGAAAGGTATACGTCTGGCTACTACGAGGCCTCATCGGCTTGTCCATCCTGATGAGCTCGGTTGGATTTATCGTCATCATGGTACAGTGCCAACCGGTCGAGGCATTCTGGGATCCGGCCAGGGGAAAGTGCATGAACAAGATCCTTCCTACGATTCTGACGTATGCGGCGTCGGCTGCCAATGTCATCACTGACTTTGCTGTCGCGACGATTCCCATGGTTCTTGTGCGGAAGCTTCAGATGAGGTCCAAGTTGAAGCTGTACGCGCAGCTGATTATGGGTCTGGGTGTGCTGTGAGTCTGGGCCCACGTTACTTTGTACTACTCACAGCTGACGAAGTAAATACAGAGCGTCGATCGCGAGCATCATCCGAGTCCCATATTCGAACGCGTATCTTCAACCTTCCAACTTTGTTTGTACGTACTGTGCCGTCCCTCCAGAACTTGACAGACGGCTAACCGGCAACGATCGATAGATTCCGTGGCAAACATCATCCTCTGGACTGTGGTAGAGTGCGGAGTAGGCATCATCGCCGGCTCTCTCCCATCACTCAGAGCATTCTTCAAGAGCCTCGCAAAGGACAAGAGCACCCAAGAGTACAGCGGATCTCACCATACCGACCTCTTGACCATCGGACGTGTACGAGACAGGCAAACACGATCAGGCCGCTCCCATGGGATAGAACTAGGGCCTGCTGCCACTGCCACTGTTGACTATGGCGATACCAACCAAGAGCGAGATGACGACAGTACTCGTCATATCATCAAAGTGACAAGGGAGTTTGGGTTGGAGAGGAGTGGGAGTGATGAAGAGGAGCTGTACCAGGAAAGAGAGACAAGGGATCCAAGGTTACAAAAGGGAATGATGGTGTAGAAAGGGATAGACTCCCCGAAGAGAACATGATAAATTGCTGGCCATGTCACCTGAATGCCTTATTTAAGTCTTAGACAAGACGAGATAAAGATCAAACAGACTTTGCCTTATTTCAGGTTATTCTTACTTATTCTTAGACTACTATTTAATCACAAGATGAAGAGATATTGATCATGATTTGCCAAGGTGAGAAGCCATTCTCGGTATCTGAATGTACCACATCGCTCTCGGAACTGCACACACACATAGAAATCTCATGGATACGACCGAGTCTCGAACCGTCCCTCCCTAATGTCTTTTCCTTAGATGTTTGGCTGCCTGGTGACGATATGCTCCTTCGCATTGGTACTCCGCCCTCATCCCCCCTTTTCTTCATGGGCAGGAACTCCCTCAGCCTATCTACCTACTGCATGCGCCGTAATAGCAACTGCTTCGAGTGGATGGTTTCAGGGAGTAGGATTGATCAAGTCATCTAGCCATTGTCATAAAATTGGCGAGGTAGTAGCAATGGTTCGCCATTGCGTCCAGGAGGGCTAGGTATTGTAATTCGCACTTGAACTTTGAAATGTTTCATTGATGCCATGGAAAGCGCCTTCTTCGACTAGAAACATGGATATCTTACCTTCATCCTGGCCTTGTTTTGTTTCTTCTTTTCTCTTTTCTCCTTAATCGCATTACCATCATAAAGCTGTGAGTCTACCTGGCACCCTATTCATCCACGTCTTTCCATCACCTACCCACATTCCTCTCAATCATCCATCCATACACAGCATCAATCAATACTAACTTTCACCAGCTTATTTATTGAGAAGCGCGTGGGGCCGCAGCAGACCCAGCGTCGCCGGCAGCCGCAACAGCAACAACAACCACCACCACCAGCATCACCACCACCACTATCATCATCATCAACAACGCCGGCAACCTCCTCCGGACCCGCACTCCGCCGTCCGCCCAATGACGCCTCTGACCACCGAGGCCCGAAGGCGTCCCATCGCTCTCTTCGCCGCCCTTGGCTCCTCCATACCCAAAAAGAAAGACTACCTAAGAAGAGAACATGGGTGTCCAGTAGATATTTATGAAGGGAATTAGGTAAATAGGGCAAAGCCTAATAAAACACTCATCATAAAGGGAGTTGGTTTCTTTCTTCATTTTATGACGATGATTGGGCATGATGGCTTGATTGTGTAAAATTGTATCAGCGCTCTGGGGATGCTATGAGGTTGAATTATTTTTCAATGATTGAGATAAATATTTGACTTGTATTATCATTTTCCAAGTTTCCCTCAACTTCATTCATTACGACCCACCCAGCAACATCACGAAGGATCACGGCATGACACAACTACCTAAATAGATATGGGGCTGCTACGAATCAAGATTGGAATTTGGTAGAAACCTCTGCAGAAGCCTGTTGAAATAGAAACAGACCTTACTATGTTTGGCCTTTATCACCAAGTCGGATGAAATGCATGGTCAGCGCTAATGCCCGATATAGCCGCACGCTGCAATCCGTCCTCGAACGTCGCCCAACGACAGGATGAAAAGGCTCCATGCCAAGGAAGATACCCTGCTAAGACAGGCAGAGTCCATTTATCCATATATACGCGCGTCCTCAGAGAGTTGGTAGTTGATGTTTCCAACTTTCTCACCAACACTCTATCGTCTACCATGACTTCTCCCGACTACATCATCGTCGGCGGCGGCACATCCGGCCTCGTCGTTGCAAACCGCCTCTCTGAAGATCCAAATGTTCAAGTCCTGGTCCTTGAAGCTGGTGATGACCTTACTGCTGACCCCCGCGTCAACATTCCCGCCTTCTGGACGGCCCTGCTTGGATCTGATGCAGACTGGCAGTACCATTCGACTCCCCAGCCAGGCCTGAAGGATCGCTCTGTCAAAATCCCTCTGGGAAAAGCTATTGGAGGTTCATCTTCTCTTAATGGCCAGGCTTTTATTGCTCCTGCTCAAGCTGACATTGACGCTTGGGAGAAGCTGGGAAATACTGGCTGGGATTGGGCCAGCTTGGTGCCATATTACAAGAAGTCGTATACTCTTCTGCCACCCAAAGATCAGGCCACGCTTGATCATCTGGGAATCGACTGGATTAATGACGAGTATAAAGGCACTTCTGGCCCCGTCAAAGTGTCTTTCCCTGGTGTTCTCGAGAACCCTCTCTGCAAAGCGTGGATTGATGCGTTCCGAGACTTGGATAACATCACAACAGGTGGTATGTAAGCAAGCTACTCTCCGGTCGCCTTTTCTAACATCTACCCAGACCCGTTTTCAGGCAACTCAATTGGAGCCTACAGTCATGTAGGAACCATCGACCCAGAGACCAAGACGCGAAGCTATGCTGGCTCTGCTTACGCCCTCCCTGCTCTTGAGAGGCCCAACTTTAACATTATCACGGGTGCCAAAGCGCACAAGATCCTGTTTCAAGAGAGCTCTGACGGCGTCGTGGCAACTGGAGTGCAAGCAGAAGTCAATGGCGAAACCAAGACGTTTAATGCTGCCAAGGAGATTATCGTCTCCTCGGGCACTTTCAACACCCCCAAGCTGCTTGAGCTTTCAGGTATTGGAGGAAAAGAGATACTAGAGAAGCATGGAATCCCAGTCACTGTCGATCTCCCTGCCGTAGGAGAGAACCTGCAGGACCACGTCATGACCGGAGTTAGCTACGAAGTGGTTGACGGGGTCATCACCGGGGATCCCCTCATGCGCCAGGAACCAGAAGCACTCGCTCTCGCCCAAGAGCTGTACGAGAAGCATCGAGCTGGACCCTTTACCGTCGGTGGCACACAGTCTCATGCCTTTATGCCAACTCCTGGCTCTACCAAGGAGCTACTGGATAAGTACCCGCCTACGCCCGAGAATCAGGATTACTACAACGCTGTCCGTTCGATTCTCGAGAAACCTGACGCGACCTCTGCTGCATGCTTCCTGTTTCAGGTACAGGCAAACCTCCACGAGGGCGGGAAAAGCTTTGTCGGATCGTCGCTAATGCCCGAGAACTTTGTCTCTCTCGGCTGCTTCCAATCGCACCCTCTTTCTCGTGGAGCAACTCATATATCATCAGCTGATGTCAATGCCATACCTGACATTGATCCCCGTTACTTCTCTCACCCTGCTGACCTCGAGATTCTGGCTCGTCATGTCCAAGGCCTCGAGGATCTCCGCCAGACCAAGGCATTGGGGGCTTTCCTTAAGCCTGACGGGAAACGTAATCACCCTGACTCATTCCACATTGGGACTCTAGAAGGGGCCAAGAAGTACGTTCTCGACACGGCTTCTACCACGTTTCATGCATGCGGCACGGCAGCAATGTTGCCAAAGGAGAAGGGAGGAGTCGTGGATACCAATCTGGTTGTCTATGGCACGAAGAATTTACGTGTCGTTGATGCTAGCATCTTTCCGCTTATCCCTCGTGGGAACATCATGTCTTCGGTGTATGCCGTGGCTGAAAAGGCGGCAGATGTTATCAAGGGCATTTGAAGTGAAATATGCTTGAAATAGAAAGCTTGAGCATCGCAAACAGCCAACTGGATGTTTATATATACAATAGAAAAATGTCTTTGGAACAGGTGAAAGAGACGAATGCAAACGTTGATAAATCTTTGACTGGACATATCTGCTGTACTCAAGTGCCAGAGCCCAGAACCAGCAAACAAGTTGAATGGGTGAAGCGAGCCAGAAGGTGACTGCACCAACGGGATGAAACCATGTCTTCCGCCAAAGATCATCTCTGTCAGCATGCGAGATCTTGGAGTTGGTCAGAGCGAGAATGGAACCCGAGTGGAAAGAAGAGAAATTGCCCTTGTAATGTAAGCATTATACAAAATAGAAGAAAAAGAAGAGGAACCAAACCAACCGAACGTCCCCGTTTTGGTATCAGCAACCTCTGCGAATACGAGTACCGTATCGACTCAACACATCCGGACTGGACGGTGGGTCTGAGTACCCCTGCTAAAGCTCACTTATTGGCCATAGACTATTGTCAAAGACCTTAACTGTGAGAAGATTGTGGGATAGCCAATCGGGCATTGCAGAAGAGAGGCTAGCAGGGATGCTTCCAATCCGAATGTATTGAGTCGATACAGAACCCGAGCCCGTATTCGTACTCCAGCTTGGTGAGACCGGATCTATCATTGACAAGCATAGGATCAATACCAGCACACCGATACTAGACGCTTACGCCGAGAGACACTCATTGGCCAATGCTTCGGTTATCTCGTAGAAATGGAGGCGCTGAGGATGCTTCAACAACTGACCCACGGTAATCCTTGGCTTTGGAAGCAGGAGCTTTGTCAGAGTGTTGGAGGATGAAGGGGGAAACGAGAGAAAAAGAGGTATTTCTGTCTTGTTCATGGCTTCTTTGTTGCTTTAAAAACCCTCCGTGTTCCTCGTCTTTAATGATTCTCCATCCTGCGAGCAACTCCTCCATCAAGCCCCTTGTTTCTAGCCCAGATGCTTCTTCTTGTCTCGTACCCTGTTTGGGCCATTGGAGCCTTTCTGGGAATCATTCTTCTCCATGCCTTGCGGCAAAAGCTCTTTCGAAAGGCGGGAGAGCCTCCTCTCATCTTCCACTGGCTTCCCTTTATCGGCAATGCTGTGTCGTATGGACTAGATCCGTGTAACTTCTTCATGAAGTGTCGAGAGAAGGTAGAGCACCAACTATTACCCACTGTAATTCTTCACTGACTGTTGGTCCTTCTCTTAGCACGGCGACGTCTTCACCTTTGTCCTCTTTGGCCGCAAGATAGTCTGCTGCCTCGGTGTTGAAGGCAACGACTTTGTCCTCAACAGCCGTCTCCAAGACGCCAACGCCGAAGAGATCTACGGTCCCCTCACGATCCCCGTCTTCGGTAGCGATGTCGTATACGATTGCCCCAACTCCAAGTTTATGGAGCAGAAAAAGTTTGTCAAGTTTGGCCTCACGCAAAAGGCCCTCGAATCCCACGTCCAGCTTATCGAACGCGAAGTCCTCGACTATATACATGCTGTGCCGGCCTTTTCTGGAAGTTCGGGTACTGTCGATATTTCCAACGCCATGGCTGAGATTACAATCTTTACGGCTGCTCGATCGCTACAAGGAGAAGAAGTTAGGAGGAAGCTAACGGCAGAGTTTGCTGCTTTGTATCATGACCTTGATCTTGGTTTCAAGCCCGTCAACTTTCTCTTCCCCTGGGCTCCTCTACCTCACAACCGAAAAAGAGACGCTGCTCATGCCAAGATGAGGGATATCTACATGGACATTATCAATAAGCGAAGAGCGGAAGGGGGTGATCTGGAAGAGTACTCTGACATGATTGCCAACCTGATGGGATGCACATACAAGAACGGACAGCCGGTACCTGACAAGGAGATTGCTCACATGATGATAACTCTTCTTATGGCAGGTCAACACTCTTCTTCTTCGGCTAGCTCCTGGATCATGTTCCGTCTTGCTTCACGCCCTGATATCGCCGAAGAGCTGTACCAGGAGCAACTCACCCACCTGAGTGTCGACGGCCATATTCCACCTCTTCAACATTCAGATCTCGACAAGCTCTCCCTTCTTCAAAATGTGGTCAAAGAAACCCTTCGAGTTCACTCCTCTATCCACTCCATCCTCCGCAAGGTCAAGACACCCATGCAGGCGCCTGGCACCCACTACACCATTACTACAGACAAGGTCATCCTGGCTTCACCTACCGTGACAGCCCTTAGCGAAGAGTACTTCCCCAATGCCAAAACATGGGACCCTCACCGATGGGACAATAAAGTCAAGGAGGAAGTTGCTGGGGACGATGTGGTAGATTATGGCTACGGAAAGGTATCCAAGGGAACGAAGAGCCCATATCTACCCTTTGGAGCTGGTAGGCATCGATGCATTGGAGAAAAGTTTGCCTATGTCAACCTTGGAGTTATTGTTGCTACCATGGTGCGCAACTTTAAGTTGTCTACTAAGGATGGCAAGTCAGGGGTTCCGGCAACCGACTACAACTCCCTCTTCTCCAGGCCAGTACAGCCTGCTTATATCCGGTGGGAGCGACGCAAGGCATGAAGCTGTTGTTGATATAGTAGCGACTTGTCAGAGACAGAGACAAGGCAGGGGGCAGAGAATATTAGAAAATCTACTATTGGCATTCTAGACACTTTTCTAGCTCTCAAACATCCATATGTGACACCCAAATTAACACACCAAAGTCGAATCCCCCTTTTGAAGCCACACGAGTTGCGCAGGCGTAACAAGGCCCTCCACCCCTTCTCACAATAGCATTCCTCCCTTTTTCTGCGCACCAAGCTCTTGCCATGATCTCGCCCCCGTTACAAGCAGCATTAATGACTATCAAGCGTCCATCTTTATTGTTGCCGTCAAAGTCTTTCATCTGGTGGACGGGTATCACAACAATCTGGTTCCTCTCGACTTCTCGGGTATGCAATTCGTGTCCACCGCTCTTACCTCCGTGACAGGGTGGTAGGGATACAAAGATTGGGTTTGTGAAGAGGGTATATGTGACGACTTTGGTCAACGGTACCAACTTTCTGATGACGAAGCTAAAGTCGATGCTGGCCCGGTACTCGACGTTTCTCTCGTTTGCAGGGAGGTGATGGTGGATCTGTTTGAGTCTGATAGCCTTGACGGCAATTGGTCTCAAGTCTTGGATGCGAGGATGATGTATCGTTACCCATTTCTTGTCGTTCGTCATTTCGTCAGAAAAGGTCCATAGGTCCTCCTCATCAGGGCTGGGTCGCCAGCGTGCCAAATGGTAATCCGGATCCCTTGAAGCGATGCTAGAAGCCTTGATGAGATCAACGGGCTTAGCATCAACCAACATACTAGCCGATGACTTCTTCTTCGACATGGGGTGATCCACAACCACAGGTGGACAAGGTCCAACCCAGCCACACAGAGATGTCACCCCTGACCAAGCCCCAAGTACTCGACCAAGCACACTCCTCGATCTCCAATAAGAGCACCTAGGAAGAGACAAACCATGCTGATAAGACTCTGTGAGGCGTAATTTTGAGACGGAGGGTGACATTTCGATGAGACATGACATGAGTTTCAATGCCACCCATTTCCCAGGCAGTGTCAGCCCAAGCAACCAGTCCTGCAACAGACATGAGACTATAGCGCCGGTCGTTGTCTTTTTCCAGGCATCCTTTGCGTTGGCACGCACTTCGTCTAAGTAAGGCCACTTGATGTGTTGAGCAAAGCATATCAAGCCCTCCACTTGTGCTTCATGGCAGTGAGACTGAAGACGAGTTGGGTGAAGGAAAGTGTCCCACTGCTGATCGCCTAGAGTCTTGAGAGCCTTGTCCCTAGAGGCTTGATCTTGCTCAGGCTGCGGGCTACTCAGCTCTTCAACTCTTGCTTTTGCCTCAGCAAGGTCCCGCTTCATCTGATCGGTTGCCTTGGAACCAGCAAGTTTAACGGCATGTTCATAAGCCACCAAGGCCCTCACGTCGTTTCCACCTTTCCTCCAGGCGGCAGCCAGCATATTCCAAGCATGAACATTTTTTGGATCCAATTTCGTAGCAACAAGGGCGTCTTGGGCTGCGTTTGCCCAGTTGCCAAGTTGTAAGTCAGCAACAGGTCGAGCGGCTCGATATGTTGCCGAACTCAAGTCCAATTCGATGGCCTTTGTGTAGAACTCCTTGGCAATCTTCCATTGCTTTTCTTCAATCGCCCTGTCGCCTTGGCTCTTGTGATCCTCTGCCCGAGTTTTCACTTCCCCGGTGGCAGCTAGTTTCCTCAGCCCTGAAAGGTTGAGCGGCATCTCTTCCATCACAACCTCAACGTTCTGAAGCCATTGATCTTGGATGATGAGAGCGGCAAGAACGGACCGAGATAGCTCAGAATGTGGAAATTCAGGGGAGGTTTCCAGGTCGAGTGCAAGTTCTTTAGCAAGGATGATTTGCCAAAGTAGATGCCATTTACCGTGGTCTGCGTTCTTGAGGCTTGCCCACTCGGACGAGATGGAGGACTTGGTCGAAAAGTCGGTGAATATGTCGGTATGGTTGAGTAAGCCGCAAACAGTATCTGGAGATGGGGCTGCTTCTTGATCTGTCTCGGGTTTTGATTTGGACCTGAAAAGTCAGTCACCCCTCACATGTTTTAGATAAAGATCTACTTACGCAACAGCTGTAAACTCTTCCAGGTCTATATTTTTCTGACCCTCACTTCTTTCATGAAGCCGTGTCCCTCTTCTCATCTCGTCGATTCGTCTTAGGATCTTCCTCTCCTCAACGCATTTGAATTTCTCCTTCTCAGCTTTTCGGTCTTCGATTTTCTTGTTGGCAAGATACTCGGCCTCCCAGCATTCGACTCCAAAGCCTTTAGCCGTAACTGTTCCTGGAATGGCGCCGGTATATCCTGGTTCTGATTCAGCGTCAAGCATAATGCTGTCTTGGCCAGTGCCATTGCCGTATGTCTTGCGACGGTATAGACCTAGCTCTATTAGATTTGCCATATTCAACGCCAAAATAGGGGTAGACAAACTGAGTGATTCGTGAGGAAGTCGACGTGCCTCTGGTGTGGTATCGTTGTCTTCTCCTTCCAAAAAGACATCTGCCTCCACCTTGGGGAATGAACCCGTACTTACGGAGAAGTCAACCCGTAGACTCCCCTTCGTTTTAGCTTTGACAACTTTGGTAACCTCCTGTAGTCGGTTCTTCAGACGAATAGCATCCTCTGAAGTTGTCTGTTCATTTTTGCATCTCGAATCGACAAGCTCTTCGTAGATGGCCCACAGTCGTTCAACCTGGGCCATTTTGAAAAGTCAAGTGCCCAGCAGGGGTTAAACAGTCTCGAAATGACAAAATGATCATCTAGACGGGAATAGGAGGAGGAGAGAGCATCATCAACGAGAGGGATATCAGGCTCTGGATGTAAAAAGGTCGCCAAGTCTGCCAAGCTCAGCGTGATGCCGTTTTCCTGCTTCCTTGTTAGCATAGCCACACTCAACCGAGATGTCGGTGCATGGACGAGACGGTAGGCAAGACGCGATCTAGCCAGTAAACAGCTGATGCCTTCCCCGTTTTAAAGAGGAGAAGATTGTGGCAGTGTAAAAAAACACATGCAACGCCATGTCTTGGCATTCAAACGAAGGTGATGACAGCGGCGCCTGATTTTGCTCGATGCAGTGATCACCAAGGTTTTTCAAGTCTGTGGATAATATGACGTAAGTGGAATTTGTTGATAAGGTGTAGCAGATTCACCGGCTGAACAATCTCGTATAGGGTGATTTACCTGACCTTGTAGAGGAGAGAAACCCTAGACTTCAGTCAACAGACAAAGAATTATAGTCTTGAGATAGGAATGCAACTGAGTCAAGTCCTCAGCCAAGATCAGGTGAGCCTGTGTCATGCAAGATTACCTAATACACTCGGCCAACCTCCACGTCCGCCAAGGCCGCGATACAACCTCCCTACCCACATCGATAGCATTCATGGGGTCTATGGCCTCTTCGTGACTATTTCCTATTCGAGCTTCTATGTATCTATGCCCAAGAAATGCCACGTCTGTATCACACCAAATCTAAAACAGGCTGTGCGAGATGCAGGTCACGACGCGTCAAGGTGAGATCCATTGAGCTCCAGGTTGGCAAATGAGTCACTAACACGGTGCAGTGCGATGAAGTCAGGCCGGTTTGTGTAAGTGTCGCTACACGATACCAAGGTATCTTGTGAATTGACGGTACCGTGTCACCCAGGGAGGCTGTCATCGACACAAAGTCCATTGTCACTACGATCGCGCACCCCAGCTAAGAACAGGGACACCCTCAACCGTCCCGGAAACTTCAATAGACCATGCCAGTCCGACTCCGCCAACCGAAACTCGCGAGCGCCGGTATCTCGAGCTTCGCCTGTTGCATACCTTTGTCGCTGACATCTGTCCACACACTGCGGGAACGCACCTCCCTGTGCTCCAAAACACATGGGTAAACGAGGTACCACGAATGGCTCTGGAACATGAACCCCTGCTTAACGCCATAATGTCGATATCGTGCCTTTACCTGCTCACCCAAAGCGGAGACACCGACCCAGAGCTAGAGCTGCATCGAGCCAACTACCTCGAAGCGACGGTGCAACAACATCGCGAGACTCTCGCAAATATGACGAAAGAAAATTCAGATGCAGCGTGCTTTGTCTCAGTCCTTCTCACCATGGATGCTTTTGCGAATTTGAGGTTTCGGCAACTGGAACCATACGAGCCCCCTCTTCATTGGCTTCAAATGTCTCGAGGTCTCGGCGGTGTGTTTCAGCAAGCTATAGAGCTCCTAAAGGATGATCCAGGTGCAAAGATGCGGTCTCTTGTAGACACTTCTCTCTCTTACATGAAATCAACCGTCGTGTTTTGCAAGTCTAACCGAGAAGGCCTAGAGCATCTCTTCGACTTCCGGGAGGGTGAGATACACGATGAGAGCGATATTGAGGCCTACGAGAATGTTGTTAGTTACATCGGCTCCGTCATGCGGGCAATGAGATCCAACGAGGACCCCAAGATGATTAGCAGGCGGTTGACATCCTTTTCTGTGATAGTTTCTGCACGGTTCATAGAGCTGCTACGCTTCCAGAAACCGCGTGCTTTGGTTTTGTTGGCGCATTTCTTTGCTTTGGCTAGTTGTATTCGTTATACATGGTGGGTTGGTCCATCACCGGCAAGGGAAATCAGGGCTATACAAGCTCAACTTGTAGAAGAGTGGCAGGGTTTGATGTCCTGGCCGATAGAGCAACTAGAAAAGGAGCCATATGCTCCAGATGAGAAGGACAGAGCCCCTTGGCCAGAAGCAACAGCGGCGATACTAAGTGTTTGAAATTTTAGGCGGGAGTTTGTTTGAAGGTTTAGAATATTCAACTATGGCTATGCAAACATTCTTTCACTATGTGCAAGTAATTGCTTATAATGTCCCCAATCACCTCGCTACCAAAGCTCACATGTAGGTTTCTTCTGAGGACAATCAAACGCTTTCAGGAACCCAGCCGAGTTCTGCAGCGTCAGCATGATCCTCGCATCATTAGGACTGTGCACATCCTCAGACAACAATCTGACCTGATCCTCTGCTGGGATATTCTTGCAAAACGTCTGTCCCCATTTGACAAAGAACAACTGCGCGCCTGTAAACTTGTCCAGACCGGGGAGTTTCTTGGCAGGTCCCTTTTTATTCTCCCACTTCTGCCACGCGAGGAAGCTTGATACTACACCACCGGCATCGGCAATGTTCTCGCCTAGTGTCAACTCTCCATCGACGTGGAGCTGGGTGCCGTTGGGTGCGGTGATTGTGAACTTGTTATACTGCTCGATAAAGCATTCGGTCTTGTTTTCAAACGCTGCGATGGACTCTTTGTCCCACCATGTCGTCATGTTACCTGTGGCATCAAAGAGACGACCCGTGTTATCAAAACCGTGGGTGATTTCATGGCCAACGACACTGCCCATGCCTCCGTATAGGAGATAAGAGGGAAAGTCAACGTCATAGACAGGGAACTGCTGGAATCCAGCAAGAAGAACGATGGCATTGAGCTGAAAGTCCTGGTAGGCGTTGGCAGCCAGCGTACTCATCTCAAACTGACCACGGTCAAAGGGCTTCCCGAGAGATTCCCAGTTCTTGGCGATGTTGGCCTTGGCGAAGCTCAGAGCGTTGGCAACGTGCGACGACGTGACTTCAGCACCATCGTAGTACTTGTTGATAGCAACGGGGTCGACCGCGTTCGGGTCTGTAGGCAAACCAATCTTGTTCGTCATGGCGTGCAGCTTCTCAGCAGAAGCCTTCTTGGTCTCGTCAGTAGGCCAATCTCTCGTCTCGAGGCGCTCTAGGAACGCCAACTCCAGAGAGTCGACGAGCTGAGATGTCAGGTTGTGAGCCTCGGGAGGGTAGTACTTGTCGACAAAGAAGCGGGAGAGGATCCAGGTCAAGCCGGTAGGACCAACCAGACTCTCGACCATGGCGTTGTTGGTGACCCATTCAACACCCGAGTCGAGGAAGTCGACACACCGTTGCCAGCGAGGTGCAGGGCTTTCAGAGTCTTTGCCTTGTTGCTGTTGGAAGAAGGCGTTCCAGGCGTTTGTCAGCTCCGTCTCGACATATGGAGACAAAGCTGAGATGGCTTTCCAGACGAAAAAGGTTTGAATAACCTCAGCAGGGGTCTCAGAGAGGACCTCTGACAGGGTCTTGTAGTAGCCCTGAGTTGAGAAAGCTACCTTGTCTGCCCTGTAGCCCTTGGGTGCAAGTTCCTTGACCACGTACTCGTAGTTCAACTGCGGTGCAAGCTTCTGGATGTCCTCAATGCGGAACAGCGGGCTCAACTCATCAGGGTTGTCATCCTCGCTTGCACGAGAGAACGCCTTCAGCATCCTGACCTGTAGCTTGACCACCGAAGTCATGAGAGCATAGGCCTCCTTGACTGTAGGCTTGGCTGGATGCACAGCGGCAAGAAGGGCGGAAGCGAGGTCGAGATACTGGAGGATACCCTCCTCTGTGCCGGGGATATCCACGGTGCTTGGCGGATTAATGACAAGAAGAACCTCGTCTGGGTCGATCTCGTTTTGTTTGTGCACAAACCTCTGAGTCGTCTCGATACCCAGACTCTCAAACAAGACAAAAGTCTCACCCAACTCCTTTGAGTAATCATGAGTCTCATTCTTGCCAGACTCTTCAGCAGAAGGAAACACATCCACAACAGTTTCGACAAACGCAGACAAGGCGCTAAGACCCTCATCCTCGATGGCAGTGTAGTTCATGCAGACATCATAAGCGTCTTGAATCTTGGCAAAGTTCTCCTTGTCGGCATGGGACTGCTCCTTGGTCAGGTTGACCGTGATCCAGCCGGCGTCTTTGCCCGTGGGGTATGAACTCTCGAGGATGCGTTTCACGGCGCTGAGGACAAAGTCACGCGTGACAGAGATGCCGTTTGTTCGTGTCTGGCCAGCAGGAATTTCATTTCGAGCGGCCCAGTTGCCACAGACATCTATATCGACCAGGTTAGAGTTGCAAGGCGTAGGGTGTCAATTCGAGGTAACTCACACTGGTCAAAATCCGTGCAGGGATCAATCTCGGTATAGTTGAGGGCAAAATTCCCTAGAATTTCTGATGCAATGTGAATACATGCTGGAGTTGTGCAAAGACTGCTCTCGCCGTAGCTGTCTGCCATGGTGATGCTAAGCGGCTACCAAACCGTGAAAACACAAGGGGAGAAGGATACGAAAAGAACCAAGAAGAAGGGGAGCAAGACCAGCTTAAAACACGACTAAGAAAAAAGCCACATAAAAAACAAACATCAATTCATAGGCCTCTGAGCTTTCAGCAGGCTGATCAATGTGCATAGCCGGGGGGGTCATCGCTGGCAGTGCATCAGCACCAGCCCGCTGCCTGCTGTGCAACGAGACCGGTGTGGCCAGTCGTTGGTTACATGAGGGGAGTCTAGGCGCCGCAGATCAGGCTGTGCAACATGTCTAGTCTTCCAGGCACGCCAAGTTAATTGGGTTATCCTTGGCGACAGAGACTGGGCTGTGGAAATCACGAGATGAACCATTTTCAAGTCCTACCTTCTTCTGGGCATATGTCAGCCATTGGCGCTGGTTTCTTGGCTATACCACAAGAGGCATCGTGAGATCTAAGCTGAGATTCTAACCTCAGCCCCCAAAACTCCGTCTGACTATGGAGGCCAAAGTCAATTGATAATAATAAAACGAGCTACCTCTAAAATAATCACATGTCATCCCAAGTCAGCAGTAAAGATGCGAGCTTGCGCGCCACTTTTGCTCTAGATCGTGTATGACAGCTTCAACGAGGCGTTTTACGTGTCAAAGATGGAGCCAGAACCAAAAGTACAAATTCAATCCCGGAGTCTCTCTTCCGAGGGTATACATAACTCTAGTTTGCCTAACCATCTTGAAAGTCGAGGCTTTCTCTTGCTTTGGAGCCATCGTAGATTTATACCGCTTTGAGACGGAGATGCTTGAAGTGGCTTAGAGATGAAGCCACGTCAGACGAAACGAGTCAGATGCCCAAAGATCTTGAATTTTATTCTCGTCCTAGATCTTCTTGAGAAAGCTCATCCAAATACATTTCTGTCTAGAACCTTTGTCTCGGTGCTGATTCATGTTTTGCTTTCGAGGCCAACATCCAGCCTGATCCGCCCCTCACAAGCCGCCTCGCAAATATTTACGGTTAAATGGCTGATTATCTGGGCAGAAGTTATGGCACTCAATGATGTAAATCTACGAAAGATCTGTAAACAGGTATGTTATGTATGAAAAATAGAGCTTAAGAGAGACAGCTTGGTGAGTGTAGTTGGAGTTAGGTTTGCAAGTTGCAACGGCCCGTCGGAAGTAAAATCTTGTCCCATTACACAACATTCAGCATTCCTCAAGGTATAAGTTTCAACGGTTTACACTGATGGCTTCTTTGATCAGTGTGTTTCGTGCCGTGTTCGACCTGGCTTGTATGCACAACACAAGGTCAGGCAAACTGTTCCTTGAACATGGAATTCACAGTTCCTGTTTTTTTTTTTTACCCCCAAAGACGACTTAAATACTATCAACATATTCACCACTAAGAGGAGGTATCAGCAGTAATGCATTGTCAAAAGCAAGTGCCAGCCTTGGTCAAATCCAGTATCAACATGCACGAAAATGGCTCGTGCATCTATACACAAAATCCTTTGAGGATATTGCAGTCCTACATAGTAGAACAAACCATCAACTCGTATATTTGGAAGCTTGAGAAAGCTGCCATACATGCTGCCTTTCCAAGAGGACACGGTAAGGGCCACATCTGCACTTGAGAGAATGCCTGCAAGGTCTGAAACACGTGCTGGAACTTTGGTGATAAACTATGGAGAATCCAACAGCCACCCACAGGCAAAAATCTGCACAATAATTAAATCACCAACCGTGCAGCAGTACTTCTGACGTAGTAGGGGTCCAACTGACGTTTGATCCTACTACCCCTGCATGAAACTCGACCATGTCGATGCGGTGCGGGCGGGGCTGCCAGGGGGTTATGATATGATCAGATCAGAACTCGATGGATGTTTCCATGAATAGATGAAACTAGTAGGGGGTGTGATCTACTGCAAGTCAATCTTCCCTAATGCGCAAGTTTACGCCGTGGGCGGGATGGACTACCGTCTATCGTACAGTAGTAGATGTCACCTTTCGTCTGTTGATCCGTTGACACTCTTAGTTGCTCTGCTATATTAATATTCTACTGCTATTGACAGACAGTGTGTGTCTCTGACAGCTCAAGAAACAGAGCCCCTGCAGCATTACGTTAGGAACCCGCATAAGGGACTTTTGGCATGAGTAACAGTGCTCTGGCCTCCGGCATCAGCAGGATGATCGTTGACTTTGTGAGTCGCTTCGAGGCTCTCTTAACCCCTTGCACTTTAGTCACAATTGTTTGAGTCTAATTACGTTCCTGCAGATTGTGAAATGGCAACTCCGCTGGTTTGGCCCAACCATAGACCAGCGTTCGCAGCCCGCCCGAACACTGCACAACTGTGAATGACAACGAAACCGCCACTCTGCGACTCGCTCTGGCCTCAATCGATTGCTTATTTGAGTAGCCAATAGTTGACCAAATTGTTACAAAGTGGCGTAGAATGGCGGCGGTTATCCTCCGTGGCTCGCATATATGTGCCCTCAGCGACCGTCAAGTCAAACTGCTGGCACACACCACTACTATACCATCCAATCTCGTCAGCTCGCGCAGGAGTCTACATCTAGGGTTGTGTCCTCGTGTATGCAGTCTCGAAGTGTGAGTCTTAGGATGCTCCCGTCGACTTTTGCGCCGAGTTCACTAGGCTGATCCTCCTCCCTCAGGCAATGAGCAACCTCATAAAGGACTGACGACATTTTGTGCAAGCGTGACGCCAGAAAATTGTTCCAGAGACGATTCCAAGACTGCGTCAAGTATGGAGTCTCTCAGAAGGGGGGCGACATCCAGCGGAAACGTGTAGTTAATCCGGGAAGCCTGCTGCGAGTCCTCTGCCTACGTCTGGGAGACCATCGCCTGAGTCAACTGGCTCTTCCACCAACTAACCTTTGCTGATGCCGGGTCAGGCACTAGCCATTGCAATATTAGCACATATGTCTAAAAGAAACGGTGATGAAACCACATGAGAGATTCCGCGTGAAAAGGTGAGGTTTGAGAATATCTGTCACTCGAGATGCTTCAAAAACTTCAACGACATCAGGAAGTGGGTCACGGAAGGGCTAACACATCGCATGCTATTTGGGAACGACTTTGATCTTGTAGACGGCACATAAGTTACAAATTGTCTTTATACAATTGCCAGATTTTTGTCATTGAAGAGAGGGGCAGGACCATATCGCAACGCCCTCGGCCATAAAGAATGTTCGCTTCAACAGTCCCTAATTTGATACATACACGTATGATCGTTTGTTCGCTGATTATACCATTTGTTCACCCAATCCAAGAAAACCCCATACATATACCATATACCCAGACCGTAACCCGCGTGTCAAAATACGTAGAACCATCAACCCCCAAGTAGTTATCCCAACAAGAACACCTTATCCCCATTCAGATCAAACGTGAATGGCCGCCATGGGTGACGCCATCATAAATGGTCCCAACGCCGAAGAAAGAATACTAGCAATGTTGCGAGCCATGTCCGACTTTTTGCCCAGGCACCACAACGCCTTGGTGCAGTCTTCGCACCTCCTCACCAAGTTCATGAGCCCAGCAGCCTCGAGGGCTCCAGGGTCGTGCCTCACATTCCCTTCCACCTCGGTGAGAAGTAGAATAGCTGCCTTTGTAAATGCCCGTATGAGTATCATGGTCCAGGGTTCTGTCAGGATTGAACCCTCAACCACTGCAAAGTGAAGATCCGACACACCGGTACCGGGAACATCTCCAGCTCGAGGGCATGTCGAAACTCGAGCGAGATCTGACAAGATCGACGCGCTGTCTCTTCGCAGCGATGTTACCACATTGGTGGACTGGCGGACCTGTGTCGAGTAATCCAAGCCTAGCTTGTTCTCGTCAACAAGCTCAATTAGGTCCGCCATCAACAGAGCGGCACAGTGGAAGTGAGCCACCACACACACAAACCAGCTCTGGATGTGTGTCGGGACCGTGTCGTATTGTTCGACAAGATCCCGGAAGAAGGCGCCGTACGTAACATTCCAATGCTTGTATACGGCCATGGCATTCGAGATGACCTTCTCAACCGGCTCACCACGGTATCTGCTCCTAACAGTGTTTTGCAGATACGAGACGTGGCGAAATAGTATCACTTTGATGGGGGCCGCCGTGACAACGCCCTTGGCCGCAGCATCATATGTGCAAGGCCAGCGAAGGACTCCCTCCTTGTTATCACGAACAAAAAGCTCCGCCCACCACCTGGCGTCCTGTGGTCGGTACTCGATATTGTAGGACTCATGCTCTGGGTGGTCCGGATAGGTCGGGTCATGGTGGCACTCCTCATCCGATACAACCACGGGCCGGCCGTTCATTGATGAAGAGACAGTGTCAAACATGACAGTCATCCAGTAGACAAGACCAATGGTGCCCCTGTCTTCCTCACTTAACGATTCAGCCGAGGTAGCCTTTTCCAGGCCAAGTGAGCTCTTGGACGCGTCAAGCACCCCAGTCTCCCGAGCTTCATACTGGAACTTGAGCGCATGCATCTTACGGGCCGCTCGCTCCATGAACACTGGTGGACCTTCCTGAGCGATAATCTCGCTCAGTTGGGAAGCGATTGACCCTTCACCCGAGGCAATGGGGCTTTCGCCACCAAAGTTGCTCATGCTGTAAGTCTTGTCGTTGAGATCCTCATCCTCCATTGGCTTCTGTGCCAGTCCCATTATCAAGTCCGCACAAACCACGCGGAAACATTCCATGTCAGAGCAGTCCTGAAGGGCACGCTTTGCCTGTGCCCAGAAAGTGCGCTGAAGCGTCCGGTCGAAGTCCTCGTTAATCTCATCAAACTCGGATCTCATACTGTCCAGCTGGGTCAGATTCTGTGGGAACCTGTCTCGCTCGCGCTGACTGCCTTGAGCCCACTGTGTGGCGAACGCCATAATAGCTAAGTGTAGGGCTTTGGATGCTGCACGATCCTCGGATTTAGAGAGTCGAATCAGCTTCGTCGCTTGTGCTTGCTTGTCGAGTTGAATGACACGGCGGTAGATTCTGTTGTCTTGCTGTTTTGGTTGACCGACACTAAGACCCTCAAAGTGAGAGGCTAACCAGCTAACGCCATTACTTGACGGCCTCGCGACAGCATTGGGTTTGTAAGGGCAAGTCTCTTCGGATAGCCAGCAAGACAATGCATGCTCCAAAACGTCGTGGTATATCCGCATCAAGTTGTCCGAAATTAGGTTGTTATTCGTCTTGGTCATCATGTTGTGCGTTACTGAGAAAGGCGAGATCGAAGTGCCGTAACTCCTTGCAATGCTTTCGGGGTAGTGGCGAACGCTGAGGGAGCGAGAGGAAACGTCGCTTTCGTATGAGTTGGAAACCGACGGAGATGGCTGGAAGGGAACATCGCTGCCAACAGACTGAGTCTGAAACAGAGGCCATCCATTCTCTCCATTCTCCTCCTCGTTTGTAGCACGTTGCCTGGCGTGAAGGGCTTGACTCGTAAGCTCGCTGGGTGGCGTAAGGTCCATCGGTGGGTGTGCCGGGGTCGAATGAGCCTCGAGGCTGTTGAGGACTGTGTTGTGTAGGCTCGCGTCAAAGGCAGTCGGGTCGAAGACGTTATTCACGGGCATGGTATCGAAGGTGGTGTTGGGAAAGGCTGGAAAGTTGGCAAAGTTGGGGTCCATAGGTCCCCAACATGTCAGATCGTGAGTCGTCGGCGGCGCCTGTAACATGTCTAGCAAGGCAGTGGCATTAACGTCGAGGCCCTGCGTGGGCAGAGGGGCCTGTGTAGGCGAAGGTCCTGTCTGCTGTTGCTGAGTTCGCGGCCGTTGACGCTTGGCTTTGGTGCGCGATTGATCGGGGACGCGACGGGCATTGGCTCCATTCTGGGCAGCGACATCGCCGTTGGTGTTGGCAGGACCGGTCTGTAGTTGCGCACGAACCCAGTGGAATGTGCATTGTTTTCGTGTGCGAAGGCAGTAAGAACATCGTAGGGCTCGTGAATCAATCTCATCTGCGAGGTTTTATGGACCCTCGGTTAGCGTCGTTGAGTCGGGAAAAGACGCGGAGAGGGAGAGGGGGGATGCGAAGAAGGATGCGATGAAGAAAACTCACCGAGATGCTCCTCGGCGAGAGAGACGCCGTTGGCACCGTCAGCGCCATTGCGAAGTCTCTCTGAATTTCGTTGGATATCCCAAAGCGAAGGCGCGTCGCATGCCCGCTTGGCCTTTCGGCACTGGTCGCAGGAGCGGTTCTGGCGTCTCATTGTTGGGCGTGATGACGGCGGGCGGGAGGCAAGTTCTGTCTTTTCTGTTCTATTCTTCTGGCAGCGCAACGTCGCGTCGAAGACTCAGCGACGGCGATATGCCCTGAAAGAGATCGAGGGCGTTCGAATCGGGCGGAGACGGCGGATTATCAAGCGAAAGTGGGCGACGCAAGTTTGAAGGTGGATGGATGTTGGGAATCTGCGGGAGATGGATGGAGACTGGAGGAAGAGATGGACGCCGGGAAGGGGAGATGAGATTTGCCGCTCACTGGGCCTAGTAGCGCAGCCCCGCGAGGACAAGTCCAGTAGGCAAGGGCGCTGCGGCCAATTTTGGGTCTGCGGGCGGGCACAGCACATGGCTGGGCAGCAAAGTCTGGAGCGCAGGGCTTTCCTCAGTGGGCGCCAGGTGCTGGGTTCCCTGGGGTTAAGATTCTCCGCTTTTCCGAAGGCGGTTTCACCTCCCCCGCACCCCGCTAATCTACTCGGGCACTAGACCTACTGAGAGCGAGCGCCCGATCAAGGATCCCCTCGAATTGGAAAATGACACGGCACCTGATCACAAGAGGGCGATCGGGCCTCTCAGAGACTCGAGGTTCAAGGTTTCCTGGGGAAAATCAGGTCAAGGATGGGTGGGAGAGGCACGCCATTTGCTGCCCGCCCCAAGACACTGTTTGACTCGTTCAAGCTTGTCTCTGTGGAGGCCGTCATTTTTTCCTTGGCCACAGGAGTCCAGGTCTAATGCAGAGGGGCTGGCACACTGCTACTAACCAACCTCGACTGCACTGCACTTCGCTGGGCGACCTACCGGTACGCTCGGGTGAGAATCCGTCCTCCGAACTCAACAGCCCCGAACTCGTTCAAGGCCCCCCGATACAACCTGGAAGGTTCCGGCTGGGGGATCTTCGCGTCGATTTATGCCCCTTTGGGCTCTAGCAGCTGTTCCGCCTCCCATTAGCCAAGCCTGTTTGGTGCCACTGGGTGCAACCGGAACAGAGAGGAAAAAAAGGGGAGGGGGGGGCGAGACTCGAGACGGATTACGTATGACAAATGGGAAGACGTTCCAGTCCAGAGGGAAATGAGGGCTTGGGGAATGAAGAAAAAAGGGTAGGCTTCGAGAAAAAAAGAGGCGAGGGGTGAGGGAGGGTTGCAGTGACGATGGATGTCAGAACCCATTTTGACGGCACATCACGTCCAGTCACATTCAAAGTTGACAACCCATCGTAACACTGAGAACGTAGGAAAAAAAGAATGAAAAAAAAGTGTCCAGGTTCCCTGGGCTCGCTCATAGGGGCCCATCATGCAGTGCGTCGCGTGCGCGGGTCCCAGCCAATCGCATGTGCGCTTACCAACCCTTGGCCTGACCAAAACATTCGATGAGCCCCTCAACCAGACAGGGATTCCGTGTCATGCCAGCTCGATCCCAGCAACCCGGCCATTGTCACCTCGTGCTGTGTATTGCAACACACAGCAGCAGCAGCAGCAGCATGCAGTTCAGATTGAATAGTCCCAAGTCTAGTCCTTGGCCCCTGCATCTTGACACCAAAACTGCTTCATCAAAGAGGCTCCGTAATCGGTCTTAAAGCACTCTGGCAGCACAATATGACCCACAGGTTCATCAAGATGCCAGGATACCGCCCTGTTCACGACAGCCCTACTCTTGAAAGACACGACGCAGAATCTCGCCTATCTTGAAGCTAGATACACTATAGATCTCGACCATACCAGAGTCAGATATTTGACCGAGAAAACACCCATTGTTTCGACGCTATCTGATCCGTTGAAATTGCGACTTGGCTTTCATAATTAAGCGGGACTTTGTGCATAGATTGAGGTTGCAAGCTCCACCACGATATTTCAGCTGCCCCTCCATGATTGACTGATTGGCGATGTGGAACTCGAACAAGCTTATTCTTAAGCTCGGCCGCAACTCGAATATTATGCGAAAAAGAAGTGATGAGACACTATCTCTCCGTTGTCATCTCTTCTTTGTTATTGAGCTCAACAATAAGTTGAATAAAGTTGAACAGGCTCGGCAGGTTTGAAAAGATGCCTGAGCTTGAGGTCGGGTAGGTAGCCCGGTAAGCTTTGAGTGGAGGCCGAGGCATACACCTAAACTGTTTCCAATTTCTACTGATCCTGGTTTCGAGAGAAGGCAGTTGAAGGAACAGGAAGCTTTAAATATAGTTGAGGCTCCTTCTAAACATCGGTTATCATCCGGCTGAAGAGACTGTAAGCTACCTACATTGGACAGTTCTCAACTGTGCTCTCGAGCTGAGCTCAAGACGCATGGAACTAGGCAGAAAGCTCACCAAGCTACAGGACCAGGGAGCATGTTGCCTCGGTTAGTGGATCTGCCAAGCCTGTTGAATGCCATGCCAGAACTCGCTTCCATCGCTGTCCCTTCAGCTCAAATGACCAGCATGCCTTTCATTGCTTCTTTCAACCTTGGCACTCTGACGCTGTACCCACCATGCAACCAACTCTATCATCCGTGAACCTCGCAATCTCGATCCAACCACCAAAAAAACAACCCGAGATGAATGCATCGCGAGTCATACAAGCTTGCTTTTCCCGGGTGCTTTGACCTTTCCCCGCAATTCAATCAAGGACGCCAGTCGGCAGGACACAAGCCCGGGCTGAAGCTCTACTCATTGAACTCTCGCTGGAACCAGCCAGCGGCGGGATCCACTCCCCACACCGCACCTCAGATGCGGGGAAGAAAATCCGGGGTGCAGATGCTGTGTTCCTGAAATCCCAGGCACGTCTTTTTTTCCTTGTCGATCTGCGATTAATTGCCCTTGCTTGTCAAATGTGGCATGTGTCACGGGGCTTCATAAGTCTGCTTGCTTTTTTGTTTCGCGGTTTGGTATGCATGAGGGTTATGCGAACGGGCGTTTTTGGTGCTTTGTGCTGGCAGATGCATCGTCAGCCATCTACCGAGCCCACCACCGACCGACTAACCAACACGACGCTGATCCTGTCCAAAAGGAACCCACAAAGGATGGTATTCGGCATGTCGAGAAGCTCGAACGATGATGACTTGACATTCGTAAGCCTTTTTTTCTCAAGTCTGAGCCTCAATGCAGACCACCACAATTCATTGTTCATCCAACCACCCTCAGTGAAGCTAGTAACCCACCATCGGTAAGAAACAGCCAGGGTCTAGATTCAGGGCTTGAGACCCTCACGATGAATGGAATTGAGGGGAAAGATACACTTGCCACATGCGTTCTAGAATGAGGCTCCCTCTTTGTCTCTCCTAATCGTGACTATGACTCGCTTTCTTCTAGACTACCCGCCTTTTGCGATGAGAAGAGACCCAATCGCATTCACCTCGAATGAGGCCCTCTAGATCCATCGAAATCGGTCCTCATTACCCCGAGTCAGGGGACCTGGAAGTCCGTGAATAATTTACAGCTTCGCTAGACTGGATTTTGAGGTTATCGTGTACCGAAATGCAACTCTGCAGCAATGGCGACAAAACACGGGATGAAGAAATGCATGGTAGTGCCTAGCTATTGGGTCAAGAGCGAAAGGTGTTTATGAACTGCAACCCCAGATTGAGACTACCGTGCTCCATCGCCTATGTAGATCGTTGCCGTGATGGTGCTTACGCAGTTCAGTCCTTGACCGCATTCATTCGCCAGCTACACGCAGCCCCTCAAGACGTCCAACCTCGACACTCGGCAACTCGGACACGATACGGCATCTCCTCCATCCGTTCGTGCCGTCTAGGCACACTGCCACGTAGAAGCAGCTGTCCTCCAAGGACCAGGCAGTCGTCATCGGCATCTTCGGCGCCATTCTTCCTACGACCAACATACAAACTCCCAAGCCTTCTCGTGTCTGCAAGGGGTCAAAGGCAGCCATTCCCTTCACCTCGGGCTTCCGCGATATGCGACCCCGTCCCTCCATGGAACCTCGCTGCAGCCACAGCCAGGCTTTAAACACCTCCCATTGGATCTCCTTCCGGAGGTGTCAGGGCCCAACACACCTCACGGCGCGGGGAAGCCCTTAGCACAAGCCCACCCCCGCGAAAGAGCCAAGGAAAACTTATGATGGCCTAGGATTGTTGCATGACAATCTCACAACTGTTATCTCTTTTCTCTCAGGATGTCGATCCCGGGATTCGTGCGCTTTCTTGTTCTATATCGTGATGTGTACCAAGAAGTAAAAAATAAATGTCTCACAGCGGCTCGGCCTGGACAGAAGAAAGCAAGCAAACCCCGTGGGGGCGGGAAGACCCCCGAGATCTCTCCATCTTTCCCACCCCCTGCGTACCTTGTCTTGAATGAGACGACTTTTTGTGTAATTTGGGGTGGAAGCTCCTCATCCATTCATCGAGGAATGTGGCTGCTATAGCAAAGGGTTATGCTGTAACTGGCAAGCGACCTGGCGCTTGGCTGAGCGAGCGAGCGGCCGCGAAGTTGAGCACAAAGAGTCGAGCGCAGTTGTGAGCTGGACATGCGTAAGCTAGACAGCCAGAGCCCGACTTTGCGCGAGTTTCAACCATTTCGTTGCTTTTTGGCCCTTTCTTACCGCTTGTTCAGTGACATATTAACCCTGTGCTAACGCCGAGTCAGCTTCATGTCTCTGATTAGATCTTGATCTCGTAGACGAGACGCAGCTTGAATGGCATTCCTTGCGTTGTTCCCCGCCAGGTCAGAACCGCCCATCAGCCGCCAAGTCCCTTTCCGTTGTCCAGCCTAGGACATCATGCTCGTTCATCTGTGAGCGCGGCTTTGATCCACCGCCGTGGCTGTCGGGAAGGGCTGTCACCGAGTGTCTGGGATGGTGCTACGGAAGCGGAATGCCCAGACTAGGTAACCCTTCGTCGAGGACTCTTGACCGAGGACATTGGTTACCTTGCTTGCTCCGTAGTCTAGGGTTACAGCTTCTCCATCACTGCAAAGGATTAATCGTGCCACCATGGTCAGAATGTGCACCACATCAGTAGGTCACCGTAAGCTCGGTACGCTGAGACAACGCAGGTCATGACACCAGCCAGAGACGTCAAACGTCGGGTGTTACGAAAGCAAACTCACTGCGGGCGCTCTCAAGGCAAACGTGGGTTTATTCGTGCACAAGTATCTCTTGCAGCGGAGATGCAAAGCAAAGCAAAGCTGTGGCCCGAGTCAAGTCTTTCGTTCTCCGCGTGCCCCTAGCTATTGCGGCATGACGAACCTCGTACTCGCAAGTTGTCTTTCCGTGTCATGACAGGTGCCTCATTGGCCATCATATTTTGGCCCACGCGGCTTGGTATAATTTTCCCCTCCAGCAGACTGCAGTTCACATGTTGGTTCCACACGCCCATAACTCGATGCCCTATCCATCAACCAGCCAAGCTTTGGATTAATGACACGTTGTCTCCCTTCAACAGAATCTGGCCTGGAGAACAAGTTAGCGAATATCGTGCTTGTATGGAGTACTGATCATACCCAGAGGTCTCCGAGTCTCCTTGTCGTTGGTCTTGGTGATCTGCTTAACCTCGACGGCGTCGTCGATAACCAGGTTCATGAACTCGTCAAAGCCCTAGGTATACTGGGTTAGAAAAAATTGCCATAGAGATGGAGCTGGTTACTAACTCGAATCTTGCCCTCGATGCGAATGGAGAGCTGCTCATAAAGCCAGACGCTGACGGTGGCATGCTGCAACCAGTTAGTACTATTTCGAATTCAGACCAAGCTTCTCAATGCGCGGCTGGGCTTCGAGGACACCATCAAGCTATCCCAAGCATAAGCGTAACGGGCCATATACCACACCGCGTCCATCGCAACATCTAACTAGGCTCAACAACCATTCCAGGAGAACAGTGTCCCACCCAACAGATGTGTAGCATAGCGGTGAGAATAAACCCAACACATGTCATCATCGATTCGAGATATGCCGCCTGACCACAAGCCGTAGTCCAACTCCAAGTGCCCGCATGTTCAAATATCGTCGGTGTGATCGTGTCTCTCGAAGCCAGCCGGCGGTCAAGCGCTCGGGGTAGCGCGAGCGCGCGCAATAGTGGTTGGAGGAAAACTCACTGATTGAAGAAGCTTGAAGATGAAGTTACTACAGCTTGTTAGCAGACTGTCTTGCAAGCGACCAAGACAACATTCGCGTCGCGATGTCGCATGTGGGAAAGCTTGAGCCTTACATGGGCAAGAGGAGAACGCGGCGACCACCGCCACCACCGCGACCAGTCATTGTGAGTCGGGGAGCGCAAGAGTTCTTTAATACAGCGGGAGTGTCGTGGGACCGTAGATTGGGATGAGAGGGCGAGGATATCGAGGTCGTCTTCGATCACCGCGAGTCTGGCGTCGCAAGATCAAAGCGGGAGCTTGAACGCCAACCCAAAATCTGGGCGGGTCCGGAGAAACTTTCTGCCGGCCAGACCAACGCCCCAGGCTTCACCGGCCCAAAACTCCAGCTTTTGTTACTTTCCATGTTAATTGAGAACTGCATGTGGATCGTATCATTTGTGTAGTAAATACTTGGAGCTATTTTAGCCTTTCTGTCACTCAAGTGAAGCGTGTAGTGTATTGGCTGCCGAGTTCATTTCCTTGAGCAAACACCTCCTCCCAAGCTAAACTGCCTATACAGCAACACGGAGCACTTCGAAAACAGAAGTCCATTGTTATGCTACCACAGCACTGTATCAGCTCGAAACATGTTCCATCTTGGTATGGAAGAGCAATTTATTGGCCAGGTGCGAGAGGTCAGGACACATCCCTGGTCCTGCGTTCTCCCAGCACCTATCCACTGTTTCATACTTCAAAGGGGGGAATGCCAGAATACTAGAGGCAACGGTTCCTCACTTGCTTTATGGGAAGTACGCCAGATACTTACGGTGTTACCCTCAAGTAACAATTGTGCATGTTTGGTGATTTGATACACAGGCCCCTCTGTAAAGTCGAGGCACTCTCTGTTCTTACGCAAACCAATAGGACTATATAGAACAAACACTCTCGATACTTCCCGCTATATATCCTTATAAAAATTAACTTTAGTTTTAACCTTTCGAACGATACGTTAGTATAACCAAAGCTTGAGCAAATACTGACATAGGGTAGGGCTTATTATGTAAAAATGCGGTTTGTTCTGTAAATAAAGAGACGCTAAATAGTCTAAAATAAGAGCTGTACATATAAACGTCTTGTTTTATGAAGACACTAGTTTTTAACTTCGATAAAATATGTCCATGTGATATAAGACTGGTTAAACAAAGGCCGAAGAAACCGCTGAACGTTCAGCCACTAAACCTGTTCATAACAGCTCTTCTCGCAAGTATAAAAACTGCTACATAAGTACTTAAAGTCCTTCATTTTCCTCTATTATCCTATTGACTATTCTATGTTTCGATTATGTTCCGCCTTGCAGTATTCCAAGTTACTAAGCCCCTTAAATCCGTCCGCTATAGACTCTCCAGGATACTTCCCCTTCTTCAACCTACCCCCAGAAATTCGCACCGAGACTATCAGAACATATCTTGAACCTTCTCCCAAAGAATTTTACACAGTCGAGCCTGGTGAGCTACTAGAGAGCCACCAATTCCTGCCAAACTATAACAGTCGTAACATGCTTGTTCTGTTACTGACATCCAGGCAGATGTTCCAGGAGGCGCAGCCGTTTGCCTCAAGTCACACCTTCTCTCTTGCAGACCAGTATGGAGTTGGTCTGTCTGTACACGGAAAGTTACATTGGGACCGCCTTGAACACTTGACAATAGTGTCGTATGAAGGCGACCTTCTAGACCCGGACACGCCAGACGCATGGCCCACGCCTGCTACCAATCAAGAAGAGATCAACTACGAAAGACTTTGACATAAAATGCAACATAAGTCCTACTATTGAAGTCGGGTGCGAAGAATGGCACCCTTGGAAAGTCTGTATCACTTCTATCATGGAAGCACTCTCCGAGTGCCAAAATATCTAGACTATCAGGCTCCAAGGCGTGCAGCCACATCGCTGAGCTCAACACTTCTGGTACTTCTGATACTTCTTTAAGGATACTTCATGGAGTTATCCTGGGCCGTTTGGTGGACTACACAGGTGGCTGGAGGCCACTTGCTACCCCGAATATCGTGAGCCAGATGCCCCGTCCCAGAGTTGTCAATCGCAGTGCTCGGGGGTCGCGGGAGCAAATCCGACTCTCAAGCAATTTCCCGACATTATTCTGTACAATATGGGTACAGGTGCCACAGCGGAAGAGTGTATACCCATATATCGAAGTCGGAACCGAACAGGAGAAGCGACATCATTTAGAGGAGGGGCCTCCAGAATGAGGATCTAAATATCTACCAAGAATAGGGATGAGTGTACTTATCTAACCATAAGGTAACTTCGACCTGTATTCGGTTACTATTAACAAGCATTTTTGAAGGGCTAGATAAGTGACTAAACCGTCGTATACGGCATGTCCATCTCTTGGGTCAATAACCCTCACTTAGGTAAGTGATAAGGTACAGAACTCCTCGACTGGATCACGTCCTGTCGTAACAAAGGAAGAGATGTGTATGAACTGAGGAATACTCAATCATAAAATAAATGCCAAATCATCATAAGACTAGAATAGATGGTCATAAAATAGCGAGGAGATAATCATAATCTTTGACTATCTGTAGATAGAAATGCTTGCGTGCTTGATCATTGACTACCCCTTTTCTTCACTCCCATTCCTGACCAGATAACCATTTTCATATCTAAAAGGCGCAGTGAAAGAGTGATCGTACCCATTGCAGTAGAGTGCATTCAAGGCAGCCATCTCAACGGCAAACACCAGGCTCCATGCTAATAGGTAAACCAACCCAGCCCCCTGAGCAGTAGTGAAGCAGGCCTGGGGTGAATGAACATAAAGACTACTTAAGAGGCGAACCATTACCCAATACCTCTAAACATTTTATCCCTATACACATCAACATAACCCCTACTACACCGCAGCACCTACGCAATAACAAGACACTATGCATCCCCAGATAGACAGCCGCTTCTTCTCCCTTCCCGTCAAGATACGCATCATCATCCAACGCGAATATCTCAAGCAGCACCCTGAAATCAAGGCCGCTGGTCACCTCCTCCCACCCTTCGAGGGGAGATGGATCAAGTGGTACAAGGGCGTTTCGATCGCGCATCCCCTGATGCTCACCTGCATCAAAATGTACAAAGAGATGTGTCCCATGGCCTTTGAGAATTTGACCATCCGATTCCAGCCCTGGGTGAAACAGCAGCTCCCCCTCAAGATGGTTTTGCCGCCTCCTCGTCAGTGTCTGCGGAACTTGACGCTCATCGTGGACGCCAGTTACATAGAGATGAGGGAATATCAAGGTCTAGCCGTTCATTTGTTGGGGAGTCCTTCCCTGGAGAAGTTCACGATCAAGGGGAATCATGGCTCAAGCTGGTTTAATGGCTGCACAGCTGGTGTGGCGTCCCGTACTTTGCTTCGTACGCTTATTGAACATAAACGATGCCAGAGAGTGGTTGGAATCCCCCAAGATTCGTCACTAGAAGCATTGCTTGACATTGTACTTCAATTTGATAGAGCATGGGGCAGTGACGGCCGCACTTTTGGTTTTAGATGAGGGGAGGTTTTGAGGATACGCATGTTACCACCTACCCCTGAGGAGAAGTAGGCGAAGGTCAGATACACTCTGGAGTGAGCCCGGCTCTTTGTGAGCTGTTGAATACAGCACCGACAGGACCTAGGTTATTGAGGTCTAGGGAACTCATATTGTATTGGGTTTTGGCAATGCTTGGATATATCTGGGAGGAGAGAGATGGATTGCGGATCGCGATGGGGCATGTGAGCTCAACACAAAGCGTCTAGAGACCAAAAATGAGACTTAGAAGTGCATAGAGCGTAAGATCATGTATCCATAAGTATCATCAATCTAGTGGGAAATGTACAAAGAGACTGGTAGTATATGCCAACTCATGTCCCGCATGAGTCCCGTCCTCCCACGCTTCAACATATGTCCAAACCTTTATATCCCATTCTCACACCCAAACAACGAGATATCCAACGACAATAACCAACGCCAATCCAACACCAGGCCTAGGTCTCACAGCATCGTTACCCTCCTGCTTGTACACCTGATCCGTGAACTGCCCGATCACATTCCCTCTCGGCCAGTATTCACAAACAAGATACCATCCCCTGTCTCCACACAGCTTTCTTCCACAGCCAACGTCCGTCGTATCCTTCCAGACGAGCTGGGTGAAGTGCCCTGTCGCCTTGCTGAACTCCCCCTTTTTAAAGTCGTAATCATCACGCTCATCACCCCACGCCTCGATACTCGCAGTCGCATTACCATAGCCTATGGCGAGATTCTCTCCATAAGGCCCTCCAGAGTGCTCAAATTCGCAGTCGTCGTTGTCATCGAGATAGTCGGTCGCGAACTCTTCAAGTGTGCGATTCCATTCCAGTGAGCTGACGTTGTGTTCACCCCTGTACCAATTCGTACTGTTGAGAACGGCGCTTGTGAAGGTTTTGTCATTCTTCCACTCGGGCTCGTTGGAGGGAATTGCTGCTGGGGCGGTGATTGTGACGACGTCGTCTGCGGCGAGGGTGACGCCCAAGAGGGACACAAGTGGTAACAAGAGAAGTCTCATGATGGCCGGGTGATACAGAAGCCGTGCCGGTAGATCTACGACTGGCAATGGTACAACAGGCGTATAAGTAATAAAATCTTGATTCAATCTTCTCACGATTGTCTTTAGCGCAATGCCTCATGCAAGCCAAACAGAGCGGACAACTCCAACAAATACGCTGCCTCTTTGTTCTGCAGCCTGGTTTTCGGACGCTCTTGCCTTGGAATGGGCCAATGACGTATGTCCATCTCGCGCCAATGGGTGGCCTGCACATGGCCATCCTAGTGAGCTCATGACGAGGGGCAAGGCTGGGCAGAGTGAGTCTTGTCTATCAATCTTGATCTCGTTCCTGGAAGTTCAATTCAGCCCTCTCAGCAACAGATCCAAACTCGAGGTTGTGGGAGCAATATTGACGGTTAATAATAGACTCAATGTGTCTAGAGCTATGGTGGGCACCACCCCGCCAGTTCCCCTGTGCTCTGACAGTAGCAATAGCAATTGGCGCTTAATGCGAGGACCGAGCCGGCCATTGACAGACCCAAGTCCATCTACCAATTGCCATTGTTAATCGAGACTTGAGAGAAGGATGGTGAGAGTGCTCGCTCGGAGCTAAGGCGACGACCCCCACGAGAGTTGGCGCCCAAGACCACCCCAACCGTTGTCGCATCTCCAGCCTCATGTGAAAAGACCCCATCGCATATCAGGTCCGATCATGGGTAAGATGGGTATGAGTCACCGGGTGAATTCTCCATTCTAGAAGCCCCCGTTGACTTGATGATCCACCGGTGCGCGCAAAAACAACGCCTCACTAACGCAGTGCAGCGGATTCGGGTGGTCCTCTCATCACAGCCGAGTTCTAGATCTCGTCTGAATGGCTTTTGCCTGTCGGGCTTGAAACGCGGCAGCTCTGGTATCGGCATGTGTGGACGCTGTGTGGACGCCGTCATCGGGGACTGAGCGATTATTATCCATTCTCAATCTCAAGGCGGTTGACGCTCATTGACTGCCGCCCGGTGGATGCAAATGTCGTGAACCAACTCTTCTGAAGGGTTTGTTTCGTCTTGGGTCCAGTGTAAGCTTGAACACGAGGGCTCTGCATCCGCCCGTTTTCTTCACGCAGCTGCGAATCCCAACAAAGACGCCTCTCGTACGTCAGTCGCATCGCAGATCTTGCCATTCGTCACCGATGAGATCAACAAAGACGCCAATTCAGCTCTAAACCTCAACGGCACTTGTCGCGAGGCGTCGGGTTGCCGTACGATGATTCCCACCGCATTGCGTCTGTTGGTGAACTGTCATGCCACAGTGCCCCATAGTCGCCCCCAATGTTCGTTCGCCAGGCCAGGAAAAAGAAAACGCAACGCACCCACAGGAAGCCCACGCGCGTTGCTGATGATTTGCCGAAACTCGTCAGGACCCTGCTGATCACCTCAGCGTAGATCTCCTGGGCATGACGGCACAGTGTCGCATCTGCCCGTCTTCGCACACTGGACTTTGCCCGAGTCGGACTCTTGAAACCAGGTTTTCGAGGCCCTTTCGCGAGCGCCACTTTGCCACTAACACTTCCGACAACTCAAGAATGATGCTCGAGTTGAGGTTTTCCAGTGGAGCCCTTATCCGCTCAAGAGGAACGAAGGCCCGAAACTCCCTGGTCTAGCTGACTTGACATGGCATCCAATCCGTAGGCGCCTGTGCTGTGAGAGTATGAGCGAATTGACGCTCAGATACACCGCCCCCGATGATTAACCGTTGAATTCACAACAGATAATTCCATCTCGTGGGCGTTTTTTCCTCGCCACGGTTGGCACACCAAGACAAGAGACTGCCACCGCCGATTCTACCCATTTCGGAACCTTTTCCGCACCTCGGAACGCCTTCAGCTCGAGTTGGTTAGTTGCGCTCTCATCTTCTTCATCTCACAAAGCCATCGACTTGGCTTGATTGTCGAGACCTCGACACCCTCATCAACTGACACAATCGTCCTTGTGGCGCAAACGCGTCCGAGTGGTCAGTCTGTAAATAACTCACAGGGACCGTCGTCACCACAGACATTCCTGGTGCGGCTTAAACGGAGCGCCACAGGGCTCGCCGTTCATGGCCAAAGCCAAATGTGCGTGCGCGCGCGTGTGTGTGCCAGCCCCTGCAGCCTCCCAGATGTGTTGCTTGTCCAAGAAACATCGCATGTTCTCTCTCATGACTTGGTTGTTTTCCATGGCGCATCTGCTTTGAATCAGTCGATGCCCCGTCTCATGCAGGTCCAAGGAGTAGTTGCCTCTTGCGTCCTCGCTCTGGGGCAGCGTCAAGCAAAAAGCAAACAACCATCTGTGAAAGGCGTTTAGCTTACCGATACCGCGGCACTCCACGTTAGGGCGCCTAGTGGACGCCCGTTCTAACCTTCCAAGGGTAATTCGAGACACACTCCGATATGGTACGGGGAACGAGTCCTGGTGTAGCATTCTGCCTCCGTCGCGCAACCATCTATGCCAGTAAAAGGCCTAGGCACATTGGCAGAGCCCACGTCTATCCCAAGAGGAACGGCTCGCAGCATCTTGCATGAGATCCTCCAAACTGGCCAATGCTTCAAGGCCGCAACAACTTGCCGGCATTTCCAACCGGCCCTGATTTCAAGTTAGCCAAAAAGGGGGCATCCCAAAAGTGCGACTAACACTAGCTTGGTAGGATCATCACTTGATTACCCGGAGATGGTGGTTTTAGGAGCCTCATCCTCGGCAATAACTAGGCTTGGGTAGAATCTCTCCGTGAGGTCTGGCTGACGCTCCATCGAAAATTTCTTCGACTTCTGCTGGCACACGCCCAGGCCCGTGATGGAACCGGGACGTCACCACCCCGAGGCTCAGACGACGCCGCCAATGAGAAGTTTGTCTGGGCATGCAGCCTGAAGCTTACCATTCATGGCAGTTAAACTTGTCCGGAATTTCAGGGACGTAAAGTCGTACTCTCGGGGCTCAAAAATACCGCGACATCCGAGAGGGCGTAGAGGTGAGCGCTGACCGAGGCGTCGCGCTGGTAGGAGTTTGCTAGTCCCGTGAGAGTCAGCTCCAAAGTATCCTTGATTCAGAAAGATCAGCCACGGCGTGTCGAGGCCTCATCCCAAGTTCCTGTCAACGGGGCGCCGCAATCAGCAAAATCTGGGGAAGTCAGGGATGGCTGCTGAATGGTGTGTGCGCCGTCAACCCAAGGGCCAGGGGGCCTGCAAAACCAACGACCTTCCCCAGACCGGGGCAGGCCCCGGATTCTGTGCTTTGGTGGGCGAGCGAGTCTGGGGGATGGACTCAGGCCTGGTTCCGCTAGACGGATTTGGGGTAGCCAAAAGCACGGTGACTGGGGGGAGTGCGAGTGCCCTCAAGGCCGCCAACAGCAGACAAGCTCGTACTGTGTGAAGTCGACAGCTGGATGCCAGACCAATGGGCGAGGCCGTGGCTTATTCCATGGCCAAATGTCCCGACTGGATTCAAGTCGACAACTGGTGGCGTGCAGGGGTTAGACCAAGCAAAGGACGCAAGGGAGGGAGGAAAACGTGGAAGAGCAGCGTGCGCAGCCCATTCTGGCTTGTGGATTTGGCCAGCCCAGATGTTGGTCTCACACGCATAGCAGTAGGCGCGAGGTGAGGTGTGGCAGACCCTTTTCGTCCCAGATTCGACGAATTCCTAGCATAGAACGCAATGTGAGATGGGTTCCGAACAAGAGACATGGCTCAACCGTTGCGACGCGCGGTTACCGATGCAAAGCGTTGAAAGAAACCGTCTGTTATGTCAGCAATACCCGACTCTCTTGACGCTCGTCATGGTGATTCAATGCTGTTAAAGGACAACCGTGATAACCGAGCGACATCGCTCATTTGGCCTCCTTGGCCCCGAGCGAATGGCATATCACCAAACCGACAAGCATACCCGACGTGGCTGCATGAGCTTCCAGCTGTGGGCCAAAGTTGCACCTGACCTCTTTTAATCCTAGACTCCAATGGAGATATGCCTCTTTCTGGAGCTGGGATTCTGGGGTTCCATGATTCCGCAGGCAACGGAGGCCTGTGCCTGTATTCTTGCGTGAGCTACGGATCCATTACTAGGACCCAAGACGCGGCCAACTTGATCTCCAACATGCAATTCGGGGTCAATGCTTGCCATACTAGGGCTGATGGTGAAGCCAAAGTACAAACAAGGGAACCTCCGGTCGCAGCGGATTGGAGAACTTTTGGAGAAATTGCTCGGGGAGCTTTACCCCTAGTCCGATGCCGGGCATCCTTGAATCAGCCTCAGCAGGTCAGAAGAGAGCAAGGGCGTCGAGCTTCCTTTTCTCAAGTTCCGTCTCCCTGATCGTCCCCAGATGCACAGACGCACCGCTTCCCTGTCATGAATGCATGGGGGATTGCCTGCTCCCCGTTCGTCAGATATGGACTCTTGGCTCATCTGTGGGATGGTGGAGAATAACCCACTGGCAGCTACCCGATGTCGCCTCGAAGATGCTGCTCCGTATCCAGCGGGAGGCATCAAGTTGAGACTCCCTCTGAAGAGAGGCATTGGCTCTGGAACGTCAGCCGTGATTTGTCGCAGCGCATGTGGGACGGGAAACTCTGTGGTATCCACTGTGACGAAGGCATCGAAGCATCAGGCTGCATTCGTGCAGATTGGGGATCCAGGATCATGTCCCACCGGTGATGCTTGGCGCATCTCGGGGGCTGTGCAGCGGATAGCCAGGGCCCAGGGGCAAGGATCACTCTGCTAACCGTGATTACGAGGATGCGAGTTGGAGAAGCTAGGAGTATCGATAGCGTGGATGACGTCTAATTCTCTTATCATGAAGAGTTCGGGAAGCTCCCTTGGACGCGGCGACATCTTGCTAAGTGCTTACGGCGCCGAGCCGCAGGTTGACAGGCCTGCGTCTGATGCAAAGGTAGGCAGGCAGGGCAGCGGTTTCAACATGCTGCCTCCTTGTCCAGATATCAAAGTCTTGACACAAGAAAATTCGAGACTTGGTACGGCTCACTGCATATGTAGCTGTAGGTTCCAATGATAGCTGCTTATCTCGAACATGGGCGCGGACATACATGTCCCCGAAGCCGCATCGCATCTCGAGGACGCACGCCCAAGTTGGCCGTGTTCCTGGATCCTCGGTGAAGCAGCCGGTCAATTGGAGCAGAGCATCAAATGAGCGCCATGCAGGCGGGCATGCGATTCATCTAGCGCCTGGGGACGAGGTGCCATATCGTTGGACGCAGCGGCCGCACATTCCTTGTGGTCGGCGTGGCGAGGAGGTCCTGTGACGGCAGCAGCGACATGGCTCGTGGTGTGTTGGACAGGGATCAGGGCCTCTGCCGTTGAAACCCCATTCGTGCTCGCATGAAAGCCATGTTGGCCGAGCCGTCTCAGGGCACTTGACGGAGCGCCGGTGTCTCTCGGCCGCGGCGGGCTTCGGTGCTCATAATTTCGCCCATCTGCCAGCCAATCTAGCGGTGAGCGTCGCTTACAGACAATACTTGCGATAGTCTGAGACCGAGTCGAGCGTCCGTCGACGGCAAGCGGGCGGGCGATTGAAAGTGATCGCGGCGCTCGGAGCAGGCGCTAAGAAGCAAGATCGAATCAAGCGTGTAGCCTCATCCCCCAGGATGGTCGACGGTCGGTCGCAACGACGTGGGACCCAGAAGCGTCGACGCTTGAAGGTTGGTTGCCACCCTAGCAAGCAATCCCCCGGGCACAAGGCGTTGCGATTCGTCGCTGGCGTGTCGAGCCAAGACCTGGGTCCCTTTGGCTTGCTTGCAGGTGGATCGCGGCGGTTTACCCGTCGCAGCATCTGGTCTTGGTCTGGCCGGCGGTGCATTTCCTCTCCTCGACATTCGATGGATGGCGGGATGGTAGGGCATGGGATGAGATGGATGGTCCCCCGGCAGTTTTCAAGAGGAAACAAGCGTGCGTCGTAGCCTCGATTCGCTGCAGAGCCATGGCTGAGACCTGGCGGGACTCTGTGAGTCTGTGTGACACAACAACGTGCGGCCTCATGCTCGCCCGGGCTAACGAGACATCACGGAGGACAGTGGGGACCCAAGGGCCGGCGCACGGTCCCTGTCTAAAATCCGACCATGGGCGAGTCCAGTCAGCTAAATCTGGGGCCACTGACAAGTCTGGAACCGCGTGGCTCGTGGTATTATTAATACTTTAGAGTGTAGGGGACGTCTGCGACTTTGAGGCCTTTGAAACGCATCAGACGGTGGGTTTCGGGGGTTGGTGTTATGCAGCTGGAGCTGTAGAGCATCACTTTGCCCTCGCTCTCGCTCTCGGTGGTCAAGCTCCCATCACCTCTAGCCAAGCTCAAGGCTGGGTGGCATATGACATTTGACTGATGAGCCGGTTCAGCCTCAATTCTTGAGCCCGTCCAGAACATTTGCCACCTGTTAGTGAACTTCCCAACAGGCTTCCATGGGTTCCATGGAAGATGGAAGGGAATAAATTTGGGGGTCTCACGCAGAGATAGGGCTTGCTAGCACGCGCGTACTGTGAACCCTCGCTCTGAGTCTGAGCTTACAACAAACTATTGACGAGGGTATATTTCCCTCCCCAGAAAGGGCCTTTCACGAGACTGTTGGTTTGATCCATGTTTGCACAAGACTGCCTCGTCTAAGCCGACTAGAACCAACAATCTCGTCACAGATAATGGTCGTCGTCCTCGGACATGTTGGGTTGGCTGGGCCGTGAGCAATGATAGGCCTCGCACAGTGACAAGCCCAAGATGAGGACTCACGCTAACGTGAAGAGTAGGGGACCCGCTCAGTACGACGACAGTTTGGGCAATCAGCTGGCGTCCTACGAGCAGCCTCCCCTGCAAAGCATCAACCGGCCGCAACAAAGGCATTGATCGACTGATCGCGGCCAAATACCTGATGCTATTTTGTCGTAAATCAGTCCAGGGCATCGTTCGGGCGAGAAAGATCAAACAGGATAGGGTATCAAGTAGAAAAAAGGCGCATGGTCATGGTCATGGGTCAAGCCGCCATAGTCTGGACTGACTGCCTTACTCGGGAAGCTCTAGGGTTCAAGCAGCCAAGAACCAAATGAGCAGAGCCTCTGACCATTCATTCCATCGTCTCAGGGTCGAGAAAATAGACTATTGCTCTGGCAAGTCACGAACTGGAGCCTCTCAAAGACGCCATGCCATCATCCTCAGACACACAAAAGTGCATGTGGGATAATTGCCGCAAAAAGCCCCAGACAAGGGCAAGGCAGCCCAGGGCATCACGGGCTCGCTACAACTACGGGGTCGAATCCACGACCTGTCCACTGTCTCAACAAACAAAACGGCGGGCGCTTGGACATGGACTGGACATGGAGAAACAGGCAGCTGCACGTCATTCTGTCGCGTCTCGTCATTGAGTTACAGGAAATGAATAATAATAACACCAGCAAAGCTCCATATCTGAGGCTTGTTGCGTGTCTTTGACACAGGCTTGTGGGCGCCGACGGGCATCTATGTCCTAGAAGCTGGCCATCCGGAGTTCCCAATCGGGAGCTCTGCAGGCCGACCAGCGACTAGCTGTCGGGCCAATCCTACGTTGGTGTTTCCAAGCCCAGTCCATCTTGTTCCAGCGAGATTAAGCGCCAGGATACGACAGCTGCGTGAGCATGAGAGAAAAGAGCAAGAAAGCGTCCGGAAACGGTCTTGGAGTTGTTTCGCGGTATCGTATCTCTGGCATCTGGGCCGTGCCCGAACCAGGGCGTGACGAGTGAGCGTCCGCTAACAGCGACGGCTCAAAGCCCGAGCTACCGGCGCTGAACCTCGGCCTCTCGTATCACCAACTTCAGATGAAGTTCAAGGTGTCGGTCACGGGGAGGGAGCCATTGTTAGACTCTGGTAGAAATTTTCAAAGTTGCATAGATGGCCTCTTATGCATCCGGCACTCTTCCAACGTCATCCATCATTCGGACATCTTTCGTCTTGAACACCGAGTTTTGGGTTAGTTTTTTCTGTGGCCGTCTGCGGCGTACAGTGCACATTCAAACAGTCCAGTCCGGCGCAGCCATCCCGAGCTCGACGGCCTACCTATTCTCGGTGCAGAGCGCCAAATGCCGTGGCAAAAGAGGTTGCGCGGCGAAGCAACGGCAGGTGTCAACATCCAATGGGCTTACAGACAAGATGCATACGACGCAAGCACAAGTAGAGCCTGAGTCTCTAGAATAGTGACATTGTGTTACGGCACTTGGTTTTGCTTTCAACTCTGAATATGATCCGTGATAGCCTTTGAGAGGACCCTGTAATCTGACATCCAATTCAT
The DNA here is from genome assembly GCA_030779245.1 of Fusarium sp. MBC 438. Lineage (NCBI taxonomy): Eukaryota > Fungi > Ascomycota > Sordariomycetes > Hypocreales > Nectriaceae > Fusarium > Fusarium sp. MBC 438. Next base: position 53,873 of record JAPFTB010000142.1, on the reverse strand, counting down.
CCATGGCTAAAACCCCCTGTAAATCACCAAGCCAGGGTCAGTTGGACCATGGCCGTGCCTCGGGAAGTACCAGATGCGCGCCCGCCGCGCTAAGTACCCTGAGCGGACTTGTGCTGCCTGCTGTGCCCTGTTCTTGCCCTGGCTGGCCCCGGAGGTACTTGAGATAGGACCTCCGAGAGAAGTACCCAGGAAGGGCCGGATCGTAAGCAGGGCAGAAGATGCTCGCCACGGTTCAGAGAATGGATACTCGTAGATAACTGATCACGATCATTGTCACGGCAGAATCATGCCAAGAAGTGGAAAAGATGGGGAATAGATAAAAAAAGCTATATTGTAAAAGACCATGTGTTTAAAAAAGGTTTTCAAATATGATCAAGCGGTATATTGGGTCGCATTCGGAGCCAGAGGAAAATAGCGGCCGACTGGGTGAATTCTTTCAGTCCATCCATGGCATGGCTTGCTAGTCCATCCCACCACCATGAAGCCTGACGCACGAAGGGTCAAGCAGCAAGTAACGTTGTACCTCTAGCCACTCAAAATCCGTAGCTTCTCTGAGCCTCAATGAGCAAAAATGCCTGACAGGGTGCAAGCAAGCAAACCGATGACGACACTGAGAAGCGACAGAGTTGAGAACAACAACCGCAGCCTTCCTCATGGACGACCTTGCAGCACCAACAAGCAACCCAATCCAGGGCCCAAGCCCAAGCAAGAGCAGGGAATCTAACCTAACCTTGCCAGCCCGGGGGTAGAGGATGCTGTACGGGTGCTGCGCTGCTGGCGGGCGAGGGTACCAAACTCGGAGCGAACCACGGGAACTTGATGCGCCCCAGCCCAGGGAAAGGAAACGGCAGCTGGGCCCACGCCCCCCAACGCTGAATGGAAGTTAAGTCCTCCGGTGTCTCACAGTGTCTCGCACAGTGCCCCTGCTTCTTCCCTGGACCCTTTTCGGCGCCAACCTTCCCCTTCCCACTCCACTGCCACTGCCTCACTCTCACTCACCCTCTCTCTCTTCTTTCCTCCTTCCCCAAGCAGCTCCTGCTTCGCTGGCGTGTTCTCGACGACGACTTGAATTGCTTCACTTCACTCTGCTACTTTTGTGTGCGCATACTGAAAAGCATGCTCTTGTCGGCCACAGAACACGCCTCTATCTTATTCATGTTTTGATTATCGACATCTTCTCTCTTATCTCTACCTCCCCCGCCAAAAACAATCGACCCGCGCCCGCCGCCCGCCAGACCTCCCCGCCATCCTATCGCGCTCCTCGGTCGCTCAATCTCCCGCCCCACGACGAAACCACCTGTCTGCCACCCAACAGCAGCACAGCAGAGCGCTTTTCAACCTCGACGCTTCGTTTTCGATTTTGAACTCGACGGCTTGCCATGGTAATCAACGATTCTGGCGTTCGAGTCTCGCGTCCTACTCTCACCATGTCCAATTCCGCCGCCCCGTCCGCCGCCGCCGCGGGCACCGCGCCCTCCACCACCGACGACTCTGGTGAGCAATCCCGCCTTTGCTGGCACTGCCCCTCATGTTCCTGAGCTTCGACCCGCACGCACCGCCCGCCGATACTGCCCCGATTCTGCATGCTGACCCTGCCAGCGTCGACCATCACAGTCAACACAAAGGCGCCTGCCAATTTCCCTCCTCCAAAGACGGACAAGCCTCGTCCGCACGTCTGCGGAACCTGCCAGCGCTCGTTTGCCAGATTGGAACATCTGAAGCGACACGAGCGCTCCCACACAAAGGAGAAGCCCTTCGAGTGCCCCGAGTGCGCTCGATGCTTTGCCCGCCGTGACCTGCTTCTGCGTCACCAGCAGAAGCTGCACCAGACCTCGACCCCGTCCTCCCGTCCTCGCAATCGCCGCGAGTCCACTACCGGCGTCGCTCCTGGCCAGAGCCGCGCCCGCAAGAACAGCGTCGCAGGTCCCAATCCCACCGCCCCCAATGCCGCGGCCAACTCGATGCGGCCTCGTGCCAACACCATCAGCCATGTTGATGGAACTGCCATGCAGATGATGGCAGCCGCCAATGCCTCGGTCGCCCGCGGCGTTCCTCTCACCCACACGCACAGCAGACACCCCAGTCTCGCGGGCTTGCCAATTCACAACATGGACCACATCTTTGGTGGCATGTCGGCTGCCATGGGCCAGCGCAACATGCAGCCGGGCATTCCCAAGCTTGAGACGGGAGCCCTCGGTAACCTCGATTTTGTTAACGGTCTCAGGACGGCGCCCCCGATGTCCGCCTACAGCGCCGAATTCGACTTTGACCGTCTGCTCTTTGGCGGCACGGGCACCACAATAAACCCGAACGCTCTGCACTACAGCGAGTCGCCGCAGTCGATGGTCTTGGAACAGGCCTCGCCTTTCGGGCAGCCCATGGGCGAGATGCCCACGAGTCAAACTCTGGACGATAATTTTGACTGGTTGACTGGTTTCGAACATCAGATGTCTTTTAACACAAACGAGAACGTGGTTGACGGATCTAGTCCGTCCGCAATCAGCACGACGAGTCAGAGCGGGATTAGCGATGTGATGTTGGATGGGTCGAATCACCCGGCGCCGGCTGGGACAAGTACCATGTGGCAACCCTCCGTGATGGGACCTCCACAGATGCCGAACCCTTTTGCGATGGATCTTAATGGGTCAGTCTTCCCGGATCTCCTGAATGGGGCCCCGTTATCACCTCAGCCAGCTACTCAAAAGATCAATGACCCTTACTTCTCTACGCCTCCACCCTCGCTGAGCTCGTTGAGCCCATCTGTCGTATCGGGGCTCAACACTCAGAACATTAACCAGACCTTTGGCTTCAACGCGGGCCCGGAGACGCCTTCATCTCTTCATGGTGGCAACAACGGTGCCTCGCCAGTGACCACCATCACAGATGCCACCCGGAATGCCATCGTGAACATCCTGTCCCAGTGCCTGCCCTTTGGTGGTCGTAAATATTCCTTTACTTCTCAGGGCTCACCTCAGTCGCCACTCTCCCAGTCTGCCGGTACTGTCGCCGCCCCTCAAGCAGCCAGTTTGCCCAGTACCCAGGACCTCCAGCGATACGTTGGTGCTTATCTTGCCTATTTCCACCCCCATCTGCCTTTTCTGCACGTTCCAACCTTGTCCTTCGACATGCCCGTTTCCACAAATAGTCGCCCCGGTGTAGGTGGTAGTGGTTGTTTGATCCTGTCTATGGCGGCCATCGGTGCCCTGTACGAGATGGAGCCTGCCCAGTCCAAAGATTTGTTTGAGATGGCCAAGAAGATGATCTTTTATTATCTGGAGGAACGTCGAAAGGCCGATGTGCGAAAAGCAGATATCCGACGCAGCTCTTCAGCTAACCAGGGCAACGACGGTGCAGTTCACACACCGGTGTGGCTTGTTCAGGCGATGCTTCTGAACGTGGTCTATGGTCACAACTGCGGCGACAAGACTGCGAGCGACATTGCCTCGACACACTGTACGGCGCTTGTCAGTCTGGCCCAGGCCGCCAACCTTCTTCAGCCGGATCGCACAAATGGCCCAGATGGTCAGGACGTGCAGATGGCTGAAGATGGAAGCTGGAACATGAAGGCCGAGTCGGACCAGGCCGAGTGGCTTCGTTGGAAGTCCGGCGAAGAGCGCAAGCGAACCCTGTATGCCGTGTTTATCCTCTCGAGCCTCTTGGTTTCCGCCTACAACCACACGCCCGCATTGACAAACTCGGAAATCTTTCTGGATCTCCCATGTGATGAAGAATTCTTTGCAGCCGAGTCGAGCGCCGCGTTCATCGCCAGAGGTGGAGCAGAAGCAGCAAACCACAACCGCATGAGCTTTCACGAGGCTTTGGGTGAGCTCCTACGCACCAATGAGCGACAGCAGGCTCAAATTCCTCTCAATGGACAGCAACCATTTGAGTCTGCGATGGACAGGAGAGAGCTCCCGACGACAGACCTAAGGCCCAGCACGTTTGGCTGCCTGGTTCTCATCAACGCGCTTCACAACTACATCTGGGAAACAAGGCAGAGGCATCACAACAAGATCTGGACGAATGAAGAGACGGAAAAGATGCATCGCCACATTGAGCCCGCGCTCAAGGCATGGCAAGCAGCCTGGTCGAGCAACCCTCACAACAGCGTTGAGCGACCGAATCCATTTGGAATGGGACCGCTCTCGGCAGATGCCATTCCACTGCTTGACCTTGCTTACATTCGGCTCTTTGTCAATCTCTCACGGTCAAAGGAAAAGTTTTGGCAGCGGGATTGGGACGGCATGGCCGAAGAGCTCTCTCGTGGTAATGAGATCATCCAACATGCTGAGCACTCACCCATCTCAAACTCTGAATCCGCCAGCACGGAGCCGTCCGACAACTCAATGCAAGGCTCGGTATTCGCCGAAACTCCAGCGACCCGAACATCATCAATGGATCTTTCAAACAGCCAGTTTTCCTCTGCTCAGCCTGGTTCAGCTGGCATGACCAACCGTTCCACATCTCGACGTGAGAAGCACCTTCGCAAGGCAGCCTTTTATGCCGCAGATTCACTGGCCATGTCGGATAAGCTCGGCGTTACGTTCGCTGACTTTACGAGCCGTGAGCTCCCTCTCCAGTCAGCCCTGTGTGCGTTTGACTGCGCCCAGGTGCTTGCTGAATGGATCGCCACGTTGCAGGATCGCGTTGGTCGCTACCTCGGGATTCTTGGTCAGGATCAGGTGAACCTCGGGCAGGTTCCTGCAATCATGCTCTTGGAAGAGGAAGATGTCAAGTTGCTCGACAAGGTGCGAGAAGTCCTGGATTCGGCAGAGATGAAGATGCGTCTGGAGCTTGCCAACGCCGTCAATGGCCAGGAAGCCAATCTGAACCTGGATGGGCATAATGGGTATGCTGCCAAACTCCTCCGCATCACTGCCTTGATGCTGGACAAGGCAGCAGTCTGGCCGGTGACACGGCTCAAGGCCCGATGCCTGGAGGCGCACGCGAACCACATGCGAGCTCGCGCCGAGAGGTCCATTATGCCCCAGAACGAAGGACGGGCTAACTAAAAGTGAATGTGCTGGGCGCATCACACTGGTTTGCTATGTGGACCTGATTTCAACGTTTGTTTCACGAAAGCCGGATTGTCCAAGATTTATACGACATTCTTTGGTTGCGATTATACGACATCGACACCGACTTGATGCGTTCCGAGCCGATTTGAGCGCTATATACAAAAGTCCGTGGTTCTTTGCGATTGTTTATATTCTGATGGATATATGAGTACACATTTGGTTTGCTTTTTTGTGTGTTTGGCGTTGGGGTGTTGGAGGCTCAACATTTGTCGATATTATACGGTTCAAGCGCATGAAGCAGCTTGCTACTCGAAGGGTTACGGTACGTCTGAGCTATACTGTCTCACGATTTTGGAATAAGCACCGGCGATGTGCTGTATCACTGGCAGACGTTATATGGGTTGATGCCATGGAATGACTCGGACTTGTCATGTCACAACAGACGAAATCCTCAACTGGGATTCGATTTTCAACAAATGTGCCAGTCGAGCACGAGTCGAAGGAAAACGGTATACGATATAAGAGTGGTTTCGAACTGGTTGAGAAAACGGGGCGGCCGTCACCCCCGACATGATATTTGACATGGATGTCGGGAATGTACAAATATTCGGTCTTTCCCTCGTGTATTTTTGTATGTATTTAGTATCCGGCCTCGATTTGGTGGCCTAGGATTTAGAACTGCAATGACTGGACGGTGTATGCACGTTCATTACGAATCACCAACTGATGCAAAGATTGTTATCGTGTGGATGTTTTCTCTCTCCTTTCAACGGTGGCCAACATGATCAAATCACCGCTTCCCGTACCCTCAAATTCGTCAATGCGTTTACATCAAATATTGCCGTATGAGTGACTTCAACTGTTTGTGCCAGTTTTGCTGCCTGGTAGGCAGAATATGAAACTGCCTTGCGCGATGGTTGGCCTATTAGCGTGCCATCCAGTCAAATACAAAATAACGCTCACTCTCACCTCTCACCTCAAAATCTCAACAAGCGTCACACACACGGCACAATGACAGACCAAAGCCCATCAGAAAGAACTCCTCCCGAGTTCAAACTCACATTTGACGAGTCCGTCTCGGAGTGGAACATCAACCACCGCGAATGGCTCAAGATCAATGAAAAGACGTGGGACTCACTTGCCACGGGCGCCATCGTCTTTGACGCCCAGGACCGCATCCTCCTCCTCCAACGCGCCCCAAACGACAGCATGCCCAACAAGTGGGAAATCCCCGGCGGCGCCTGCGACGACGAGGACCCGACGGTGCTATACGGCTGCGCCCGGGAACTCTGGGAAGAAGCGGGCCTCGAGCTCCGACACATCAGCCGCGTCGTGCCCGACGGCTTCGGGGGTAAACCCGGCGCCGTTTTCACGAACCGCACGGGCAGACGCTTCTTTTGCAAGTTTTCGTTCATTGTGGATGTTGAAGGATATAGTGAGGTTAAGCTGGATCCGAATGAGCATCAGGATTTTGTTTGGGCGACAGAGGAGGAGGTGCAGAGGGAGGCTATCGGGGATAGGAAGATTCCTTTGACGAATTCTTTGATGACGAATTTGATATCAAAGGCTTTTAGTATGAGAAAGGCTGACAAGGAGGATGGTCAAAAGGCTTAGAGGGAGGTTCAATGAGGCAAGATGCTCATGTTTATCACTAGAGGCAACACCTTGATCATTAGATGCCTTTTAAATTATTATCGATTTATTATTTCATTTTGCCTACTCCATAAGATAGATGACACTGTCGCCAATTTTATATTCCCTGTGTTTCCATGGCTATTACCATCCCAAACGCATCATCTCCAGACAAACCCAAGACCAGTGCGCCAGACTTTTCCCTTTTCCCAAGTTCCCCCAAACAAAGTCATTGTAGTCTTTCATATTTATGATACTCAAAAGACTGTTCATTAGCGAAACGGCTTATCATTAGTCAACCCCCTGGGTATCCTTCATCAAACGTTCATGATCCCACACATTAAACATTAAACCAAAGCTTGGTTAGATCTTCGTCTTCGGAGACAGCCACTGTCCGATGAGGAGAGCCCGCGCGGCGAAATAGCAGGCTCCTCCGATAGCTACGACAGCCATGAGGAGCCCTGCCAGGGCTTGGGCGCCCATGTTGTCGAGCATGCTACCGCTGGTAGGGAGGGCGATGAGGAGGGCGAAACTGATGATGAAGTTCATTGTGCCTTTTGAGTAGTTAGTTGACATGTGCCACAAGAGGGAACTCGTTGACTTGCCGTAATATCTCCCATATTCTTTGGTTTCGCATGTTTTGCCCATGCAAACTACTTCCTGTTAGCTTACTGTCTCATATGCAGATCAACGCCAAAGAACTCACCTGGAGTAATCGATAAAAAGGAACCAGATCCAAAACCCCAGAGTCCGCTCCAGGCATAAAGTACAGGAGCCGAGGTAGTACCAAAGGGAACAAACATGACGCCCATGCACAGGATAGTAAAGGCCATCGAGATGAGTAGCACATTGAAATGCCCGATCCGGTCACCGATGAGTCCAGGGATAATACGACCAAACGTCGACGTGGAACCGATAATAGCCAAAAGAGTGTAACCATCCTCTGGAGTGAAGCCCGCTCGAGTAGAAATAGACGGTAGGAGACCGGCAATACTAAAGATGGCAAACTCGAGCATGAAGAGCCCAGCTGTTACGAAGCAAAAGGCGGGTGACTTGAAGGCTGCCAGGTTCAGGGCGGAGCTCTTGGGTCTCGGTTGACCATCGGAAGTGATTCCGTGTAGTTTGTTGAAAGGGATGAAGCAGAGCATGGCAGGGATGAGAAGGCCAGCAGAGATGAAGGCCATGATACGCATCGACCACTTCCATCCGAGGCTTGGGAACGTGTACCGGAAGATGATGGGAAAGATGACGGAGCCTACTGAAGAACCAGCGAGGGCAATGCCCATGGCCAAACCGCGTCGACGAATGAATAGCTTTCCAACAATGGCGACAGCAACGACCATTGTCATGGCAGCACCAATGCTTCCAAACACACCAAGACATAGCATGAACTGCCAATATGTCTTGCACTCAGCCATGAAAATAAAGATGGCGACGTACAGAAGCGCCCCAACTGGACCGATAATGTTGGGACCGTGAACATCGAATAGGGGCCCGACCTGAAGGTTGAAGACAAGGGATAGGAACAGAAACATGCCACTGATCCATCCTACTTCACCCTCGGAGTAGTCCTTGAGCTGATTGAGGCTGAGGTACGACTGAACGGTTCCGAGAGACTGCATGAAGCCTATGAAGCGTCAGTGACTGCTTCAACAGTCTGAGTATAGACACGAGGCATACCAAATGTTGGTGTAAGACACAGAAATGATCCCAACACGCATACCCAGGCACTCATCTTGGATTCGATATCCCCACCTGTCGACTGGGCTACCGATCTCGTCTCGGGATCCCCATTCACATTGGACATTGTGACGACGATTGGTTCAAGCCCCATGGCAAAGGCTCGGTCGGGGACATCCCGAAAGGGAGCCTCTTGAGGGGAGTTCTCCTCATCCGGTGTTCGAACAGTCATATTGAAAAGCCTATACTCGAATTTGAATACAATCTCTTGATACTTTTTTGTGAGGTCGAGGTCGAGATCGAGTTGCAAACCCGCTCGGAGTATTTAACCGCACCATCGGTGGTGGGGCCGATAAAGTATTTTTTTTTTATTCGAGAATGACAAGAGATCAGTAACTATCACAATTCAGGAAGGCTACATGAGAGCATGAGAACGATATCCGATCATGGGGAGGTTCTAGCCCGTTTTTCTTCCCCGCGTGTGCACGCCCTACACAAGACATAGGGTGCGTTGAGACCGGTGTCGGTGTCGGGACCAAACCCGGGTTGCAAAGGATGCAACCAACTGACGAACACGCACCAGGGTCAAGGAAAAAACGACACGCCGGCGTAAACCATGACCTAATTCTCCCCTAAAGATCATAATAAGAACAATAAAAGAAGACTCTAAAGTACTACTATTATTATGATATATCTTTTAATTCTTTTGTGATATTTTATATGATTATGAGGAGCCAGGTCACTCTCTCTCTCTTCTGTTGTCTCATTTATTTCTTGACTCCCTCGGTACGGTAAAGAACAACAAGGTGTGATAGACTAGAACCACCTGGTGGGCATAAGCGAGGAGGGGGCTCTACCGGCTCGGCACGATAAGGTCTCGGCCACGAGAAGTCAAAAGGCCGATCCAATGATGATTGTCTGGAACTCTTGTGGCGTTGCGTGATCGGAATAAGAGTCACGGCGGGGGGAAACCTTCCTATTATTGGCGGTCTAAGGGGAAATAGGGCTTAACGACATGTCAACTGCTAGGATCGAGATCCATTGGAGGGGGAAATGATAGTGTCTTAGCGTTTAGTGAGACCGCTCAGATACGGCTTCGGCTTTGTCAAGTGACGACACCCCCCGCCGTTACACTTGACTGTTTTGTGTCACACTGGAGACATTGTACTGGTTTGAGAGGGTTGAACCTCTGAGCTGTCAAGCTTCATCTCACGTGGCATCACAACATGCATTCGAGGGGTTGAAGCAGTTGTTTGCCTCATCTCGATTCCCTTAAGACGAATGAATAAGACTGCCGATTTCCATACAAGTTTATATACACAGTTAATAAGAGTCTTGCATAGCCAACTCTCCAAGTTCCCCCTAATATCATGCCCTCCTACCTACCAGCCCCTCCTTCATCCAGAAACACCATCCATCACCATGAATCTGCCAGTTAAACACCTCGTCCCTCGTTGCAATCCGTACTCTTTTCCAATGCCGCCCAAGGGTTCAACCTTGGTGCCAACATCCAGTGAAATGGTGACACGATGGTGACACGATGAAATATTCTCCCTTGTCTTTTCCAAGTGAATGGGAGCAAGCTCAAGGCTCTGAATCCCATCCTCCCTGCCAAACTATATAAACTCCATTTCCATGAGCAAAAGAAACCCCAAGAGCATCGTAAAAATGACAACTCACCAGCCTGACCACATCCACGTCCTCGTCTACAAGTGCTTCGCCGCCTTTGACAGGTTCCTCGGCATGATGCGGCAGCAAGGCGCCATCGAGAGGTTCCCCGAGGAATCTCAGATCCGAGTCAAGCGGTACGAATTTTGCAGGTGGTCCGAAAGGTTTGGGGCAAATCTTGTTTGCTCGTCGACGATATCGCTCGATTACAAGTTTCGCAACCACGACTATCCAAGAGAGACGATACTGTCGCAGCTAGGGCACCTGCTCTCTGATATCGAAGGCCGTAAGCAGAGCTTCCTTGACACTGTCATTTCTTGAGTTGACTTGTTTAGTTGAAAAGATGTACAAGGAAAAGAATACGCAGTCCGAAGCTAGGTTATCCCTTACCAGGATCGCGGGTATAATAGAGGAGCTCAACCGGTTCCTGAATACACTCCCCAAAGAAGAATGGCTTGAGTCGCCTGAAGACCCAGTCGTATGGATAGGATGATACTGATTGGGCAAGGTCGATTAACCACAAAAGTCGAATTATATGCGTGAGGCAAAGGCTGGTTCGTGTCTTCAGAACTGCAAATTGGAGGGTGTTTATATGTGGGAATTTGAGGTAGGGAGGCGTACCGCCAGTCATCATGGCCTCAAGAGCTACGATTAGTTATATACGTTAGTTGTTAATAACTGAGGAGCTTGCGCGCTCGGACTGTGTCAAAACGCTTGTCAAACCATCAAACAGATGGCGAACACCAAGAGAAACTGAGAGATCACCCTCGTGCAGGTGAAATAGACTCGAGATTGTAGTCAAACCTCAAGTCAGCACACTCTCAAGGTCGACCATGATATATCTTGGTTATCTAGCGGCTCAACTGTGACACCCGCTCATTTCTTCACGCTTCAAACGCTCAGGATGATGCAGCAGCCAGATGAAGCATGTTTCGGTCCATTTTTAAAACCCCCGTTTGTTTTCTTTAGGCAGTGAATCATGTTCCTTATTTTATGAAAAGATTCTCGAAATGAAGAACCCGCTTCCATGGCGAGTAACCGTAACACGGTATCCCCCTTCAGCTCTCAATAAATCCCACTCACAACTCAACCTAAACATCTTCTCTCCTCCACAACCGCATCAGAGGTCGCCCACTCCAACTCAACAACCATGGTCAGCGAACAAGTTTCAGGGCGAAAGAGCCTCGCCAGCACAGTCGAAGAAATCACAATCACCTACAACATGATCGTCGCCCTTGCACTCGATCGTGGCCACACGGATGGATGGCCTCGAATGTCGCAGCTGAGAGCTTACCGACAAGAGTTTCTCGACTGGGTCGAAGCCTCAGGTGCTGCCCTAGAGTCATCTCTCCCTGGTTCGCTGTCGTACCAGTATTACGATCGCCCGGATATTTACAGCAAGTTCACGGAAGGTGCTACGGATCTATACGAGATGCTCAAGCGCAGTGAGTGCCTCTCTCGGAGACCGTAGTTCTGACTAATGGTTCTTCTCCAAGTTGTTGATCTGTACAAAGCAGGCGTTGAAGACCCGGACAGACTCGAGAAAACGCTGGCTTTGTGGGGTCAGTGTTCCAAGACTGTGACGACTCTCTGCGAGCTGACGGAGCGCGGCAAATCGCCACCTTGGGAGGCGTGAGAGAAGATGAAGGACGACATCACTGGCTAAAATCATGGCGGAAAGGGGCTTCACTAGAAGCCGTTTATAAGAGTCTAGCAGGGCTAGGAAGCGTTGGTGGATCAGAAGTGCGAAGCACGACAACCAAGCACCTGCAACGCGGCAAGACCTGTTTCAAGTATAATATTCATCCCTTTTGTTCTCTTTCGCCGTGACAGGCTGCTAGCCTCAAGATCATGTTCACTGTTGAAGTTCAAGGCTGAAGGCAGTTACGGGCGCTCGTCTTACCACGAGGTTAAACAGAGAAGCATAACTACTCTTGGTCCGCTTCAATGACCTGCCTCAACGTTCCAACAAGGTACAATAGTAGTCTGCAGCATCACACAATTGTTCGTACACGTCTAATTCGCAAAGATTCGGAACATGGCAGTGAGATCTCCAGTGACAATGAATACTCGAAAACTCGGGGATATATAACCCCTACATCGGTCTATTCCCGTTCTCTCAATCTCCAAACTCCATCTACCAGACAATTCAAGAGTCTCGATATTCTCCCGAGACATTTCCGACCCCCTTGCCTAACTAAGTCTACAGAAACATCTCACAGCTACCCTCTCCAACACGACAGTCATGTATGACCAGAAGGCAGACCAGAAGGCAGAAGAACGCCTAGAAGGCATTCCCTTTGTCGTCAGCGAAATCAGGAAGGCATTCTCCAAGCTTGTCCTCAAGACGGGTGGAGTAGACTCTGGAATCAAGACCTCAATCATCAACCAAGAATTGCGGTTCATCACATGGGTGAACGCCAACGATGCCAACCGCGATGCTAAATCCTCCCCTCGATCCCTGGAACACTGGCGCGGATCCTATCCCCGCTCGTACGGCGAGCTGTCCTATTCACTTCTAACCGTCAATAGACTTATTGAGTGCAGTAAGTTCCAGTAATCAATTGTGATTCATGACATTTTCCGGGCTGACCATAGTTACTTAGTTGACCGACTACTCGAAGAGCGTCTTGGCCCCGACCAAAAGTCCGTGTTGGATCTGTTTACGAAGCAGCTTAAAGACGCTTTGGAGGCTGTGGAGAAGCTTACTGTTGATCACTAAAGGCCTCAGTCGTTGTGTGTCAGGAGGTGAAAACAGTGTGGAACTTGTGAAGGTTTGCTGCTCAAGTCAAAGAACGATGTAGCTAAAGAACGTGAATCAACACCATTTCATTCTTGCTTGTTTCCATACACGTCTCTGTCGGGCACAATGTAAAAGAATATATCAATAAATATATGTCAGCATAAAACTCGATTACAAAACACCGTAAACACCATTCCATAGTCCAATTCAAACTCTCGCAGCTGTGTCTTTCTCGCTTTTCCAAGACCTATCTGTAGAGTCACAACTGTAGTGATTAGTTTCTGCCAGTCGTTCGATACTCACTCTGTGCAAATCGGGAGAGCCAGCTAGTGCATGTTAACATAGAAGCAACAAAATTCGGCGAAACGTTCGCTCATCACATATCTCAGGGCGATGCGTTGATCACCGACCCGTCATTCACTCGTGAGGCCTCATCACTCTCACATCCGGACACATAGTCATTGACCTTGTCCCAAACTCTGTGAATGTCAACTCAGCACAAACAGTAAATCACCAGGTTACCGTCAATGGCAATGCCGTGAGAAGGAGACACGGAATGTATACATAAGGATAAGAAGTATCTACAGCACCCTCATCCATACAGCAGACATCAGACACAAGCTCTACAGCACAGCAAGCATCACACACCAGTCTCTTCAGGATAACAAACATCACACATCAGCCTATACAACACAGCAGATACACATCAGCCACAATGTCGGACATGTTCACCCCCGATTACGACATCTACAAGGGCAAGGGCGTCGCCGAGATGATCGATATTCTCACCACGGCCTTCGAGACTCTCCAGCAGAACTTCCCTGAGCCCGCTGCGCACTCTCAGGTCTTGAGGAGCGACATCGACAACCTCTGTGAGAGGTACCGCGATTGGGCAGATGATCCGGAGCTTGGTGTCAAGGTCGCAGCTTCAAAGGACATTGCGAATCGGATGAGGAAGCATATGTACGCGATGGGTACCCTCCTCATGGCCGGTAAAACCCCCCAAGTTCTGACGCTTCAAGCGAGACTTGTACTGACGAGTCGTTTTCAGTTGACAATGTCCATACCGGTGTTTGCCGCGTTAGCCTTCAAACTATGATAGCCGCAGACGGATTTCTGAATGAGGTCGATGATCATCTCCGTGAGCTTTACACCAACTCCGCGGATGCCAAGAAGGAGCTCGAGAAGAAGAGGGAGAAGGAGAAGAAGGCAAAGGAGAAGAAGGACAAGAAGGACGAGAAAAAGAACAAGAAGTAAGTCTTGGTCATGCAACGGGCTCGGTTAGCAAAGGTTATACATTAGTTGCCAGCAAGATCAGACAGTAACAAACGAAGCCAAAGAGCTTCCTTAATTGAAATATCCTAATTAATCTTAAGTTGTCAACCTGTCTTATCACTGTCCACAATGACGAGTCCAAAAGAGAACATTAGCCCAACAGCAAGACTATACAGTTATCAATACATGACATCGTTACAATCCAATACCTTAGCACAGCGGAAGTACTGTAACACATGATAAGTCCACCTCTATGTGTGTTTTGATGGACCGGCATCCTTCCGGCGGATATCCCGGAAGATACGGAAGAGTGGACCGGCAGGCTCGGATACGCCACCGATCGGCCCGGACGGTGTAGGGTAGGCAAGCACTCGACGAATCCAAGCATCGCGGCAGCAAAGAGACGATGTTGCATCGGCACCTGTGAAGGGCAGACTAAAAAGTCTAGACCGGCAAGTGCCTGACCGAACAGCCAGGGCCAAGAAACATGTCCGTGGGTAACCAGTACGGCCTTACTCTTACCACCGTTTAGCTAGACTGTGATCAGGCTGACATGAGAGTGCTTCCGTGAATTAGCTCTCCCTTGTTTTCGGTCCTTCTTGATTGGTGCTATTAACAGGGAGCAAGCCACCGGTGAGAGCTGTCAATGGTGGTTTGTTTTAGCAGTTCAAGCGTCAAATAGTTGTCACTGCAGGGACCGAATTACCTCGAGTCGCGTCAGTCTGAACGATTCAGTCTTGAAAACAGCGGTATCCAATTTGTAATCCCCTGGATTCTATGATTGATTCAATAACCTCGCGCTATTCGCGATTACCATGTCCAGGCTGACTATCAATGACATTCCACGAACAAACCCCGGGCGGGAACTAGACACTGCCACACCGCTCATGAAGATCTCGTTTGCCGCCGCCTCCAGACTCTCCCCGTGGCTGCCCGTCAAGTGCTGCGCCAGTATCGTTTAAATCTCTCACGAGGGGTTACTCATCTTGGCATCTCCGAGGAGAACGTCGGAGTACACCCTTGGCATGCAACCAACGGACGCTGCGCGGGTTTAAAAGAGGAAGTTGGTGATGGCCCATCTCCCCCGCAAAAAAAGAGGCATAATGAAATGCGGGGGAGCTAGAGATGGAGGTGAATGCATGTCCTCGGTTATCAGAAAAAGGGTCACGAGCAGTCGTCGCGCGGAGTCTCAACCCTTGACAAATACCGCAAGCTATTCCTCTTCTTACCCTTGGCTGAGCCCTTTAGGAATCTCGACGAGATTTTGGGTACTACGTAGGTGATGCATCATGGGGTCGATGCTTGAATGAACCGGCTGCCGGTCTAGTGGCCGACTAGGTAGACAGGGGATGGTCAGGGTCTGCCATCAGCTCCAAAGGGAACTCGTTGGTCCAATAACGCGGAGAGGGTAGCGCTATCTTGTCAGCAGGGTCTACGAATCGCCTGATACTTATACCTGGTTGTTGATGTTGGTTCTGGGTAGTGTCAAGGGATGCGGCTCCAAAAGGTTCCTCTACATTTGGCGAGACTGCATGCATAGATACGCACTCTTTGAGTCATTGGAGTAAACAAAGATGGGAAATCAGCTGAGATGACTCCAACTGCGCCTGAAACACTGAGAGACAGCAGCAGGTCAAAGAGCCGGGGAGCTTGCATCGGCCCGTGACAGCCATTTGTGTTAGTCGCATCGAGTCTGGCATATGCAACAGTGCAGTGCCGGTTGAGTTTGCCCAATCGCGGCGGTTCCGGGGGACGAAACTTTGAATCGGCTCAAGCTACGGATAGCGGCTTATAGAGGACAACTTCATGAGAAGGGCAGAGGTCAAGAATACGCAGAGGTGGCCTCGAGACGACATCCTAGGATGATGCTCAATGCATTGGATGACCGGCGAATGAGTTGTCAAGGACGTAATTGAGATGCATTTCCCCGGATGTTTGATGATGCAATGAGGGTTGATCGCGAGAAGCAACAGTTGCAAAGGGTCCAAGCGATTGTTGTTATTGTCCACCAAGCGGCTCACCATTCATGGATGCATCAAACGTAAAACAATGGAAGCTCAACAAAGCGCATAACTCATCTTGGCTTGCACTACCGCGATAATGGCGTTTACACAAAAGCCTGAATACGATTCACAGCGCTTAGTACAGCATCCACTCGTAGAACCCACACTCGCAGGGCTAGAGACAAACGTCAAACAAACCCCTCGATCGGGTTCTGAGGGAAAAGAGAGAAATGACCTCACAGGACGCTGATCCTTGACCTCATCCCTGTACCAAAAACTACCGGGGTCCCCGGTCATGACGATCGAGACGGAAGACCCATGCTCAATCACGGTCATGACCGAAGGGAGAAGGGATATTGAAACGCGTGAGATGAGGATGATGGGAGAAAGGGCTACACTAGAAGGACGGGCTGGCTTCCTCAGAGCTTCTATCGATGGACCGACGGGAAGCACTGACCTCTTTGACGATGAGTTCTCTCTTCTCCCTGGCAACGCAAACGCAATCAGTTAACCGCCCTTTGTTTCCTTTTTGTCGCCACCAGATCGATGGCTTGCTGCAGGGGAGATGCCTCGAGCCTCAAGCAAGATGACCACAACCCGCTGTCTGGACGACGTAAGCCTAGGTGTTGATATTCATTACTTGTTTACTTTTTTGAGACCCTGAATGAGGCTTGGGTAAAATCCATTGATGCCTTGGAAAAAAGAGACAAGGGATTTTTAGAGTTGGAGACGGTTCCACGACGATCAGCGCTGAGTTGGCAGCGCCAATCTCCCAGGGACAAGAGTTCACGGCGCAGATTCGAGGCCTCTAGATGGCATGCTGGCCAGACGATATGATGATCACTAACGAATATTGGACCCAATCTCTATGGGTGATACCAAGTTCCTGACCTACACCAGTGCTTCACCATTGGGGGTCCCTTGGCTGCACGAGCCATGGTCTCATGGGGATATCCTTCCAACCGGGAAATTTGACACGAAAACTGATGACGGCGCGGTGAAACAAGGGCGTCTGCCTGATCGAGGGACGAGACTGCCGGGCCTGTCATCGTTCTAACAATCCTGGTTGCGGAGGGTTGGAGGCTCAGATCAGTGCTGGGCTCTGTTTCCGGCGACGTGGGATCTTTATCGGACGACTGCACCCCGAATTTGTATGAGGTTGGGATATCCCATACTCAGACGAGAGATGGTGTAGCAGGTTGAAAGGCAAGTTCTTCCTTTTTACAAATTGAACGGTCCGATGAACAAAGTTGAGGCTCGGATCCGGCATTGACATTCATGCACATCTAAGCTGTGAACGGCACACAAAGATCCGCCTTGAACGAGGCGAGCGAGACAACAAACTCTTGATTGAGAATGGTGCACCTTTTACACCGTCGGGATTTATGGATGAAGCTCGGCATTCACTCACCACACAAAAAAAAAAAAAGACGCTCATCAGCCTTAGGACGAGACCCTTCGATGCACTATAATCGCCACTCCACTCCAAAAAGATGCACTTGACTGGAACCCGTGATGATCCCAGCCCTCTCTTCTTCACACAAGATGCCTCATCCTTGTCTACAGCGGGGAGGAAATTCTTCACGAGGCTCACATAACTGCAAGACGCACACCGCCGTATCAGAGCGAGGCGGGCGAAGAAGAAAACAACGTGCAACGCTGTACCTGACGAGCATGGCCATTCCCGTCAGATGAGGCGTTCGGGAATAACCTTGGGGATTTTCCCCTTGTATGATTCCACACACACTTTAGTTATCGTATGCCGACCTTCCGTCATATCCCCTCCTTCGCCGTCCCCGGACGAGATGGATGGATCGGTCTGTTCCAGCTCATCCGGATCTTCCACTTTGTCGGAGGAGGCTCTTTTGTACTGTGCAGTATTCTTCCTTTGTTTTTCGGGACCGGCACGGCCGCCAACCGGAAGACCCCTTGGCAACAGCTGTAAATGCTTCCCAAACCCTGCTTGAGAGGCACCTGTTTGGTTGTTCTACGGCGCTGCCAGCAGGATGGACCCAATTACGTAGCCCATCCCATTTTCCGGGTTTGGGGCTCCTCGTGGGGTCATCGAGGCCCGACCCTTGTGCCGCGTCACCGAAAACGACAAAGAATACCTACTCACGGCCGTTTGCTTCTTGTACAGTCCAGACACCAAGAAGCTTTTTTTTTTCTGGGGCTTATTCGGTGTTGGCTTCTGATGCCGAATGGAATTCCCTCGCACGGCTTAGTCGGAATAAAGGGTAAGATATTATGCACACCAGATTACAAGAAACGTGGAATGAATATCTAGCTCGTCAATTGTCTCTCTTCCCTCTTGCTTTTTTTCTCCAAATCTCATATCCAGTTTCTGGAACATTACTACATCATCGGGCTTGTTTGTTTGAGCGCCGCAAAAATCCTGTCTGGGAACACCTCTCGAGCATCCCCCTCTGATAGGTCAACATACCGGATTCTTCCCTGATCGACCATCGTCTTACATTTTGCGTCGTCTGCTCTCGTCTCGTATCCTTATTCTCCTTATTCCCCCTCGTCTACCTCATCTAGACTTTTGCTCCGAGCTTGAAGAGAGTAAAAACCCCAAGGTCTCACACCCCAGTCTTTCGCTGTCGCCGGTCTCAGACTTCAGCCCAGCGAACCGTGCTTAATTGGACACGCGAATCGCTCACCTGAGGTCCTTGTCTCTCAAATCTCTTCTGGACCGTCCAGATTATATTGGATTTCTACAACTTTCTTTTCTTGATTCCCCGCCGGCCAATCCTCCGCCTCTATCGCCGTCGTTACGCGCCCTGAAGACGTGGAGCTTGGGTACCATTTCATCTAAGCTGAGCTGAGCTGAGTAGCATCAACCTCGAATAAATTCTCGAGGACGCGGGAGAGCATCCAAATCGACCAGGATCATCACCGCCAGTCAGCGGTAGAGGCCAGAGCTCCACTAGCCTCTTGACGAAGCCGTTTCGGATTTTGCACTCTATTATAGCGGTACGTATAGTTCATTCTTGCTGCCCTTTCAACACCAGCAGAGCAAGCAGGTTTCGTGTTGTTTAATGGCCATTCCTTTGTTTGGATGGTGTCTCTCTTGCATGTCACACGCCCCTAGTTTCCTTGGTCATGCACTCCCACAGTTCAAGTGAACGAAAATGTTCATCAATCTCTTGCAAATCTCGCATACGGCACTGCAGCTTGGCGATCTCTTATGGCTTATGGCGGGAGAGACAAAAAATCAAGCCAAACATGTCACGTCGTCTCAGAATATCCCTTCCCGGCCTCATCATAACCGCCTCATGATGCAAAAGCTACTCTCCACCATCACCGCCACTCCCTCTTTCACTTTTACCTTGACCTTCACTTTCACTCAAACGCAACGTCTCCAAACCCCTGTCTTCTTCCTAGTCCCATCCTCTGCCCTGCTCTCCACCCTTGTCTGCCCGCATCATCCCCACCCCGCCAACCGCCCGCCAATTCAAGGCGTGACCCCCCTGGCACCCCGGCCTTGGTGTTGCTGCCCATCGCCTGGCTCTGCTTGGTGTTTGGCTTGTTCGGCGCCGGTTTGTATGGATACCCTCACCTCTCAGCCCCAACTTTGGCATGCCAGCGCATAAGAAAAGCACCGTTGCTGTCCTGTGCTTTGATGCCAGCCGGCCCCATCCCATCCCATCACACTGCACTGACTTGCACGCCGCACGCGCACACACCGTCTTCTTTTTTTGTCTTGTCGGGTGTGAAGCGTGCCTGGGCCCCTACCCCATCCCAGCCCTTCCCTTCCCTTGGTCTGGCTGGTCTATCATGGCGTCCTTTTGTTGCTATTAGACCGAGGTCCCGCTCACACATTCAACCGTCTTGATTCTTGTTGTTTGTTATAAGCCACGCTTTGCCCTCCCTCGCGCGATATTCATACAGATGCCCCAATCTTTTACTCGAAGCCATATACAAGTGTTTACCCACCTGCTTGCTTTAGCATCCCAGTAAACTCTGTCGCTTTAAACACTCTTGCCCTTGCTCTCTCTCATCGCTCAGCCTCTTCTTGCTTGCGTCACGTCCCAAGGCTTGCTCTCTGGCTGGGCACCATCATATCCTCTTGGCTTATTAGCCGTCGTCGTCACCCAAGCACAGCCATTGACAATGACAACAACAGCTCCCGAAACCCAGCGCCGCTCCAACTGGGTCACTTCTTACGATAACGTTTACTACCGCCCGCGCCTCAGCAAGAAACCTTCTTCGCTGTCGGTTGCACGCTTCCCGGCACCGTTGATCGGTCCCCGGCGGTCTCGTCCCCAGGCCATCCACATTATTAGCTATCCCTCAGGCTACGTGCCTCGAGAGTTGCGACCAGGAAATCGGCCTCCCCCGCCGCCTCCAGCGCCTCGGCGTGCGCCATCACTACAGCCCTCACCAAGCAACTCTTTCAACGACGCCGTCCAGGATTGTCCTATCGGCAGCAGTGTCAACACAAAAAAGAGGAGGAGCTTCAAGTCTCGTGCAGCAGCGCGTCGCAGGGATAAGCTTTTGAGTTCATTGTCTCTAGCAGGCCCCTCTGAAGCGATTGACCCTGCGTATTCAAATTCTTGTGCCACTTCGGGTCGTATAAGAGCCGAGCCAGCCTTTTCTGCTGATCGCACGACTCGAGAAAGCGCCGACGGGACTCGTGCTCTCACTGCCACTTCCACTGCCACTTCCACCGCAACTGCCAATACTGGACGCGCAATTGCCCAGTCTTGCCAGTCTTGCCAGTCGGACCTGACTTGCCAGTCTGCTATTGGAGCAGGTCCCGCCGAGGCAGGTGCGACCAGGGCCGCATCCATCACACCCACACAGTCCCCGCCAGCATATGACGACATACGCCCCGGCTCCCCGGCACATGATTTAATCTCTACCTCCACAGTCACTTCAACACCCATCAACTCGACTGACTCAAATCCACACGGAACAATGGCCGCCGCCCGTGTCTCTAATCCGTCATTGACGGGTTCACACAACATGAATATGAATATGGCCTCTAACCCCAACCGAAGCAGCTTCATGTCTGCACGATCTTCAAAATCTGCAGTCACCTCTGTCGTCGCCGAGGTCCCGAAACCCGTCGCTTCCGGCAGTGGCGTGTCATGCTCAATTCTCCTCGCCGAACAAAACATTTTCCTATCGGGTTTCGACCATGACGGCCACGGCCATCGCGACTCTCAAGGCGGTACCGCTCTGCTGCGAGGCAGACTTCAATTGCGCGTTACAAAGAACGTCAAGATCAAGGCCGTTCAGCTTAAGCTTCTCGGTCGCGCCCGCACAGAATGGCCCGAGGGCATCCCGCCACTGAAGCAGGACGTCTATGAGGAGGAGAGTCTGCGCACTCAGGTCCTCACATTTTTTAATGCCATGAATGACGGCTGGGAATCCGACTATGGCAACCAATGCACCTACAAACTCAAGAATGCATCGCCCAACGGCAGCTCGACGAACTTGGCCCGACCCAGCCCTTCGAATTCGCTTTCGCCTCATCGCAACAACCTGACAGCCAAGGAGATGAAGCGCCTGTCGCTGCAGAGCGTTCAATCGCGAAGCTTTAACAAGGGCGACAGCCCAATCGCCTCCGCCACTCAGGTCAAGGGCTACAAGGTCTTTTACCCCGGTGTTTACGACTACTCGTTTGAACTCCCCATCGATCACCACCAGCTGGAAACGACCAAGCTGCAGTATGGATCTGTCAAGTGGGAACTTCAAGCCACCGTTGACCGAGCCGGCGCCTTTAAGCCTAACCTCCACGGCACTAAGGAAGTTTCGATTGTTCGAGTACCCGATCAACTCTCCCTCGAGATGTCAGAGCCCATCTCCATCAGCCGACAATGGGAAGATCAGCTCCACTACGACATTGTCATTTCGGGCAAGAGTTTTCCAATTGGAAGCAAAATACCCATCGCCTTTAAGCTTACGCCTCTGGCCAAGGTTCAGGTGCACAAGCTCAAGGTGTATGTGACGGAATCAATTGAGTACTGGACTAGTGATAAGCGCGTTACTCGAAAGGACCCAGGCCGCAAGATTCTTCTCCTGGAGAAGTCTGCTGGCAAGCCCCTCGAGTCATCATATGCTTCCTCCGAAATCCGAACGCTTCGTGGCGGTGAGCTCACCCCCGAGCAGAGACGGCAGGCCCGCGAGGCCGCCGCCCGAAGACGAACACTGGATGCCGCTCGACGACAGACCACCGCTGCGCCACTCCCCGAACCCACGGCTAACCTCCTTGGTGATATTGATCTGGGACTGGAGACTTTCTGGGGTTCAACCGAGATCGAGGCCAATGTCCAGATTCCGACTTGCGAGATGATGGCAAAGAATAAGGAACTGCGACTTCACCCTGACTGCAGCTGGAAGAATGTCAATGTCTTCCACTGGATCAAGGTAAGATTTATGATTGAACCTTTTCTGAAATACCTACTGACTGTTGTAGGTTGTGATGCGCATCAGCCGCCTCGACCCTGAGGATCCTACTGGCACAAAGCGGCGGCATTTTGAGATCAGCATTGACTCACCCTTTACGGTGCTCAACTGCCGAGCTACTCATGCCAACACGAACCTTCCAGCCTACTCAGGACCAAACTGCAATGGCGCGACGTATCAGTCCACTTGCGGGTGTCCTGATGCCTTCACCATGCCGACAGATGCTTCGCCTAGCTCGTCTACAGGCACACTCCCAGGAGTCAACGCCAGCAGCGAAAACCTTCCCGCACCACCACAGGCGGCTCATTTGGCCGATGCGGTTGGTGGTCAGCAAGAACCTCGGCCAATCCATCTCCTCCGAGTTCCAAGCTTCAACCCTCCCGCTTTCGAAGACGATGTCGCACCACCCCCGGCAGCCGAACTTGTCTCGGAGCACCCGGAACCGACCATGACGCCTCCCCCTCAGTATGATGTTGTGGTTGGAACCCCTAGCGTCGATGGTATGGCCGATTACTTTGCCAGACTGGCTGATGCTGGCTTTGACGGACCCGAGGATGATTCTGAGTCGGATCCTGACGACTCGCCCCCACGGATCCTTGACCGCACCGGGCGCGTCAATGTGGCCAACCCCCGTACCCCGGGAGGTAGGAGGATGCCAAGCCGCAGCCTGGAGATTTCCAGGCCACCAATCAATCTCGATATGGCAGCTCTCCGCAACCGAGCTGGACGGGCAGTGTGAAGAGCGCTGGCCGCCTGCGTTTGGATATGATATGGAGAGCTGTGCGATGTGGCAAAAGCACGCAGCCAGTCTGTGTGCCACCGCTGCTACACCATCACATACACCGACGTTCACGTTTACGATATTTACGTCTCTAATTCCTTTTTCTTTTCTTTGTCAAGTGTTGTATCATCAAGCATATATGCTTGCTACATCAAGCATCGGTTGGGATGTGATGTATGGGTCAACTGGTTTGGCGGCGTTTACAAAAGACGGGCGGACGGTTGGCAAGCAAGTCATTTACCAGAGATTCCACGGAGAGCATATACCTGAATGAATGATTGGAGGGGAATGGAATGGGATGGAACGGACAGGGTCATGATGCATTCAAAGAGGCACCCACGTATCGATACCACATCGTCTCCTATATTACACTATTATATATTGTCGTCCGATGAGGACTTTTGAAAGAGTTTCCGAACCGTTTCTGTGATACTTTGAATGTCTCGGGTAACGAGGTCTTGAGTCTAGGTCAGCGCGTTTCAACGCCAGGTGATGTGATGCATGAACGAGGCCCGAGCAGGGGCAGGCAGCGTAATACAAAAGGTATTAATATCCAATCTGTTGACGGGACATTTACGCGGTGGGACGGGACGTGTAGGATTGTGGATAACGGCAGGGATATATAGGGTCCAGGGGGATGCGGTGAGAACAAAACGGAAGATGGTCATGCTTTGGTAAGAAGAGGATATTTTGAGAGAGTTCTAGATTCTGACCTCTGTCTGATGTTGAGCATGATGTGACTGAGACAATATCGATAACGAATTATGAAGACCTTCATAAATTTACAGGTGCATTCGTAGGGCTGAGGTGGCATGGATAAATGATGTCACTGGAATTGGCCAAGAGATCTTGGGGTACGGAGTTAGTGTCGGAGCCAAGAGCCTCATTCCGTTCAACTTGGCAACTTCAGTACTCTCTAATTATCGATGAGTTTTTCGCTATTCCAAGCATCAACCCTGCTGAGCATATTCTCATATCTTATCTGATCAATCAGCTCAACCTTCTTCAACATAAGCTATCCCCGTCGTCGTCGAGTTACCGAGGCGTTGCCGAAAGTTCCGGCAACGCAATACACATCGACATCATGGTTGTAGCCGGCGAGGTGAACAAGAAGACACCGCCCGTGAGACAGAGGAAGGCTCACCGCAAGTCTCGTCTAGGATGTAGTAACTGCAAGCTACGCAGCGTCAAGGTATACATCTCACTCTGACAAACCTTGACCGACAGTTATTAAGAAATCCTTCTAGTGCGACGAGTCCAAGCCATCATGCAAACGCTGCATATCCTCAGGCTTCATCTGCTCCTTCACCTCACCTTCAGCTAGTCTTCATCTAGCACACTGCAGCGCTGGTCCTGTATTTTCAGTAGCAGCTGATCCAGCTGTAGACCAAATCCTCAAGGCTCCTATACCTGGACTTAGGGTTCCGGTTGCGCAGCCAACGAGGGGTGCTGTGGGGGAGATTATCCTTGGAGAAGCTGAGATGGCGGCTTTGGAGAGGTTTAGGTTGAGGACTGTTTTCACCATGGGGACGGAGAATACGAGACATCTTTATGATGAGAGGGCGGTTAAGCTGGCTTCAAAGGTAAGATTGATCTTTGTAAAAGAGTTTCAAAGACTGACGTGAACAGCATCCTTTTCTTATTCATGCCTTTATTGCTTTTGCTCTTCTTCATGATAGTCACATCACACCCAAACAACCCCCCTCACACCGCACTGCCTTGGCCTTTCACTGGTACCAAGCCACGGTACTCTTTCAGCAACGTCTCCTAGTAGCACACTCAACCCCCGACCTGTCATTGCTGCCCAACTCAGAAAGGGATGCAATATGGACAGCTTCTGTTCTTCTCGGCGCCTCTGCACTCGCCTTAGTCGATGTGCAAGACGTTGAAGGCGTGTGGCCACTCAAAGTTCCCGATATCCTAGATCTCGACTGGTTAAAGATGAGCGAAGGCAAAAAGGTTGCTTGGGCTCTTGCTGACCCGACGAGAGCTGAGAGTATATTCCATGAACTTCTGCTTCACAAGGATGAAATGCCCAACGGCGCAAAGCCAATTCCCCCTGGTGCCCTCCCTCCTACATTCTTCACCACGTTCAACCTCTCTCCAACTTCATCCCCGATATCCAACCCTTACCACGTTGCCGCTTCACTTCTCGCACAACTCCTCCCGCAAAAGATCAACGATAACTCTGTGGTACAATTCCTCGCCTTCCTAACTCAGCTAGATCCACGGTACAAGCAGCTGCTAGAGGACAAGGACCCGAGGGCTATAGTTCTGCTTGCGTGGTGGTACGCCAAGGCGGCGGCACACAGTTCGTGGTACATGCAGAGGAGGTCCTTGGTTGAAGGGCAGGCCATTTGCATCTACCTAGAGCGGTATTGTATGGATGTCCCAGGTATTTCGGAGCTTGTGCAGTTTCCCAAGAGAGTGTTTGGCTTCTCCTGCAGGAATGGAGGAATCATGAACTTGGGGGACGTAAGAACATTGAGAGAGGGTGGACGGTCAAGTATGTGGATGAAGGCGTAATAGGAATTATCAAACATGTAACGAACTAATACAATAAAGAGAGACAAGCCTTGCACCACTTCCATGAAATAAAAATGCAAATCCGACAATAATCCTGAACCTGAAACGCCCCCTTATCCGTCTTTCATGTCATCGTATGGCTGTGGCCCAACACTACTTCTTCCCAAGTCTCCTACAGACAACCCATGATTAGGCGCCGACGCTGACTTCAGCACTGACTGGCTCGCTCTTCTTCTCCTCGTCGTTCTTATTCGACATCAAAGGATGCTCAGGGTCGTATCCAACCGACTTGACAATGCCCAAGCCCTTGGTACGGCCTTCACGGAATAAGAGTCTGTCGCCCGGTGCAAGGTACTCTGGACGTTGGACGAAACGGAACGCGACTGTTGCGCGGTCACCAGTTCGGATGAGCTCACGATCAATGTCGATGATAGCACACGTCTGGGAGACAGGGCCGACGTGAAGCATGGCCTGATACTTGGTCTTGATAGTTGTCGCATGAGAGAGAATGAGCACTACCAAAGTTAGAGGTTACAACATAGCGGAACAATTCAGATACTCACCCTCTGCAATGAATTCTCGGTGCACCTTGGGCGTAGGCTGACCCTCAATCTTGGGGAGCACAACCATTCCCTTTCTCACATCCTTGCGTTTAACCTTCTTGAGAGCGAAAGAAGCAGACTGCCCTGCCGATGCAGCGGGAACTCTTATCCTCTTACGCTCAATAGAGCGGATAGCAGTCGGCGTGAACTGACCCAACGAGTCAGGTCCAATGAGAACATTATCCCCCTCGTGAACCACCCCAGACTTGATGATACCCGAGACCACTGTACCAGTGAAAGGCACTGAGAACGTATCATTGACATGAAACTCAAACGGCGCCTCCGAGTTATATCGTCCATGGTGAGGCAAGATGTTCAGGAAGGTCCTGACAAGGTCGAGATTCTCTCCTGTCACGTTGGACACGAGGAACACGGGGCATATCCGTTGGCTGACGAACTGAGTCGCCGTGTTTATGCACTCCTCGCGAGTCTTGATAAAGGTTGGGATCTTGCGTGCTCCAGGACTCTTCATGATCTTGGTGATCTGGGTTATTGTCTGCTCCAGAATGTTGGGCGGGCAAATGTCGATCTTGGTGACAACCACCATGACAGGGACATTAAGAGCCAGAGCAATTCCCAGATGTTCTTTGCTCATTCCAATGAGCCCGTTATTGGCTGCAACCATAAGCAGACAATAATTAGGGCTGCTCGAGAGCAGTCCAAAAACCGTGGTTCGCAAATACCGCTCGTGGCCTGCCAAATCGGTGAAAGTGATAACCTTGGCGCTTCGCTTTCCTATCTCTTCCCACGAGAGCTTTCCTGTAAATGACTGTTAGGAGATCTGCCATCAGAAATGCGTCAATCATCCAATACTCACGCCCAGGGATGTCAGAGGTGACAACTTGTCCCACAGTATCGAAGCCCATGATTTCCATCCCCACTGAACTGGTTCGACCTGTCTCAATCTCGTGCTTGTGTCGAAACAGATTCACTCGGGCCTTCCCTCGACCGTCATCAAGGTCTCCCTTAACCAACACACCAAGCATGGAGCTCTTTCCCGCGTCGACTGCAATGTGTTAATACTAGATAGTCCCTGGCAAGCCGCCTGAGCATCTTACCATTGCCCACCACTGCTATCCTCGTCTCAATTACGTCCTCTATTGTTGCCGGTACTTGTCGAACGAGAACTTTGCCACTGCAGCTCTTGTCTTTTATGGGTTTGTCGCCGGTACTGGGGACCTCCTTTTCGCCGCCAACATTCTTAGTGAGTAGCAAGTCGCAGTCGGCACGTACGCGCTTCGCAGCTGCTTGGAGTGTCTCAAGCGCCTGATTCCATTCGTCGAGAGTAAGATCCATCGAATCGCCATTGTTCTCGTACCCAATTTCGAACACACACTCCCCGAAACCCTCCTCTAACCGATCGGAGACTAGGTCTTCCAACTGCTTCAGAGACTCTTCGTTCGATCCAAGTAGGATAGCCTTCAGGGGTACTCTAGGTGCAGAGTCGGCGAGGTCGAGATTATCAAACAGCTCGTCGAGCTCCTCGTGGTGCTCATTTCCGTCGGTGGCCGTGCCAGCTGGCCCAGGAGCAGTTTTAGCGGTCGGGTACCGGAGATTCTGCTGTTGCTCAACATACTCGGCAAAGTCGCTCAGCGCCTGATTAATCAATAAGTATGTGTCATTTCAAGCATGCATAGGCCATAGCGAACCGATTCGCCTTTGCGCTTCTCGTGCGCCAACGGTTTGGTTGACATGATAACGATGAGGTCATGCGATTCGTAACATCACAGGGTGAAAGGTATTCGAGTGATCATTGATTGAACTGGAACAAGGAAATTCTTGTGGTCCAGGCCGTGATATAAGTAGTCGGAAATGTGGTTCGACAAAGCTGCGCCTCTTCTCGCCGTCTGACTGATGAGATCCCGTGCTGGGAAGAGTCATAGATGAAGTTGAGTTGAGGTGAAGTGTACGTGCGCGGGGAGTTACTCACAGAGCTAAGTACCTAAGTTAGCGGCCGGGGTCCCCACGCCTCCGTCCCGTGGTTGCCTTATCGATAAGGAGCTCTGCTGTTGCTTGTCGCACAGACCCCCTGCCAGTGACGAAAGGTTGAGGTGGCTTCAGGTGTCTCAAGCCTCATTCAAGTATCGGGGTCATTATGAGATGGGTAGGTGCATGTTTTGTAATATCATATCCTCCCACGAAGGCTGGGGAGGCAGGAATTCAGGAGTTGAGCAAGACGGGCATTAATCACCATTCATTAGGGAGTTTGTAGTCAGGGACATCAGTCGTTGCTGTTCATGATTTATTTTTGTACTCTCAAGCTCAACCAGACTGTTAAGTTGAACGGAATGAACTATCTAGAGACAATACTTCCGTGTCTGGCTCTCGTCTCCAGGCACAGATAGGAGCGTTACTTGAAGGGGCTTCAATAAAATGACTCGCCCCTATGTCCCGGTTTGAACAGCTTGCTCCCGGGCAGCCACGTTCCCAGCTCATGGCATTGGCCGTAGCATGGCGCAACCTGGGTGGTTGCAACACATCTTCAAGAGCTGTGTTTGCGTAATGAGAGGCCTGCGAGGCACAATTCCATCTCTTTATGTCTCCGTCTAGAAAGGAACTCCTGGCGAAATGAGGACCACACTATCACCTATCTCACAGTCAGTATGCCGTAGGTCATCGAGACCAAACTGCACTCACCTCTCACAAAGAGCATTTCAGATTTCCGGCTAATGGTCTGAATAATTTGTTAGTACTGGTCTATGCTGTAATAGACTTGAAGTAGACATACCTTGACCTCGTCGTCCTCATCATCCTCATCGACTGTGTAGATTGTCTCCTCAACCTCTCCCAGCACCAGGTTGCAATGACTATCGTAAGCCTAACTACACATTAGAGTTCGCCCATCAAGCTAAATAGTGTATGTACTCACATGCAGCTTTCCCTTGAGTTCTCGATCTCCTCGAAGCTTCACAAAGACCACCTCGTTGAGCAGGAGCCTAACGAGGTCGAGGGGCTCCGACACATGGTGGGATTCTTCACCGACGTCGGCCATGATTTCTGTCGGATATTATCGTCTGAGTCTCGTTTGATGAGTTGATGTGGTTTCAGAGAGACGAGTCGTCCAGGGTTGACAGTTGGGGAGGCGCTTGGTCGATAGACAGGGCTATGAGCACCACCAAATCCAGCGGGAAAACAAGACTGTGGAACTGGCTTGGTGGGAAAAACTTCGGGTCAACTTCACATTATATCTCAACCGGGGCAATGAGCATGATGCAAATATCCAGTGTCTCAGCATGCACTTATCCATCACGGCACTGGTCTGAACCTTCTCAATTGGGTTACACGGCAGCCAAAACGAAAACACCCCCTCACGAGGAGATGGTAATGTCGCATCCGATCCCTTCCTGTCTAATGCGCCTCTTTTTCTCTCCTTTCTCACATAAGTTTCCAACGCTCATGAAGCCAATTCAAGTGCCATGATCTGGAGACTTTCCCTCCGACGAGGGCCTCGTCCCGATCGCCTCTCATCAACTCCACTCACTGCGCTACGGAACCGTGACCCACCGGCAAGGTCCCTAGAGCCCGCTCGACCCGCTGTAGTGGGCCGACGATGGCTAGCAACACATTCGACTTCGACTTCGGCTTCGATGTTTACAGGGAGAGTGGGCAATTGGCTTTCTGACGAGACTGGTGTCGATACTCCGTCGTCTTTGGATCATCTTCTAAGGTCTATACAATGCTGCGATCATACTCGAATTCTCCCCAACTTTTACGAATGGGTCGACAGTTTGGTGGATGCTGATGCCAACATTGCTACTGCTGCTCTTCAGGAGCTAGCTGAGCTTCCCGTTGCGACCTTTTCGGAAATTCTACGATGGATTGATCCTGTCGCCAACAATAGCAAGTATGATGTTGCTCATGGCCTCAATATCTCTCTCGGCCATACCCAATTCACCAATCTTGGCAAACTTGTCGATGACTTTGGCGTGCGAAAGCATCATCGCGCTCTTCTCAATGCCGCCACGATCCTATTCGATGCCTGTCAGGAAACAGAGCGAAATCTCCTCGTCACTGACTATGAGGTATTCATCCGCTGTGCCGGTGCTGCTGCAGATCCTGTAGCCGCAGCCGATTTCTTTGGTGCCATCGCCAAGAGCGGCCTGGATAGGAGGCGTACCACGGCAACATGGAACGAATTTGTAAAGGCTCGCTTCATGATTGATCCCCTATACTACCAATTCGATCGCTCAAGAGTTGCTGTTCTCCCCCGTCGGATGTTCAAAGAAAGAAAAAGACATTTACTTCCCCCAGGTAGTCTCAAGCGGATGGAGAGACTAAGGTACAGCTTAAACGCTCATCGTAGGCTACCTTTCAATCGCCTCCGACATCGAGTTTCCCAGGACACCAGAGCGTTGCATGGTAAAAAGAAGAGCTTCCACGGTTATCGGAATCACTGGCTGCGGTCAAAGGAGTACGGCACCCTCGTCGACGAGGAGCTCCTGTGCACAAGCATGATAGCGTTTGCAAGAGGCGGCAACATGGCGAATCTCAGGGGAGTTGTCACTATTAGAGGCTTCCGTCTTAAATTCACCGAGAATGAAGGCATCACTGTCGCAAGGGGAGGGAAGAATTTCCGCGAAGGCAACCCGCGAGAACCCACCGAGAGGATCCTCAGCGCCATTGTCGAGTCGTTCGGATGCATGTCCCGCATCACCACTGCAAAGGAGCTTCTCATTCATTTCTCCAAGTGGCACCAAATCAAGATCCCTCACGAAACATGGTCCAGTCTTCTCAACTGGGCATATGTCTGCGCCTCGAAGCCGTTCCAGAGTCAACGAAAACTGATAGGCGACTATGCGGCCAACGTCGTCAAACCCTTTGACATTCAAAGAATCTGGGAAACCATGACTTCTGCCCCATACAATGTCGAGCCTACCTTTGAAGATTACAGCGTCTACATCAAGACACTCATCATTCAACGTAAATTCCGACCTGCACTTGATCTCATACGAGGTTACGCTATCCCTTACTACCGTCACCTCGAGCAACAACACGAGGACATTGTATTCGATGAAATTCTCCAAGAATTCTCACGGCCTAGTCACCGACGAATTCAGATGGAGGCTCAAAAGGAGCATGTCTGGTACCACATCGCCACCTGGCTGAACAATCTCCTCAGCAGCGCCTCGGCATGCAAGTGGCAGCGCAACGGGCACTTCATGCAGGTCGTCGTCCCAGAAATCGTCCAAGAGTTTAGCGAATTCTTTCACGATCAGGTGCGATACCGCACTGCGCAGGGCCACGTGTGTATCAAGAGAGACATGTCAGTCCCCCGGTTCACCTGGTCCCGCCAGGCACGAAAGACGCTACCCCAGGATAGGGGTGGTCCGGAGGTGAAAGCCTTGGCGAAAAAGCGCAAGATCAACATGGACAACCCGAATTTCAAGTGGCCACAGGTCCCGACCATGAAGGTGGTTGAGTGGAAGCGCACGCCGGTAGCAAGAGTCCGGGCCATGGGACCGGCGCCTGAGTCAACCGATGTGAAGGCCAGAGGGTGGTGGGATAAGCTAGAGAGGGAGCTTATGACGTAGGGAACTAGATTTGTCCCTGATACAGCATCTAGAGACAGTCGTCATTTGGTTACGCCTTGCATTACACAAGACTTGTTCATAGCCAGCCAGCGGTTCAGATTTGTGTAGATATTGATTCTTTACCAAATTCAGTACAAGACAAGACTCGTCGAATTTAAACACAAAAGGCCAACTTCCAGATTCATCAGGCTTACAGCCAGTCCTATCATATCAAATACAAATTCCAGCCTCCAGGTTCATCTCATCTCGGGTATCTATCTCTCGCCATGTTCATACTTCATACATAGCCGCCAGCAATCTCGCTGGCTAGATCGTCTCGGTCGTGATATACCGTACATGAAACAAATCCTATACAAACACGCATAAAAGACAAAAGACCTTCCCAATTTTCCTTCCCTATTCCGTGTTCTGTATTCCATATCCAGTGTCCCTTGGTACATTTTCCCACCGATGAAATAGATGACAGATTGATTCGTAAAGAAGCCAAAACAAAGGAAAGAAGGAGTCTAAGCGATGGTTGTTTACAACGGAGCCAGTCCGTCATAGGGCGATCAAGATGCTGCTTCAGCAAGAACGCTCAACAGACTCACCGCCGCGCCGCCGATGCCTACGGCGCCGAGGGCTTCTCCCCACTTCTTCCTCCCCTGGGGTCGCTCATCTCTCCTCGAGCTCTTCCTGTCTCTCTCCCGGTGGTATCTCCTCCCGTTGCTGTCATAGTAGTCGCCGTGCCTATCACTGCGAGAGTGTCGATCTCCAGCATCAGAGTGTCTCCTCGAGCGTCGTGATGATCGCGATGGACTATGGCGTCGTCGCTCTCGGCGGTGGTCACGCTCACGGTCTCGTTCATCCCTGAGGGAGCGCGGACTACGGCCGTCAACCTCATGCGGCTCAGGATCGAAGCGCACGTGGCTTTCGTTCTTGTTCTTGAGGATTGGTTTGGGGAGCGTTGTGCTTGACGGAGAGGTCTTGCTCCTGCTGGGAGGGTTCACGATGAAGGGGTAACTCTTTGTACCCTTGTCAGACGCTCTATCGTCATCATCGTCTGAAATGTCGCTTTCATCAAAGATATCGCTATCGCTATCGTCGTCTTCGCGGCTGCTCTTTGAGTCTCTGCGGTCCTGGTGGTGGTCATGCCTGTGGCGCCGGGGGTCGCGCAATGCACGGCTGGCACGACATCGAGCACTCTCTCGGGCGAATTCAGCAATCTTTTCGCGAGGGAGGCGACCAAGGATAGCAACGTATTCGGGGCGAGCTTCATATCGCACACCAGCCCGTTCCAAGACTTCGGGACTGACAAGAGTCCTCCTAATCCTGGTCCACTGGGCATCAGGGGGGATTTCATTGCCCCAGCGGTCAGGAGCCAGGCGAGGAGCACTGCTCCTTGGGCTGCTACCATAGGTTGGGCCTCCATTCATGTGAGGTGGCATAGGGGGCATAGATCGTGGAGATGCCCCATAGTGGTATGAAGTTGGCGAGCTAGACAGCTCAGGAACATCTGGCAGAGAGCCAGCGCTGTTGGATGGCAGGTGTCTCTGCCCCTGTCCAGGAGACAGGCTATACTGCTGGCCAGGCTGAACATTCAGACTGGCCATGCGAGAATTGAGGCTATCCATGCCAATGATATCCTGAGTTGAGACGAGGGCAGTAGAAAAGTCGGACTCGTTGTCGTCAGAATCCCTAGGAGATGATGAGATATGATCTCTGGAGGGGTCGCTATTCGATCTACGCCGTCCACTAATAATGACAGGCGGGTAGTCGACGTAGCTGTTGCCGTCCAGCTCCTTGGGAGAGCTCGGTTTATACTTGGCCTCCTGCTCTAGGAGACCTCTGACGGTGGGACAGTTACCGCCGTACTGGTTCTGGACAGACTCGAGCTCTCGGATGTAGGCTCGAAGGACGTCCTAACGTGGCATTAGTGACCTACATTCAGGGTGACCCAGCAGAAGAACACTGACCTTGTGTTTCCGTAGCACTTGAGGAGAGAACCCCTCCTTCTCGAGCTCTTCCTTGAACTCGCGCCACAAATCATCGTCGTCTTCAGTGAAGCTATTCTCACTGCGGTTCCGAAACAGCTTGTTTGCAATCTCGTCAATCTTGTCCTTAATACCTTCGAAACCCTCCTGGCTTCCGTCAACAACCCTGGCTGGTCTATTCTCGGCGTGCAGTTGTACAGCGTCAAGGAACATTTCCACGCTCGTCTTGTCGCCGACGAGTTTTGACTTCATAATAGCAAGTCTATCGTCCCTCAGACGCTCCTCCTCGGGCATAGCAGCTCGTCCATCGCCATACTTGTCGAGCAGGCTCTCAAGCTGGGCGAGGGTAAAGTCGCAGTCCTCTACAAGAGGAGAGAGCTGGCGCGCGTAGAGAGAAGACGACGATGCATGACGGTTGTTGAGAAGGGAGTCCTGGTCAGCAGCTTCGGTGCGCAGGTGCCGCAGGGCCAGGTGGAGGTTGCGTACGGCGTTGGCGACGTCGCTGAAGGGTAGACCGGATTGCTTGGCACGAAGGTAGAGGGAACGAGCGATAGCATCGACAGTGTCGATGTGCTGGACGGTTGAGCCGCCGCTCATGGCTGGCGATTTGGATGCTCAGATGAGCTCGATCGCTGAGAGCGGAGCTGTCTAAAAAGAGTATGAGAAGACCAAGTTATGTAGTTGAAGCAGTCAATGTGGTATTGTCCAAGATTGGTAGTCTATCCAAGCTTGGTGGAAGCAGTGTGGTGTTTTTAAGACTGTGGTGGTCTTGGTGTAAGTAGCTGAAGAGCAGGTAGGTATTAGTGGTCGAGTCCTGAAGGAGCGGATGTTTCTCTAGGGAGGTTGGGATCTAGGAACCTGGGATGCCAAGGGGGTAGATATCCCAGGATGATAGCTGTCGAGTCGGGCAGTGAGGAATGGGGTCGGGCGGGAAGAAGGGTTAAAGATGGAACTCATCAGGCTCTTGAAGGGTGGTGGTGGTGGGGAGTCACAGAAGACGTAGGTAGGGGCGGTACGTACTAGGCTGTAGGCACGAGGGAGAGGCGTAGGAGCAATAGGGATCTATCACTTGATTTGTGGGTGTGCAAGCGTGTCTCTGGTGGTTGGTGGGAGATGATTTGTCGCGAAGGTGGTGGTGGTGAGGGAAGGAGGGTGGGCGTTCCATGGATGGATGTGATCAAAGGGATATCGGAATAACATCAAGTCGTTCCCGTCTCGTCCCGTCTCGTCGGTTTATCGCTCGGCGCAGGTACTCGAGATGATCTCACTCAATGACTCGAATTGCGTCGCTTCACCCGGTAATACCACGTCTCGACGGTGCAAAATCCATGTGTCAAGTCGGTTCGTGTTGATCCAGTCCAAGACAAGACCCTGGTCAAGGTACTATATCCGGGGGGAAGGTAGGTACAGAGACAGTAACAGTACCTGCCGTCTTGGAGGGCCGGTGACGTAGGTAGCCGCCCCGTCTAATAAACAGCCTTACATCATGGCTTTTACAAGGCTGACCTCGTTCTGAAACCGACACAATTTAGCAAGAAAGCCACATTGAACCCAGCCTCTGCTAATCTGACAACCATCTTTTTCTCCTACATCGGCGTGATCTCTCTTTCCTCATTCCCGCGATCGGTTCTGTAGAGGGAAAACCGTTTCTCTTTCTTCTCTCTGTCTGTCCCTGTGAACGTGCTGCGCCACCCGCTCGGCAACGGGGCGCTGGCGTGGGGCATCTTAACACGCTAAGCTAGCGGTCGTGCTAGGGGAGACCCAGGAGTTCTTGGTTATCGGGTCCAGGACCCAGGACCACAACAAGACAAGATGACGATCACCGGAAGCAAGACTCAGGATTTTTTCTGTCCTCTGGTCCAGGGCCATGGTCTCTCTCCCTGCTCATCTGGTTTTTACCCGGACACAGGGGCCTAAAATAGAGCATACCTGAAGATGATCAACAGTTTCATCTCGCGCGGCTCCTGTCCATCATTTCATCACCAATTGCTGGCACCAACGTCACAGCAAGCCAGGGCAATGGCTGGCAGGCTGGCAGGCTGGATCAAAGGAACCAGGCTGTGTGTTCTCTCACTCTTGGCTTCATCGGTAGAGTCCGACTGTCAGACACCAATTTGTCATCCACATCTTCTAGAAAACTGGTTCGCCATCTTCGGGCTCCCCATGAACTTTGCCTCTCTACTATCCTCGTGACCACTCCCCATCTCACATTCTTCTCCACCAACAAACAACCAAGGCCCGATCTGCCATATGCAGGGAATTTCGTGTTTGCTGGCTCCTGCATCCTGCAGTCTGACTCCCACCCCATCCCTCCACTTGTTGTCAGCCATTCCTTGAAACACGTCCCCCCCCCCCCCGGCTTGCTGCAGACGCAGACTTCCCGAGCCCTCTTGCTTCTTACGGGACGGGGAGCTCGGCTTCGCGTATTCGAATCTGTAGCTAGGGATTCCCGCAGATGGACATGCCAGGCAGTGCTTGTTTAATGGGGGATAATACGGGGCTGAGATGAGCAACATCACGTATTGTTTTGGTCAGGCAGCCATTTGAAAGTGTCATATTTTACTCTGTTTTGATAATCCTCGGCAACTTGTGCCGCTATTCCGTCGTCATGCCTTTGCACTTTGATCGAGGCTCTGCTGTACATGAAGCCATTGGGCTCCGATGGCAATGATAGTGACTCACCCAACTGCGAGATCCAGTACGTTACACATGCCATCCACCCCATCCTAAACTCAATGATCAGACTAGTCCTGCAATGTTGCTGCACGTAAACCAGAGACACAGGGCTGACAGGTAGGCAGACGCCATCGTCATCCATCGTCCACACATGCAACGCTTCAGGGTAGCCCAACAGCTGCACAACATGTTCCCGTCCTTTTTCGTGTTTCACCTCGCAACTCCTGAAAGGAGCATTTATTAGTTCAATGCCTGGAATGTGCATTCTCTGCCTGATGCACGACTGAGCACTTTCGGTCACGGTGAGAACCAACTTCGGTGAAATGGGTTGCACTACCTTCAGTGTGACGTGAGAATCAAACATGCCTTCTTTTCTTTTGATACGCCTCTTTCTCCCAAAATGCATCTACATGCCCCAACCTTTGAAATACTAGCTTCATCTTCAATCAACACAACACAACGCACAAAGAGAACAGCCATATTCCTAGTAGATAACCAAGTCCCTTCGACATGTGATCCATTCGAATCTAGGTTCCAATGTCAATTCCGCACCCCTCATCTTCCCTGCGCCGTGTGTAGCCGATCTCCTTTGTCTTGCCACGGCCCGCGTCCTCGCCTCCTTTTCACCACGGTCCCTGGGCGTAGTCTAGTCTCGCCTCTTCTCTTCCAATCCGCTCACCGAATGGTCTCTCCGCGATAAGCCAAGGCCGAGGCTAGTCCCGTCGACGTCAAGGATGCCCGCTGCAGCTTTTCAGCCGCATGCCATGTGGCTTCCGTGGTGTCGCCGGTTGCTGTCGCTGCAACGTGCTCCCATGGATCAAACGGTAGCCTCCGTAGTGCCATCTCCTTTGGTTGCCTTAAAAGTAAACCTTCGTTGCTCCGGGCCCAATCCCCCTTGACCACACGGCTTAGATCGTCAGCTTTTCTAGCGAGTATGCCTCCACCTTCTGGCTGATCAGGTGGCCCGTCTCTCGCATGCTGCGCTGCACCACCTCGCCGCCCGACACCACCTTGTCCTTGGTAGGGAGTTGCTTCGTCTTGAGCCCCAGCGGCAGC
The DNA here is from genome assembly GCA_030779245.1 of Fusarium sp. MBC 438. Lineage (NCBI taxonomy): Eukaryota > Fungi > Ascomycota > Sordariomycetes > Hypocreales > Nectriaceae > Fusarium > Fusarium sp. MBC 438. Next base: position 16,292 of record JAPFTB010000142.1, on the reverse strand, counting down.
AGTCGAGACTCCCGACCTTCAAGGTGCATCGGGATCGGCTTGTTTGCGTTCCACGCCTGTCGGGCTGCACCACTCTTCTGTGACGCCAGCCCGAATCGGACTGCCTCGCCAACAACACCGTTCAGATACACTGCCTCCTCTAGACCCTCGAGCGCCGCAGTAACCTCAAGCTTCAGCGCCGTCAACAAGTCGCCGGTCTCGGACTTATCGGTTGAGATGGCGTCGTTCAGCAGCCATCCTCCGGCGCCGACGGCATCGAGGCATCGACCGAGGAGATCCGAGATCAATGTGATCACACCGTCCGGGGGCGGGTCGTTACCCTCGGAATCAAAGCTGGTTGGGTCGATATACAGCGATGTCCACGCCCCTCGGACAAGTTCCACCCTCAGTGTGTAGATGAGTGATAGGATCTCCTCCGTCTTGAACGTTGCCCGTAGAGCCTTCACAGTCGTGATTGCCGGGAGCCTCCAAAGCTTGGCAAAGGCTAATGTGAGTCCCCGTGACCGACTGCTGCTGTCGTCTCCAAGGTAGTATTCCGTGATCGCAATGTCCCGCTCTAGGTCGTCGAGGTCCATCTCGTAGTTCTCGGCACCATCATGTGCTTCATTCTTCAAGAGCTTAGCCCCAGCCGGCTTCTTAGGGTCGGAGATCAGATCCAGATTCAGCATGAGGGCTCGGATGGCTACGAGAAGCTCCAGCTCGCCAAGTTGTGTGGCCTGGAGATAGTTCAGGACGAGCGTCATTGACGGGTCGGCGTCGGTCAAGCTCGAAAGCACGTCGTTAGCGAGATTCTTGCTATCCAATGCCTCCGCGTCGAACTCATCTCGGAATGCTGCCTTCAAGTTTGAAAGAGTCAGGTGCCCTGCAACGACCAGGTAGGACGTGACGTTGCCGTCAGGCAAGTTGAGGCGTAGCTTTGGCCGAGGTTCCTCGTCCGTAGTCACGGTGATAGAAAAGCATCGTCCAATCGCGTAAAGCACCCATCGGCGGTCAACCACGGCATATGACGACGGCCCTGAAAGCCATTCCCACTCGGGTACTTCCTGCGAGTCTTTGTCCTCCTGTCCGTTGACTGCCTTGCCGTCACCATTAGGAACAGACCGAACACCCATACGGAATTGTTTGCGCAATAGGGTTTCCCATCCACTGAGATCGTCCTTTGCAAGAAGTTCATCAGCTGTGTCGAGCCCAGCGTGCAACTTGGCCAGATACTCCTCCGTCATCGTTCCAGGAACCTGCTTAGAGAACTCGAGAGCCAACTTCTCAGACTTTGCCCTCTTCGCGGTGATGTCAACGGTAGTTCCTCGACCGATGGAGTCAATCAAAAGACCCTGTTTCCGTCGCTTTCCGTGGCTCTTAGGCGGTTCGACTTGGATAGAGACAAGGACATTGTCCACCAGGGCGACAATGAGATCTTGACTTCGCAGATAGCTGATCAACTGACATGTCTTGGGCTTTTGGCACTCAGCGGGGAGTTCAGACAGATCAAGGGGTGCATTCGCATGGATCGAACGGTATTGGTGGTTGTAAAGGCCAATGGATTCAAGTGAGCATGACAGAACGAAGGGCCGGGACAGGCGAGAAAAGGACACCGCGTTCTCCATGTGTACCGTAGACTTGAGCTTAGGGACGGGTGTGGTGAGGTCGTAGACTTTGAGAGACCCTTGCTGCAACTGCATTAAGAGGGCAGCTTGGATGTCAACTTGGTAGGTAGATGATTCGGCACCTTGGGTCGTTGAAGCACCAATAGGGGCAATTTCAAGAGGCGCCAACTTCTGAATGTCAGATGAAGCGGAAGAAACTCCTGAAGCAGCAGCTAGGATAACCGAGTGTCGGCTCTCCTGACCTTGGCTAACAGACTTTGACACCAGCGCAATCAGCTCAGGCTCAGAGACGGGAGTCTTGGGCAGAGCACTGAAGATCTCTGGCTTGTCCTTGAAAACACCCTCACTGAACTCGGCCAGGGTTCCTGAGGTCACATGTTCCACCTCGAAACCCTCGATTTGCGTTGCGACAACGTCCTGAACAGCGGACTTGGATGAAGCTGTCCATTGAACCGCGAGAGTCTCCCCGGAAAGCGAAGCAAATTCTCCATTCTGGCAGACCGCGACGATATCCCCCACATTTGAAGTTTCTGACGCATTCGAGGAACAGGTTATGTATCGGATGGGTGAGACTTTGAGGATTTGAGAAGCGGTCGAGGTGGAGGTTGTCTTGCCGTCCTGGTGCACAACATCCTTGAACAGAGAGATCTTCTGGCCTGTCGAATCGCGAGTAGAGATATAGGTATATCTGGAAACATCGCTGCTACTAGCGCGCCGAATTCTAATCGAGTAAGGGGGGCAGGTGAAAGATTCTTGCGGCGGGATAGGATACGAGGTGATCAGCCTTGAAGCAGGGACCTGTTTGCGATTAGAACCATTTTTCAGTATAATCTTGACCACAAGACTTACATCGTAGATGCTCGCAGTCTCTCCATCTACACCAACGACCAGCTCCGTCCTCTTCCTCTTCTTCTGGCCGTCGCGCAAGCCGTAGACCTCTCGCGCGACAATGCGGCCTTCAGTATGATCGAGAGGCCGAGGCAGAGCCGCTAGCACATAAGGCTTATGGATTCTGTATTCAGAAGCCATGGCGATTTCGGTATCGTGAGGAACAAAAGATACCGCTGGCCTTGGGAATTGCAATTCTCGACAAAAGCCTGGTGCTATCGCCTGCACTTTTCTTCAAATGGGCAATAGGTGAAGCTCTCAAAAAAAAAAAAGTTGGGAGCGGGCCGACCCAAAGTCCGGTTAGTGGGGCCTCTTCGGTCTAGGAAGTGGGGTCGTACCTGCCACCTGCAGAATCCCTGACGTAGCGGAGGTACGTACCAGTCGTTCCCGCGGCACGCGTCAAATCGACGCGTCGGAGCTCAACCACTTTAACGCGACCCTTGGCCATGCTCCGTTACCCAGGACGATTCCGTTTTCTTTGCCGTCTTCAACGAAACTACACCCACCTTCAAAAGACTCTGTCTCCTTCGAACGCCCTATTCGCTCCAACTTTCGGATCTTCCTTCACTTTCGAATTTCACTTTACGGTCCTTATTCGTGAAATGGTGGTTTAACGCTGACTGGGAGGTTCGTCATCTTCAACTCTTACGCCCACTCGACTTCTGCTGATGCTTCCTCGGAACAGCATTTCACGTATCAATGGGATCCGTTCTGGTCGAGGCGATGGCGCAGGAAGGCATGAGGGAACTTGGAGTCAAAAAGGTTCATCCTTTCTTCTCCAAAGAACCTATGGTTGACCCTACACGCCACTCCGAACCCTCGGCCCAACCCCCTACAGTTCCGGATCACGATGACCAGCACGACAGCGCTCAATCGGGGTCAGACTCACCAAACGGCGGGCGAAAGCGTCGAAAGCCGGACAGCTCTGTTACACAGGATGCTCCTGGTTCTAAGAGACCACGCCGAAAACGCCAAGGGGAAGGGCGACAAACAACCCTCGTTCCCACAGAGCAGGCTCTAGATATAGCTCCCGAACCTAACACCACCGACATTCCGACTCCTCCACTAAGCGATGCGCCTATGACTTCCACCGAAGCCCCTTCACAGCCTGCCCTCGAAGCACCACCTCTTTCTACCTCGAACCCACCCGATGCCGCAAATAAAAAGGTTCTCAAATGGAACCCGAAAACAGGGACACTCGGATCACCACCCAAACCCAAGTCGAAACCCCTTCCTTCCCGCATAGTGTGCGTCAAGTATGGCCGAGATGAAGCGAGTCGAAAGGACATGGGTGATAAGATTACTCAAATCCTGGACGGCAAGACACTGTTTCCTCCAAACTCTTCGAAGAGCCGAGCCAAGAAGCCAAAAGAAAGTGTTGTTAAGAAAGCACCTGGTCTGGCCAAAACTACACATCCTTTCTTCACCGGAAAGGCGAAACAGACACCCGCCACAAGCGAGAACCATAAAACAGCTGAGGACCGGCCCTCTCGACAGACAGTCTTTATGTCTACGCCATTGTCCCCGAAGAAGACGCGAAACCCTTTCACCTATGACCATCAGGTCCCACGATTTGGTATTAGAACTGGTGCAACAAAGATTCCTGGGGCCGTATATCCTCTTTGGCCTGCGAAGGGAATGGCTCACGTTCGTGGATTTGAATGTCCAGCTTGTTCTCGGACTGCCTCTCAGGACAACGCCAAGAAGTCAAAGGGTTATACAGTTACAGTTTCTCCAGACGAATCTGTTCTGGGGGGCTTTTGCACCAGCATGGACCTCACTGCTCTCCGCGACTCGCTTCCCACAAACGATGACAACTTCGAGCCAGCACCAACCGAATTGCGAATCCCGACAAGGCATTTTGAAAGTGGGCGAAAGGCTCAGAAGCGCATCCGACCAGAACTTCGGACATTGCGACTTGCCGCTACTGACGAGGACGACGACATAATAGGACCTGGGGCTTCCAGTGCTCAGCCGAAAAGAACGCATCCAGCCATTCTCAGACTATATGAAGGACTTGAGACCAATCTTTCCGCATATGACAAGTCTGCATGCGAAAGTCTGTCCTGGACACACAAGTACGCTCCAACCACGGCGGCTGAGGTTCTTCAAGCTGGCAGGGAGGCTATTCTTCTCAAAGAATGGTTGCAAACACTCAAGGTTCAGTCTGTCGGCACCGGCAATGTTGACGCAGGAGGGGCAAAGGGAAAGGCAAAATCGTCTGCTGCCCCCAAGAAGAAGAGAAAGAAGGATAAGCTGGATGGCTTCATTATTGACAGCGAAGAGGAAGCGAATGAGATGGACGAGGTATCCGAGGATGACGACGACTGGGCGCCTGCTAGCTCAGGACTTGCGAAAAAGACGGTCATCCGAAGCGGTGATGCAGCTGCCAAGGGAGGGAAAGATCAAGGACGTCTCACGAATGCGGTGGTGATTAGCGGACCCCATGGCAGCGGCAAGACAGCTGCCGTCTACGCTGTAGCCAAGGAGCTGGGTTTTGAGATTTTCGAGATCAACCCGGGAAGCAGGCGAAGCGGCAAGGATATTCTGGAGAAAGTTGGCGATATGACGCGCAACCATCTCGTTCAACAGCACCGCGCTGATCCTACGACAGAGACAGAGGAGGATGAAGTTAGCAGAGATCTGAAGTCGGGGAAGCAGGGCATGATGACGGCCTTTTTCCAGCCCAAAGCAGCCGCTGCCTCGAAGAAACCAGCCAAGAAGTCTGCCGAAGGGAAGTCCAACGAAACAACCAAGGGAAGCCAGAGCCAGAAGCAGTCACTCATCCTTTTGGAGGAGGTGGATATTCTATACGAAGAGGATAAGCAATTCTGGGCGACTTTGGTGGGTATGATGGTACAATCGAAGAGGCCATTCATCATGACCTGCAATGATGAGAACATGGTACCCCTCCAGACTCTCAACTTGCACGGCATCTTCCGATTCTCTCATCCACCAACCGACCTAGCTATCGATCACTGCCTACTTGCTGCAGCAAATGAGGGCCATCTGCTAAAGCGCTCGGCTGTGGAGGCCCTATACAAGTCTCGCAACAACGACTTGAGAGCTACCCTGGTAGAACTCAACTACTGGTGTCAGATTAGCGTTGGAGACCGCAAAGGTGGTTTCGACTGGTTCTATCTCCGATGGCCTAAGGGCTCTGATCGAGATGAGAATGGAGATGTGGTTCGAGTCCTGAGCGAAGACACTTACCACAAGGGTATGGGATGGATTGGACGTGATCTCATTGCCACATGCCTGGACCAAATGGAGTCTGAAGAAGAGGTGATGAAGCAGTGCTGGAACTCATGGACACTTGACATGGGTGACTGGAACAACAACTTGCATCTCCAATCCTGGGCCGACGATGTAACCAGAAACACATCGGAGCCCAGCCAGAGGCTTGATGCTCTGGCGGCATTCGATGAGTTTTATACTTCGATGAGCGACGCGGATCTTATCTCGAGTGGCTCGCTAGGAACCAGATTCCAGGAAGTACTCGATCCAGAACTGCCCGAAATTCCAACCAAGGCGAGAGATGATTTCATTGTGGGCCGTCGCCTCCTGGAGGCTAATCCCAAGTCGACGCCATCTACGCCCAGCGTTAGCCTCTCGATCTCTCTAAAATCTTTGACGAGGCAGAGACTTTTCAACCTGTTTCCCACAACCGACGTCACATCCTCCACCCTCAAGCCATTGGCGGAGGATCGCGCAGTCTCTGTTCTTCACGATTCTTTCGAGCATTGCACGACCCCTATGACTCGGATGGATCTGGCGCTGGCGTTCGACCCGATTGCTGTTAATGAAAAGGCAGCGGCATCCAGCCATCTAGATCCATCAGTGTTTGATCGCACCACGAAACTCATCGTGTTGGACATTGCTCCATGGGTACGAGGCATTGTGGAGTTTGACAACAAGCTCATGCAGGAGAGACTCAAGTTGAGCAACCTCCTGAGTGAGGGTGGAAAGAGAAAGAGAATGCGTACCACTCGCAGCGCATACTCGGCCCTGGAAGGAGGTGAGAGGAGGACAACTCGACGGGAAAGATACTTTGGCGATTGTCTCAACACAGCATTTGTGAGACGTACCGCTGGTGATACTTGGCAGGAGGCTGTGGAGGCGATGAGACCAAAGGAGAGCGTGGAGAGCGCTCCAAGCAGTCCCTCGTCCCCTGGATCAAGCTTGGCTTAACGATGTTGAATGCGGAGAAGATGATGTATACTAAACGTGCGAGTTTCACTTTGAACTCTATGATTGAAACATATAGGAACGGTTTGGGGTTATTGCAAAGGCGTTGGTGGACACAGCGCAAGTCATAGAGCTGATTGGTTTGAAGCAACACAATATATAAATGTATATCTCTAAAGCAACGACGTTATAAAATGAGTAAAATAACTAAAACCGTCAAATCATTGTCTCGTATCGGATATCAAAATTGCCAAGTAACGAAAAGGTACCAGCCCATACAAACAATCTTGACCTCCCAATAACAAATCTGATCCTGTAACACAAAGAAACTCATTTCATTTCATTCATTATCCCATCCGACGTAACGTATCAAGTTTAGAATGACGCTCGCTGAAGCCACTTTTATTTATCAAGTCTCTCGCTCAGCGGGGAACAGCAACTGGTTGAGCCATAGAATGTCTCCTACGCTCGGGTTCGTAGAAGCTCTCGCCGGGGTAGGGTTCATCGGGATAGGGCAGACGTCCCACACGGGGTTGCTCGTCCCGGGACATCCGACGTATCCTCTCTTCTTCAGCGGGGGATAGTCTCTCGTAACTCTGAAGAGCAGCGGAACGTCTCCGGCCGGGAAAGGGTCCGATCTCTTCATAGTAGACGACATCCCCGCCGTGACGTCTGGCGCGGTCGATGGCACGCTCGGCATCCGAGGCGCGGCGATGGCGGTGGTGGTGCTCGTGACGATCCGAGTGGCGGTGTTTCGGGTGAGGACGGGATTCCCACTCTTCAGCGTCGCCGTAGAGAATTCCCTTTGGCCAAACTTTGTGGGCGAGGACGGTGGCAAGGCCGATGCCGGCTATGAGACCGGCTGAAGTTTTGAAGAGGCCATGGTGATGCTCGCTGTGTGATGATTTATGAGACTGGCCGTGGCTGCTCTTGTGCTGGCTGTCGTGTTGGCGATGGTGGCTGTGGTTGGGACGGCGAGTGGGAGAGTAAGAAGATGAACGAGAGCTAGATTCTGACGATCTTCTCACTCCCGACCTTGAACGGGAAACACCACGGGTACTAGGATGGAATGATACAGGACGAGGGCGAGAAGTGGCTCTGCCTCTGGTGGCAGGGGGAGATGGTGATCTTGGTTTGCGGTTGCCAGTACTTGGCCGCGAGAATGAACGAGAGCGGTCCATAACCTCTTCAGTAAACTTTTCGAGACTCTGTTCTTTTAATGTTGTAAAAGCTGTGTTTTGTAGTTTCTGTTGGATGTCGCTGTCTTGTTGTAGGCTTGTGGCCAAGGTGCTTTTGTAATCAAGGCTCGACAACTTTGATGATGCTTATAAGCTTGTATTGCGTGCTGATGTTTCTTGTCTTTAATCGCTAATCTGGCCCCGGTGATTTTTAAGCTAAATAGACACGACTCAAAAGAAGTCGGTCGATCGGAGATGGACCGGCGGTGTTGAAAAAGAGTCAGCGTCCACCAGACTTACAACCCAAGTCGGGATTCGGCGACGGCGAGGAGAAAGACAAAGCAATCAATCACACGCCCAATGGTAGAGAGTGTGCGTTCCAATCGCCGGGCTCGGTTTCGGTGTCTCGTGCTGGGGAACTTGCAGGGATGTCCTAGCTAAAACGTCGACGATGACGTATAATCAACGGAGAAGCCGTAAAAGGAATGGTTTCTTTAACTTTTTGGTATGATGAAGAAGGAAGAAGAAACATGACGAAAATGAGGGAAAAGAGGCCCATGTTTATGTGGTGAGCTAGGGACACTGGCGCTTAAAGCGACTCTTCTTACAATGAGATGGAGGGAAGCCATGTTCCAGGAAGCGAGTGTCGATCATTCTCTGGGGGAAAAGGGAAGCAAATCAGGGCTCGCTGATCATCCTCATGCACAGCATGACTTGCAGGAGAAATGTCCAGCGCATTACACACCTCTCTATCAGAAGCTGGTGACCGCTAGATTGGTCCTGCCCTTCCTGCGGCTGAAGCGGAAGATAATGAAAAGTGAATTTCTTGAGCGGTCATGACGATGATGATACTGTGCATATCCGCTGCCGTGGTCCTTGTCTCTTCTTACACATCCATGTTCTTTGTCTGTCACTGCCCACAAGTTCCCACTTATTCCAAGCGATGCCGAACTCCGAGTAGATATGAAACGAAAAAGGGTCCCTTACAATCAGATCTTTTATGATTTGTCCATCTGAAAAAAAGAAGAGATACCCGCTGGAGGCAGCCAAGAAATGGGGGTAGTACAGTAACTGACAGGGCGTAGACCAAAGGGGGGATGATCAACATGCAGCTCAAGACTACCAATGAGCAGAATCTGCAACTCGTCATGAGTTTATCATGACAGGTTGGAGTGCAGCTTCAGCTTTGATGTGTATGCAGATAGCTCCGTCTTGCCTCGGGCGACTGCGGCGTCTGTTTACTCACCGGCTGAGGAGGTGCTTTCTTTTGAGAGGGAAGATTTTATAGGCCAGAAGAAGGAGGGCCTATCATCTGAGTGACTTGAGTTATCTCCATTCCGGCTATCAATATCCCGACCGTGGCCTGGACTGGACTCGACAGTATTGGTTAGAGAAGGCCTTGTGATAACTTGCGTTTTGCAAGGTGGGTAAATTCTCCGATCCAGGGGCCTATATCCGACATGTAGACTCATCTAGACCTTGCTTCCTACATGCAAGAGGAAAACAGTCTGCCTCGTTGCCTTGACCAATGCCCAACACAACCCTCCCTCTCATTTCCGAAAGACTGTCTTTCCTTAACATTACCGCCGTTTCAACCATCATGTCTTGTCTGATCCAACTGTCCCCTGCTCCAATAACTTAGCCATAAACGGCTTGAGCTGAGACGCTCCTCCGCCTCGTCTGCCGCCCAACTGCCTCCGCCCCCTCGGGCTCCCATACATAGAGGCCCTCGCCATACCAGGCCTCCTATCATGACCCATCTTCAGACTGTAAAACTCTACATCGTCGTTGGGCAGCATGCTTGGCATTGGCGTCCCGGGGTTTGAATAGGTCAGCAGGAGCATCTTGACCGTGGTGGTAAGGTTTCGTTCGGTAAAGGTGTTCCAGAACTTTCTGACTGTCTCTCGAGTCTTTCGTTCATCCTGGTGGGAGTCGATGACTAGAACTACCCGTGGTTTCTCGGCGATAACAGCAACAAGAAGGGATATCCAGTCATCTTCGGTAGTGCAGGAGTTGAAGTTGGATTCGGTCAGATTCTTGTATGAGGAACTGTCCGAGTTTTTCTCAAGAATCTGCCAGACGAGAGAGCGCCAGATATCTGGGACTGCCATAGGCTTCGCCAACTGTGAACTCACATACCAAGCCAAAGGTAGGTCAGCCCCTTTCACTAGCTCGACAATGTCCAGAGCAAAGTCTCGTGAAGCGTCTGCCGCTACCAAGTTCCCTTGTATTTGAACAAGCGCAGGGCCCGGTTGAGAGATCCAGTTTCGTAGCATGGCCGATGTCCAAAGCTGATCTGGGACTGGGTTTCCTCGCACCCGCCGGCGATCCCTCAGCGTCGTTCCTAGATCGAGAGCCTTCTCGGGTTTGAACGGTACAGACAAGAAGTATTTGGCCATCTCTTTTATCACAAGAGGAGCTCTTCCGAGCAATGAAGGCTGGCTCGGGGGCAAAAGAGCAGCAGCATCTGGATTTTATGTCAGCGAATTGCACTGTCCCATGTCATTCTTCCCAGCAACTTACCGGTCGACGCCCACGCGCGCGGATCAAAGAGGGTTCTCTCCTTTTGCAACGCCAGAAACTCTTGTTGTTCTTTCTGCATCTCTGAGAGCTGGAGCCTGAGACCTCTCGTCTCGGTCTGATGGGCGAGCACCGCTTGGTCTCGTATACTCGCGGTTGTCTGTTTGATTTGGCGCACAATGTCCTCAAACTTCAGTTCCCATGGGTCTTTTATTGCTGCTATTATCTTTCTAGTGAAGCTGGCTGCTGTCTTGTAGTACCACATTCGAGCTCGGATGCAAAATTCGATAATGTGTGCGTATAAAGTTACCAAGTCGGACCGCATCTGCGATGTACCATAGAGCTCGCTGGCCAGGAAATTCGCCGTTGGGAGCTCTTTAGTGATGGTACAGAATTCCTCAGATATCTTGCCACCGAGTTCTTGATGGTTTAATGTGATCTGTTCATAATGTATTAATAATGTTCATGCCAGGCTCTGGTCTCACTCACCAAAAAGAGGAGCCTGACGGATCCCCAGACGAGGGCTGCGTACTCGGCATGGCTCGATACCAGAGTGTCAATGACCTTGTTAAATGTGTTGACCTTATTGACAGTAGTGGTCCATGCCGAAATCATTGCTTTGATGGACCCCGGTCTGGAGTTGTTCTTCTCGTTCTGCTGCTTCTCAGCCTTGCGGACCTCCTCTAGAACGCTCTCCATTGTCACCGAATCCGAGGATGGAAACCCCCATTTTCGGTCTTTTTTTGCTTGGTCACGATTAAGCTGTACTGCCTTTTGGAATGTCTCCTTTAGAATCTTATCTGGGTCATCTCTGAGCAAAGTCAGTTTGTCTGCGATTGCCGTGGGTCCTCTGAACTGATATATCATACAAGGATTCTTGATTTTCTGGCTTGAACCAGGCTGCTACTTTTGGCGAGCACTCCTCTGGCCTGATTGTTACCATTAGGGCTTTTCTGCTTATCTTTTCAACGGCCTGAGTTGCTGTCTGGAGCTTCCGTCAAAGTGGATGGCGTGAAAACTGAAAAAGGTGTATTATATGCAAAAATATGTGCGGTCGAGAAGAATATTTTATCCCTTTTTATTCCTTTCATGCCTATAGTATCGTATGATCCGTTCATTTCCCGTCCAGGTGGGTTCTGCCTGAAAGTGGCAGAGCCTTGGTGGTTGGGCGGCCTACGGCCAGGCTCTCAACAAGGCTCTCTCCTCATGCAGCAGCAGGCAGTCCAATGCGGAAGAACCTGAGGCTATGTCTGCAATATCAATATTACTTATCAATCATGAGGCCTTTACCCCGCTCCTGGGCACTTACGTGCCTGCCATACAAAGTCACGAGCTTTGACTGCCTCTTCTTCCAGTTGATCACCCCTCTGGTGCAATATTGTTTTCTTTTATTTCGAGCTCCCGAAGGACTGCTTGTAACCCGCGCTGCTTCGTATCTTTCGGGAAATGGCGTCCCGAGATGCCAACGCTCCTAGAATCCCCGTGATGGGTTACCCACCACAACCTAATCCCTATGTACGGCGCGACTCGACATTGAACAAAACTGTTTCGCAAGATCGATCAGGATATCGCGGTCATTCATCTTCACGTTCGTATTATCGGCCCGCTTAAAGAAAATAGGCAACTAAATACCATTACAGAACCTTCACCCTTTTCACCTCGACGCATTCCGCCTCAACCCCGTCCACATCAACCCCCACGTGGAATGACTGGGGGATGGTTGCCCCCAACAAATGATAACTTTTACACGTCTATTAGCGAATCTGAAGAAGAGGATAGCACTTGGCTCTTCACCGAAAAGAAAGCCACAGGCTTTGCGGAACGACTTGCCGAACAGCTTGCCACCAAGCTGAAGGACCTGGTTGGCGAAGAATGTCCCTCGGGCTCTACAACATCTCGGGTCATGGAAAATCTCGTGTCCACGGTTTCCCGGCTTCACGTTGAGAACGAGACTCTCAAGCAGAAACTCCAAGACACCAGGACAACTCAACTCGAAACGCCTGAAGAGTCCAAAGAGTCCAAAGAGCCCAAGGAGTCCAAAAACACCATTCTTGAAGGGATTCCAAATGTCTGTCACGAGCCCGTCAAGTATGTGACGCTGCATCGCGTGTTCTGTTCAGATCTCTATGGAGATGAACCTCGGGGCGCGATTTACTTGGACCCTCCTCGCCTTTTCAGGGGTGACACGGAACAGGAGCATTTCAGGGGAACCATTGAATTTGCGAGCGAGAGAAAGTACATTGAAGACCACCCAGAAGTTGCATTCGCAATCATCAAAGACTATGATTGCGGCGGGCAAATTGTCCATCGGATACTAGCCAAGGAAGGGCAACGCGACCTCCGTGGTCAGGTTCTTAGACAAGATTATTACCTCGAAGAGCCTCAGGAGAAGGAAATCACGGTTGGGCCAGCTGCGCAAGCTGGGATCAAGGCTATCATCAAGGCTTTTCCCGACCAGTTTCCTGGTTTTCAGCATCCTCCCAACTTCCTTAGCTCGGAAACACCCTGGCTGATGGATGTACGTTTCAGCCAGCTTCTAAAACCATACCTCCTCTTCTATCTACATGGCAAGAAGTTGATCGAGTCTCTCGAGGTGGTCGACATGGACAACTTGACGAAAGAGTCACTACAGTTACTGTGTCATTGGATGGAGAGTAACTGCAGCGAAGAATGGAACGAGGCCAATGCCTTATTTGCGCAAGGCGTAGTTAACAAGAAACTCTTTGGGATGTTATTCCGACCTGGCGAACTGGTTATCCGTCAAGATCCCAAGAACGAGCTACTAAGCGGTGGCATTGTTCCTTGGTTCCCAAACAACACAGATAATGACGATATCACAATCTGCCACTGGGGATTTAACGGTACCCTAGATCGTTCTCAGCAATTTGCAAGAATGCCAGAGGATCTCAGTCAAGATCATTACCAGCACGACCAGCTCGCAGCCATTACAAACCTTGATTTCTATCCACTGAGATTCGCTCCCGGGGACATTAAAGCACAATTCATTGCTAGAGGACGAAGGTTTTGGAAATGCAGGCGTCAGAAGCTCGTCTGCTACAATGAGCATGGCGTGGACGGTTTCTTCAAGGTTTGTGTCTGTTTCGTCCCATACAGGCATCTCGCTGATATCGAACAGGCCGAACGGCGATTCATGATCGACTATACCATGTATAAGCGCTTGCACCCCGACAGCCTTATATTCAATGATCCTCTGCAATTTCCAGACTCGAGTGACAAGGTTCAGGCTCAGGAGCTACTTGGGGTCGAGGAACCACCTGAAGAGTTCTTGTTCTGCCTGCCGCAGAGCATCCACGGTTTTGATTTCGCCACTAACGCATGGGGTCAGTATTCTCGAGGAGGGAAACAATACTACAGACTCGCTGACTTGGCGATAGAGACCCTGCAAATAGACCGCATCACGGATGTGACGTGGAACAAGGAAGCATTCTCGCAGCTTGTTGCGCCCGCCGATACCAAGGAGCTCATCCAGGCCGTTGTGTCAGCTCATGGGGAGAGGAAGAACATGGGGCTAGACATCATTGAGGGCAAAGGTCAGGGGCTTCTGGTCTTGTTACACGGCGGGCCTGGAACTGGTAAGACTCTAACAGCGGAGAGTATCGCCGAGGAGCAGGAGAGGCCCTTATACAGGGTGGCGTGTGGTGATATCGGGACCGAGCCTAAGGAGGTGGAAAAGGTAGCACATTGGTTTTCCCAACTCGGTCTCTTTGCTAACAAGAAATAGTATCTTGGCGATGTTCTTGAGATAGGGAGGGCGTGGGATTGTGGTATGGTGTCTCAAATGTCAAATCAGACAACATATACTGACATCCAATAGTTGTCCTCCTTGATGAAGCAGACGTCTTTCTCGAGGAACGATCCTTTTCAGACCAGAAGCGGAATGCCATAATTTCCAGTATAACCCTAACCCCAACCCCCGATCTCATGTCAAGATGCATGCTCACACTTGTCAGTCTTTCTCCGCATCCTCGAATACTACGACGGCATCCTAGTCCTGACAACCAACCGCATTGGCAGCTTCGACGAAGCCTTCAAATCGCGCATCCAACTAGCCCTGGGCTACCCAAAACTGAAGGAGAATGACAGGTTCACCATCTGGAGTAACTTTGTTCAGATGCTGCGTCACACCGAAGACCGCATCGATGTGGAGGACCTAGAAATGAACCTACCCAAGTTGGCACGGGTCGAGATCAACGGGCGCGAGATCCGCAACATCATTACCATGGCGCGGCACCTGGCTAGATTCCGGGGACAGATGCTCTGTTTCAAGCACATGCAAGACGCGCTAAAGTCGGCGCAGAGGTTCAGCAAGTACCTGGACGAGGTCAAGGGCGCCTCGGGCGATGACTTGGCGAGGGCGGACAAGCTGAGGTAGACAGACAGGCAACAGTGGTATAATGTGCTTGGGAATTCTTAGACATGATATGCAGATGGAACAAGTTACGCCGAGCCCTGCTTTTGCGAGGCGAAGCGGCAAACTCGCCAATCACGGGTTGTTTCTGCCTTGATGATTTTTTGTAATAAACAAGGACATGGCTGGATTCAGTCACAACTCACAACCTGTAACCTTTGAAACCCGCATTTACACACATGCACGCTCATGTGAGCCAGTCAGTAGAGAGGCAACAAGTGAAAAATGTGAGACAGGCGAAAAGAAAGAGAGAAATGCACACACAAACTCGACTCGGGTCGATCTTACGCATGCACGAGTGAGAGAAGATCGCTTCAACAAGGCGTTTCCCCTTTGCCCCCCTCCCTCGGCAGAATGCTGACGCCGCCCCCTCCCCCACGAGACATCAGCAGCATTGTCATACGCCCAATGATTTGCCTTGCTAGTTGATGCACAAGAAGTTCAAAGCTCGGAAGGAAGAACGGAATACCAAAAACCCGAGCGCTGAGACGGAACGAGGACCAACAACACCCCTCAAAAAAAGAGGCCAGCCAGAGAGAGAAAGGATCCCATGGCGTCAGTCTCTCTCCCTCGTCCAACGCGCCGACGACCGCGTAAAGTGCTTGCAGGATGAGCCATTCAGCTGGACCTACACCTACACCCCACCTTTTTTGTTTCCCCTTCTTAGACCAGAACCATGCCACCACCCCCTTTTACAACAAAACGACAAAACCCAACCAAGCGTTGAAACTCTAGTAAAGAACATGAAGAGTGAAAACTCAACACAAACAAACGCTCGAGACGGGCTGCAACTTTGCCATCTCCGGCCGTTTGCCAACCCCAAGCCCAGTTTTTGAGGGGGTGAAGGTTTTCTTTCCCTTTGGGTCGTGTCCCACACGACATGGGGGTGTGTATGGTTCAACCAACACAATCTTTTCCAGGACCCGGTAGGGGATACGGTTTAGTGCAAGGAGAACCGAAGGACGAAAGCAAGAAAAGAAAAGAAGGGAAGAAAAAAAAACATGGATCGAAGAACCGGGGGGGGGCATGCGCCGGGCAGGACTTTGTTGAGACGTTCTTTGTACGGGATTCGTCATTAACTCGTGTTGACCGTCGACTGTTCCCGATTCTCGAAACCTTGGGACCAGTTCACGGGTGACGGAGCCTCGGATATCCCCAATCCTTTGACAAGTCAAGTCATGGAGCTTTGGGGGGTACCGATCTCACTCACATCACGCACCTATCAACCCCCCCGCCCGGGGCGTTGTTGGCTCACTCCCTGTCGTGCAGTGGCGGTATAACAGTAAGGAAAAAAAATCCAAGACTTTTCGACACGTTATTCTGCTCTGTCAGAAGCTGCTCGAGTCGCAGGTTAATGGCTGGGGGGAGGGGGCCGAAATCATCTTCCCTTCTGAGACCTCTCGTGTGCTAAGACTGGGCGGACTCGGGATGACAAGAATGGTTCCCTGTCACGCCACCACTACCCAGGTTTATGATTGGGGGGGG
>JAPFTB010000141.1:0-158586 GCA_030779245.1 Fusarium sp. MBC 438 | reverse complement strand
CTGGCTGGGTGGATCAACTCACTTCTTAATGTACGCTCCCGTGAGCAAGGCGCCGAGGGTGTTGCCCAGAACAGATGGGATGAGGGATGCGCCGGCAGTCGTGGGAGAAATGTTACTTGTAACTTGAAAGTATAGAGGAACAAACATCATCATACCGGCCAGTGTAGAACAGCAAAGGATCATGACTGTGTAAAAGATGGCCACATGTCCGTTCGCCAGGAGGTGAAGTGGGAAGATGGGCTCAGTTGCCCAGAACTTTTCAACGGCGCAGAACAGAGCGCCGAATAGAATCCCTAGAACTGCAAGTGACGCAAGGGTGGGCGACGTCCAGGACATTTTGTTTCCTCCCATGTCGAGAACCAGCAGTAGGCAAAGGATGGCGCAACTCATAGCCGCAGCGCCGGCAAAGTCGACACGCTTCAGAGAGGCTCTCCACGTTTTTGTTGTAGTGACGTAGGTGTTGGGCAACTTGAAAGCGACAAGTACCATGGCGGCAATTGTTAGAGGAGCCTGGCGTAGAAAAGCCCATCGCCAGCCGATAGTCTGAGTGAGGAACCCACCAATAACTCCGCCCGACGAGCGGCCCGCAGTCTGGGCGATGTTGACATAGCTTCGATAGGTTGCGACGTCTCTCAAGGGTACAAGATCTGGCACAGTTAGTAACTGTTCCGTCTACATCATGGGGTTGACCTACCTGTGATTAAGATGGAGACAAGAGAGACCATGCCAGCCCCTCCAATTCCCTGGATAACTCGGCCGACAATGATCTGTGGCATCGAAGTTCCAACACCACTTTTCAGTTAGCTGGGGAACTATCCATCGGGAAACTACTGACCACATGATGCTCCCTCCTGAAAAGAAGACGTATGAAGTTTGAAGCATCGCCTTTCGACCAAAGATGTCGCTCAGCTTGCCGTACAGGGGCTGCCCAGCACATGTAGCAAGCATGTAGCTAGAGAATAACCAGCTTGCATTCTTAAGGTCGTTGAACTCGGCCGTAATGGAACAGTATGCTGCCAGAACGAGGAAGGTGTCGGTCTGCGAGACGAAGACGCCTACTAACTGTCAGTGTCGATCATGACGGGAATAGGGAAGAGCGTACCGATTAGAAGCACCGAGAGGATACCGAAAATAGGCGTCTTAGTTTCAGACTTGCTCAATCTTGTTAATTAGAGATCATTTTGCTGCAACCCAAGATGAGTTACTCACGTGGCAGTTGTCAGGGGTGGACGTGATCAAGGGGGAACTTTCGTTCACCTCTGAAGGAGTTGGAACTTCGTCTTGTTTGGTTTTAGGGCGGGTCATTTTGTCTTCTTGGCCGACTTAAGGGTCTTGATTCTTTGGGTTCTCAAGCGTTCAAGCATCTCACGAACTCCTACTTATGCCCAGCATCCGCCTGCTTTCTCGCCCCCTGCTCTTCCAGTTTACAACACCATCTTCCAGCCGACCTCGTCAAACGAGCCTCGCCAGATATCGCCACATACTTGAAAGCCGTTGGTGGCTTGAGACAACAAGGCCTCGGCTCTAGTAAAGCAGGCTCTGATACGTCCCCATGCCCTTGCAGGAGCGGGATCAAGTCGCCAAGGAGGCCCAGGCCGCTGACGAGGGGCCTCTTGCTTCGAAAGGCATCAAAATCTCTCATCTTGGCCGTGATTTGGGTGTGATGGAGGTGGATCTGTATGGTTAGTTGTTGGGCTCTCTGCAGCTGCAATAGGTTTCGGCTGTGGCCAGAAGTCTCGGATGAAGCACCAGGTGGCAAGGCAGAGTCTTAAGTGAGAACTACGCAGTATGAAGGGTTGACAGTATGGAACAGATACTGGTTTCTAGATAAGAGCTCGCTTTGATAGGGTTTCTCAAGGTCGAAGTGACAACAGCCTCTGTTCATGCTGTGCTGATGCCTCTCACCTGGGTCAAGGACAGAACGAGATGCGAGGGTAGACACATGCTAATTCTCTCAAAACAATTTACTAAGCGAAAATAAAAATGAGTAAAATTATTCTAGATTATTATACTATTTTATGATATCTTTGTGAATTAATTTGGTATTTTACTTATGAGGTATTAGGTAACTCTCTTCATCCTCTGGCATCCCGTCCCTCAAGCACGCAACCCTCAACTATGAATGAACTCAGCCCAGATTGCCACCTTTGGACCGATGCCAAATAAAGTGATTCTGCAACTGATCGGAGAAGGCTTGAGCCGCTCCTTAGCAGGTGTAACCAGACATCTGGTACCCAATCATCTGGTACCCAATCCTGTATCAATGAGGTAATGCTACAACCATATGGACAGCAAGCATTGTCATCGGTTAGATGCGTGGACCTTTCGTCGGCTTGGCAAAGCAAGCAGCATTAGTTCTGCACGCGTGATCTTTTGAGACCCAAAAGAAGAGAGACATGCCGATTTGTAAGGAATTCCGAGTAACACAAGGAACCAACATGCAGTTGAACATCTCCACGAGAGGTCGACGTGGTTGTCCAGGGTAAGCCAAGCCACGGCCCCACAACCCGCTGATAGTGCCGTGCCCCTCCGCAAGCCTCCACATGCATTGTTTACTTTACATCAGCCTTATTTGCACGCCGCCTTTTGAGCCTCGGACCAATATTTCTACGACAAACTGCATAACCACGGCGCTTAAGACATCATCATCAAACCTTTTCTTCATGCCGATTCACTAAAGAGGCCATCATGGCTGCCGTCCAGCCCACACGCACTCGGTCGGCCCGGTTGATGGCTGGCTTCACCAACAAGTCGGCCCAACATGCACCTCCACCACCACCAGCTCACACCGTCAGCCAAGGACCCTCTGCACTTTCGCTGTTCTTGACCAACCTGCATCTTCTTGATCTCGATAAGCTTTCAGATTGGCCGGGAATATGTGTCGAGACTTTTGTGACGGGCGGTTCAAGTGCGCAGGGCCAGAAGAAGAGGGTGCAGTGTGTCGAGTGGGCTCTCTTTCAGCTCTTTGCCCTGTGGGATCCTGAAGAGACCAAGAAGGTGAGTGATCAGGCTTGAATGCAGTTACACAGCTAACCGGATGCAGAAGTTGAAGCCCTTCTTTCCTCCCCTCGATCAAGTACAATCGATCAACCTTCGAGCCGCCCTACTACGATCACTCGAGCTTGCCAAGAAGAGCGGTGTCCTTGGAAGAGATGCCATTGTACGAAAGACTATGCTGGATGAGTGTAGGGGCGAAAGACTCGAGGAGGTTCTTTCTGCCTTTTCTTCTGCCGTCTTGAAGCATGTCATTGCTGAAGAGCTGGCAACAAGCGGTGAATATTCAGCCTTGGCCCTTGGACTGGCTCTTGAGGATCGCGATTACAAGAGCGCCAATACGGACCTCAACATTATGGTTTTGGCTCACAAGGCCTCTGTCAGTCGAATTTTGAGGAGCAAGAAAGGCGCCAACAACAGATTCCGCGATTTTGCTAGCTTGTTGTCCGACAAAGAGAAGGACATTGCAAAGAGGACCGAAGCGCTGCAGGCTCTGGAACAAGAGGGCAAGACAATCTCTGACGATGCGAGGCTGGAAATGTGGCGCACTATCCGAAACAACTGGTCCGGAAACGAGCGATGGATGGAGACTCTGTTGTATGGCGACGCAAGTTCCAAGAAGGATGCTCTGCTGGGAATGCCCTTTGATCGAGTCTGGAGACGAGTCCAGCAAGGTCGATTGGGAGAAGTCGACGAGCATGGAAGCGGTCTTTTGGAGCAACTCGACAGCCGAGTTCGAGTTCAAAAGGAACGACTTGAGAAGTGGCAGGGTTTCCGAAGGCAACTGTCCCAGCACCAACCTATGCCATCTCCTTCCAAGGTTAAGCGACGAGAGAATCGAGAGAAGGGCATCGACTTTGGATTTGGCGCACACGAGGCTTTGCATTCTGGAAGAGCCAGCCCTAGAAAGGCTGCCATTGGACAGAAGAGAACCTTGGGCGAGGAGTACGACAGTTTACTTCGTGATTTGGACGAGCAACTCGAGAACGCAAAACCTCAAAAGTCTTCGGCTCTGGCCTTTTTGCAACGGCCTGCTGCATTGAATGCGCCTGAGATCAACATTCCTGCACCAGCTGTGGAGGAAGAAGAGGGGGAGATCAGTGAGCTGGAAGAAGAGGACCCATTCACCGAGTCACCGATCAAGTCATTTAAGACGAGGCTGGACATGACTAGGAGAATGCCAGTTCGACCAAAGCTCGTTCATCGCGACGACTCGTTTGCATCCATTTCGTCGAGCACGAGAAACCTTCGCAAGCCATCCGAAGACGAGGCTCGCATCCTCCGTGCTTCATCCGTGGAGCGCACCAGTTCACCAGAGCCTGAGGAGGAGCCTGACGACGATCCCACTATTGCGGTGACTCCTCCACGACCCGAACATAATCTTTCACCCGAGTTGTCTCCTGAGCCATCCCCTGAGCCTTCGCCCAACCAGGAAATGGCCGATCAGATCCTCGAGTCCATGGAACAGGCGTCTCCTTCACCAAAGAAGCGACCTCGACCTCGACACACTCTCTCAATTGCTGAGCGCACTCGCCTTTCTATGGCCCACGGATCATTTGCTTTCCCTGATCTTGACGAGCCTGAGCTGCCCATTGCTCCGACACCCACAGATTCGGTCCCCACTCCGGATGACAACAGCCAAACTCTTGTGAATGATGAGTTTGAGGATCTCAGTGCTCGAACTCGAAAGAGCATGGCTGGCTTCGAAAAGGCGAGACAAAAGGCTCAAATTGAGAGAAGACGCTCTCTCAGAAAGTCCCGAGTGCCACCAAGAAAGGAGGGAAGCTATTTCCCCAGGGTTGAAGAAGAGGACAAGACGATCTTGACCGAGGAACTCATGGCAGAGGAGGATATGGAGGCTGTTTTTCGGTCCCGACCCAAGATCAAGGCGAGCCCCCTACCGAGTCCTACTCGTGACTGGGAGGACGATGAGTACATGTAATTTCACGATAACGAACCCACCAATGTAGATTGATCATACCCCGTAAGGCTGCTTCATACATGCTCACATCTATTGTACATGTTTTTTCAATACTATACACTCTACCATCCTTGCTTCTTCAACTCAATGACTCGGCTGACGGTTGCCTTGAAGCCGTGCTTGAATCGTGCCCGCCATCTCTGACTCCTCAACCTCTTCTTCTTCAGACCCTTGCGTTCGTGGAACTTTTGGCTGTGGTACTTGTTCTTGACCTGGTCCTCTCGAATCATTCTGCCCAGCACCCTCAGGGCAACCATGGGAGTAGGTCCGCTTGTCCGGGTTATTCGCTCCTTAACAAAGACGGTACGACCTGTGACGGCCTTGGCACGAATCTGCGGGCGGTCTATGGGGTTTGTGGCGATTGCCTCGCCGTATGCCATGGCCTTGTTGGCGATGAGATTCGAGACAATGTCGAAGGTGTCAGAGGCGGACGAGTAGGGGTGCTTCTGGGCGGGCTTGGACTCCTCGGCGGCGGCGGTAGTAGGAGGGGGAGGGGGAGGGAGATCGGAGGGAGTGGCCTTGGTCGCTTGAACTGGGGTCTTTGTGACCTCGGGTTTCGGTGCTTCGGGGGCCTTCTCAGGGGTCTTGGGCTGGGGGGTCGAAAGGCGAGAGACGTTACCCACGAGAGGGTTCATTCGGACCGGAGCAGCTTCCGGCTTCTTGGGATCGGCTCGGAAAGCGAGAGAGGTTGAGAAGGCTCTTGTGGTGAGTGTTGAGGGTGTAGCTACCCTCGACAGCATTGCGCCGCCAAATCTGCGGGGAGCAGCCCTGAGAATAATGAGCAACTGATCCAATTAAACATCAACACCGTACGTACATCTTGCGGACAAACTCCAAAGTAATCGCCTAATTGGCTGTCATCGAGAGCTGTTGAATCTCGACATGCAATGGCAGCAGAAAAGTCGCGATGATGCGGAAAAACGTTGATGCGATAAGGCCCGCGGTCAAACCAAAGTTGTGGGGCTCGGTCGTGCATCGGCCCCACCTTGCAGAACAAGTCGTTCAGCCTCGTGCCTGGGGGGAATTTCACAGTCAACACCACGATTGCGACTGGAACGACAAAAAGATTGCGCATCTGACGGCAACGGAAGCTTTGTCGCGCGTCATCAAACAGCATCTATACGGGACGCGACCGATATCGGAGATTGAGGCTTTCGTTCTGCGCTTGCGACGCGACGGCGTGCGCCCGCCATGGCTTACAATCCGTACGGAAGTGAGTTGCGCGATGGTTGCTTGCTGATTAGGTGCTAACTGTTGCCGAATTAGATAACCCCTATGGCGCGCCTCCTGCCTATGGAGGATATCCCGGATCTCACAATGCCCCCCCAGGCATGGCCCCTCCACCTGGTCTAGGTGCGACCACCCTCGAGATTCCAACGATAACCAGCTAACACGATGTAGGACCTCCTCCAGGCATGTCTTCTGCTCCGGGAATGGCACCTCCAGGTGTCCAGCAGTCTAGCGCCACGCAAGCTAATCGTCCAAGCGGCCTCCCGTCCAACTTCCAAGCGCCGGCTAACATGCCAAACATCAACTTCAACGCTCCTGTGATTCGACTCGGTACATCGACCGGCAAGCCTGGCGCGTCGAATGCAGGCGGTAGAGGCGACATGCCTGGCCCTGGTGCTGGTGGGCGACCTGGCTTGGGGATGGAGAGGGGGGCTGACCAGGGCAGAGGAGCAAGGGAGGCGCCGCAGGTGCTTGTGCCCCCGACGAACGAGGAGAAGCTACGGACGATCTTTATACATCAGATTCCCGACGGTGTAGGCGGCGATCAGGGTATGGAGCGGTTGCTCGGGGCTGTTGGAAAGCTGCGCAAGTGGGATTCTGCGGCTAGTGTGACGGATGACCACAAGGGCGTCAAGTTTGGATTCGCCTTGTTCGAGGATCCTTGGTCGCTTTCGACTGCGATCAAGCTTCTGCATGAGAACGAAGTGGAGGTCCCCGTGAAGCGACAACAGGCGACTGCAGAAGCTCCTAAGGATGACTCTTATGAGGGCATTGAGAAGGTGAAGCTTCAGGTGGCTGTCGACGAGAGCTCGCTTAAGTACATCGAGTCATACGAGGAGAGTCAGGATGGTTCTCTCGGGACGGAGAAGCTAGAGGCAGCCAAGGCGGCACTCAAGGAGGTCATCCACGATCTGTTTTACCCCAACAGCAACACGAGCGAATCCCAGGACGTCACGATGGGCAACACCGAGTCTGGCGACAACGTCGAAGTCGTAAACATCCCTCTCGCGCAGGACGATGAGCTTGCGGACATTCCAGCCGAGATGCGAGAAGTCGTGGCTCAGGAGATTGCAGCATTCCGCGAGCGTAGTAACCAGCGGGATCTGGAACGTCTGAGAAGAGAGGAAGAGATGGAGGAGATGGAACGACGACGAAACGGACCTTCTCGGCCATCTCGACTTGACTCGCCACCTGCGAGCGCTAACAACATTCCCCTTGGTCCCCGTGGAAGCATCCCGAATGCGCCTTCAGGACCCAAGGGACAGAATGGACAGGGTCGCATTGCGTTTGTCAATGGTGGCATTTCCAACACAGACCTTTCTATCAACCAGGAAGATGAAGATACAGACGCTAGTGACGCAGAGCTGAATCGCCGTCAGCAGTCCAAGAAGCAGGCCGAAGAGGAAAAGTCATACCTCGAAGCCGAGCGGAAGTGGAGCAACAGAGAACGATCGAGACAAGCAGCAATAGAACGAGAGAGAGAGCGCGAACGCCAAGATGCCGAGTCTTTGGAGCGGAGAAAGGAGGAGCAGCTTGAGAGGGAGAAGAGCTGGGATGATGAGAAAGAAGCGAGCCGTAAGGCGCACTCGTACTACCGAGATCACAGTGGATGGGCCCGTAAGAGGTCAGGCGATCGAGCGGACGAGGAGGGACGAGATGAAGCAGACAGGAGAGCAGAGCACGATGAGCAACGTCGTGAGAAGGTCGAGATGGAAAGAGCACGCGGCCAGGCAGATTCATTCCTCGACAAGCAGGCCGAAGAGATGGAGCAGCGACAAGCTCCCTCGGTGGCAGCACCTCAGCCGTTTAAGCTGTCCCTTGGTGCCGCAGCTCAGAAGGCTCAGGCATCCAGGGCAGCTCCTCAACGGCGCACCATCGCCGAGGTGGAGGGTCTTTTGGACGACGAGGAGGGTGATGAATCCACTAAGCGACAGCTGATCCCGATCCAGTTCGAGCCCACATCCGCGACGGCTTCAATGACGGAAGAAGAGATCTCTCAGGCTGTTCGTGCCCTTGCGCAGGAGATTCCTTCTGATAAGGAGGGCCTGTGGAGTTGGGAGGTCAAGTGGGATTACATGGACGAGGGCATCGTGCGGGATAAGCTCCGGCCGTTTGTGGAGAAGAAGATTGTCGAGTATCTTGGCGTGCAGGAGGAGATGCTCGTCGAGGCTGTGGAGGAGCATCTCCGAGCTCACGGGACTGCGACGGCATTGGTGGAGGAACTAGAGGGGGTATGTCCACTCGTCTTGTTTGATGATCACGGCTAACTGTTTACTAGGCACTCGACGACGAGGCAGAGGATCTTGTCAAGAAGCTCTGGCGTATGGTCATCTTCTTTACCGAGAGCGAGAAGCGAGGCCTTCCAGGATGATTTGTATACGGCGTAGATATGACTTGTTGGAGAGGGATGGGGGGGGACTGGGGCTCAAAAATGTATTACTATTCGATCAGACTATCTGGATGTTTAATACCAATAACCAAGGTGAGGATGGCGTTTCTATGGATTGTCTTTTTTTTTATTCCTCTAGTAGTTGAAGTTACAGTCCGGTTATAATGTGAGGGGGATCGTCTTAAGGTTTCCCCTCTTGATGGGGGAGCTTCCGAGATGCCGAGGTTCCCCACAAAAAGCTACGGCTGGGGAATCTGGGGTAATGCTCTTTAATTGAGGAGCTCTCTCATTGTAGCTTTTCTACTCTGCTTCGTGTCTCTTTGTTAATGGGATCAATCGCTGTCGAGTAAAAGATAATAGAGTAGGGCAGGTCCATTAGTACTTGTTATCATCTTTGTCAACACCAAGCATCATCACGGCGGTAAACATTCACCATCGCCATCGCCATCATCAACAGCCATCACAACAATAAGCAGTGGCCATCGTCAATGCCCAATTACTATCACACTCACCACGGCGCTTACTTCTTCACCATATCCCATACAACATTCCCCCAATTCATCACAATGTCTCAACAATTCTCGTCCCCTCCCCCATCCATCCCCGGCGTCTTGCTCTCATCCCCACGGCCTCACGTTCTCCTCGTCACCCTCAACCGTCCAGACCAGCTCAACGCGTTTCGACGCCAGATGCACATTGATCTCGACAAGCTGTGGAACTGGTACGACGCCGAACCATCGCTGCGATGCGTCGTTATCACGGGAAAGGGAAGAGCCTTTAGTGCGGGAGCGGATTTGAAGGAGTGGCATGATAAGAATAGCGAGGGAAAGAGGAGCGATGATCTGGAAGGAGAGAAGTGGGCTGAGAATGGCTTTGGAGGGTTGAGTAATCGACGGGGAAAGAAGCCAGTTATCGCAGCTGTCAATGGTCTTTGTCTGGGAGGCGGCATGGAGATGGTGCTCAACGTGGATATCATCATTGCCAGCGACAAGGCCAAGTTTGGACTTCCAGAGGTCACTCGTGGCGTCGTCGCCATCGCCGGTGCACTCCCAAGACTTATCCGCATCGTGGGACGTCAACGGGCATCCGAGATGGCGCTGCTAGGCCGCATGTACACGGCTCAGCAGCTCGTCGAATGGGGCATCGTGAACAAGGTGGTGGCGCCCGACCAAGTCGTTGAAGAGG
Organism: Fusarium sp. MBC 438; assembly: GCA_030779245.1. Classification (NCBI taxonomy): domain Eukaryota; kingdom Fungi; phylum Ascomycota; class Sordariomycetes; order Hypocreales; family Nectriaceae; genus Fusarium; species Fusarium sp. MBC 438. The sequence goes on along the minus strand of JAPFTB010000141.1, from coordinate 148,807 downwards.
CGCTTCAGTGGGCGGTCAACATGGCAAACAACTCACCCGACTCGGTCATTGTCTCGCGCGAGGGATTGCTGGGGGGATGGGATGGTGAAGATCCAAAGATGAGCACTAAGAGGGTCGATCAAGGGATATATCGGGGGCTGGATGGCGGGGAGAATATGAAGGAGGGCGTGCTGAGCTTTGTCGAGAAGCGCAAGCCAGTGTGGAAGAATAGTAAGCTGTGAGATTGGCGAATCTTTGTTTACAGCCGATCTTGTTTACAGCCGATCTTGTTATACATCCAAGACAATGACAGACAGACCTTGACATGCATTCTTGGTTCATGTCTCTTTATCTGCCACCAACGTCGATGGCTTTTCTAGTGACAAACTTCATCGGCACCGGCATCCAACGTCCAATTCCGCTTTGTAACGAATGACTCGGCGGGAAAAGGGGGCGTCTTTAGCTTTCTCTAGGGACGGCCCTCGATAGCGTCCGAGATGGGGCTAAATAAACGCCTCGACCTCCGATTGGCATCATCCGAGACAACGCTTGAGGCCAGGTAGGTCGGTCAATGACAGCTGCAAACATGTCAGCGAGCGAATAAAGAGCCGTGGCGAGGGAGTGACTTGAGACCCTGAACTTGACGCCAAGATGAGGACAAATCCAAGGACGCGTCGCTGGGAACAATGTAGACAATCTCAATGTCTCCGGTAGTTGCTGACGATCAACTGGCGCTGGTTGGCGAAATAAAGACCCGCAGAGTAAAATGTCATCCTTGTCAGGCGGTGGAGTTGACAGCTTGAGATGGAAAAGCTCGAGAGCTGGTTCGACGCTGAGGTGAACAATGTCTTGGCCCAAGCCAATACAGGCCTTGGGCCGTGAGACCCATTGAGTCGCCCTGCGAAGCCCATGACGGCAGAGATCGTCGGATCTCCATTGCGGCTGGGCTTTTTCAGATAGCCACATGCGAGAGCCCTTTACCTCGTTCGTCCACTAGCATCCACAGGCCTTACCCTCAATAGGTCTGCCAGCTGAGACATGCTTACCAGCTTTGCTCGGCCCGCGCTCGAGATGCAGTCTAGGGCTGTCCGTATTGGTCAATCATATCTGCGGGGATGGGATTGGCAAGACCGGAATGAAATAGGTCGTACACCGCATTGGCCTTGGGATCATCGCATCGACAAGAGGTCATCTTCTGCGGCCCGCCTGGCGTACGGTCGCTGCGGTGTCATGTCGAGCTTTGAGACAAGCTTCAAGACTAGGCTGGGCCATGTTTCGTAGAGAAGAGATAAGATGTCGTGCCCCGGCCTCCTCGTCCCTTCTAGCAGCTGGTGAACTGCTGGTTGCTCGTTTCTCTCGTATGCATTCTCCAGTGCATCGATAAATGCAGCCACCCAAAACTCCGACGGGGTATCACATCGAGTGAAGTACAGCTCACCCGTGTAACCATGGACTGGACTCATCTTGCGCCGAGTGCCGCCCGAAATGGGTCTCTCAAGGACTCCCTCAAGGATCCTCTCGACACCTCCCATGGTTTTCAGAGCAGACCATCAACGCCTGCCATGGGTCCCGTCGTTCCAGGTGCTGAGCCAGGTCGAAAACCGCGGAAGCTTGTGCTCTGCTTCGATGGAACTGGAAACAAGTTCCATGGCGATGACAGCGACAGCAATATCCTCAAGATCTTTCGAATGCTCGATCGGACTGCGGATGATCAGTACCACTACTACCAACGTGAGTCCCTCGCCACCCTCGAATTCGTAGCTGACATTATGAAGCGGGTATTGGCACATATGTCGTCTCCGGCTCACTCACTCATACCGGCCTCCGCGCCCGAATAAGCTCTTGGTATCAGAAAGCCAAGGACTCAGCTATTGGTTCTTCTTTCGATCAGCACGTTGTTGGTGGCTACCGCTTCCTCATGCGATTTTACAACCCCGGCGATGAGATCTACATGTTTGGTTTCAGTCGAGGAGCCTATATCGCACGATTCTTGGCTGAGATGCTGGATTATATCGGTCTCTTGTCTCACGGTAACGAAGAGATGGTCAAATTTGCATGGAAAGCGTTTGCCCAATGGCAAGGACGAGAACAGACCACTGGCGAGGACAAAGAGGCCGAAGAGGCGCGAAAGAAGCGGGACGAAATGTTTCGATTCATGAAGGGATTCCGCGAGACCTTCTCGAGACCCGTCGGTCGCATTCGATTCCTTGGACTGTTCGACACGGTCAATTCTGTCCCCCGATTCGAGACGGCTTGGATGCAGCGAAGCAAGTTTCCATACACCGCACGAAGCAGTGCCAAAGTGATCCGCCACGCCGTCAGTATCGATGAACGGCGAGCCAAGTTTCGTCAGGATCTGATGTACCAAGATCATCCAGACAAGAAACATGACAAGCATCATCATTTGGATCAGGTACTTGACGACTTGCGTGAAGGCGTTCACGGGCACGATAACCGAGGAAGACGTGGTAGTCAGATTGTAGAGGAGAGGAAACGAAAGGGATCTACTTATGCCCCCTATCGCGCTCGTTCCAAGTCTTGCCAGAGGGGGCGCTCGAAGCAACGTTGCGATGCAGACACATTGTCTAACCTTTCTGGTTTGCCGGCATCTGAGATGAATTACGCCGACGAGGACGAGTCGGGCCAGGATATCGACGAGGTCTGGTTCTCTGGAGGACATGCTGATGTGGGTGGAGGTTGGGAGATGCTGGAGAACACCAAGAGTACCAGCCATATACCACTTGCTTGGATGGTGAGAGAAGCGCAAAGGGCTGGACTTCCCTTTGACGCGGAAAAGGTTGCTGAGATGGGATGCTGTGCTGCCCATGAATGGAACGAAGAGAATGAGGACCGTGGACGACTGACTTCGATTCCCGATCTTCGAGTTTCCAGCACCAACGGAGGGCCAAGCCGCACGCCGACTATGCCTACCGATGAGAAAACGGAGAAGGACTCGCAAGGGTGTTTCCACGATATTATGCACGGCGCTTGCAGTGCTCGGATACACGATTCACTTGAATACGGTCAAGGCCTTGGTGCCATGGCTGTCACAGCGTGGAAGATCATGGAGTTTCTCCCATTTCGAAGGATGGATCTTCAGTCTGATGGATCATGGAAGCCGATCCGATGGCCACTTCCATGTGGTGAAGTGCGAGACGTTCCCGACGGGGTACGTATCCACGGAAGTGTCCTTCGTCGAATGAAGATGGACGAAAACTACCGTCCAGGAAATTTGATCATTGGAGGCGGCGGTCGAGGCATTAGAAGGGCCTCGGCTGAACATGGTATGGGAGACTGGGTGTGTGTCGCTGACGAGGGAGATCCGGTTGGAGAGATTTGGGTGAGGAAGAAGAAAGACGACAGACTGCACGATTAATTCACTTTGTCATGATTTAAAGCATAAGAAGAGGCTGTAGTAACTTAATAATCACCCTTTTCTTGATGTTGTGTTTTCTGAGAGTTGAAGGTTCAAGTGAAGGAGGAAGGAGTTTAGAGGATATAAGACGTCACGTGCCACTTAGACTTGAGAGAGTCAGGGCCACGACATCCAAAACTCCAGCCAACGCTTTCAACCGACACATTGCGCAGCGTCGGCGACCGTTGATCGGACTTCTCGGAATGCGCTGTACTATAATCATCTTTTGAATTCCTTTTGCCCAAAGGCTCCGCCACAATGCCTCTCGTTCTTGTGATGGGCGTCATCGAAAATGGCATCCCTGAGCCAGTTCGACAACATGGCCGCGCCATCATCTACACCATCCTCACCCTGGCCTTCCTCACCCTTCTCAAGGTGTACATGTCCGGCCGAAAGAATCCTTCAGAGCGTCTCCTCCACGGCAAAGTCGTCCTATTAACAGGCGGAACATCCGGCATCGGTGCCCAAACGGCTATCCAACTCGCCTCTCGTGGTGCGCAGCTGGTTCTACTCATGCAAACTCCCGCCTCCGATCCGTTCCTCGTCGAATACATCCAAGACCTACGCGAAAGAACCAAGAATCAGCTCATCTACGCCGAGCAGGTCGATTTATCGAGTTTCTACAGTATTCGCAAGTTTGCGACGAAATGGATCGACAATGCGCCGCCGCGACGACTGGACATGGTTATTCTTTGCGCTGCTGCCATGACGGCGCCAGGTGGCAAGAGAAAGGAGTCTGAGGAGGGAATTGAGGAGACATGGATGGTCAACTTCTTGGCCAACTTTCACCTGCTTGGCATTCTCAGCCCTGCACTTCGAGCGCAACCCATCGATCGAGACGTCCGAGTTATCATCCCGACATGCTCCTCCTACATTGGTTCGCCTTCGTTGAAGACGACGGTTTCAAAGGAGAACTGGACTCCAGGAACGGCCTACGCGCGAAGCAAGCTTGCCATGAACGTCTTTGGCCATGCTTTCCAGAAGCACCTCGACGCATACGAACGACCCGACAAGCTTCCCAACAACGCCCGAGTCATCTTTGTCGACCCCGGTCTAGCTCGTACACCAAGCACTCGCCGTTGGCTGACACGTGGTTCCCTCTGGGGTCTTGCTATCTACCTTGCCGGTTACATTGTGCCCTGGTTCTTCCTCAAGTCTCCTCAAATGGCCGCCCAGTCCATCCTTTACGCTGCTATGGATAACCAATTTGCTCGAGGCCCTGGTGGAAAGCTCATCAAAGAGTGCATGGAAGTGGACTTTGCACGCAGTGAAGTCAAGGATGAGGAAGTGGCCAAGAAGCTTTGGGAGGAGAGTGATGGCCTGATTGAAAAGGTGGAGAAGATCCAGGCCAAGAAGAGAGCTGCTCAAAAGGCAGCGGACGAGAAGAAGGCAAAGGAGAAGACTGAAAAGGAAAAGGAGGCAGAGATTGAAGAGTTGGTGGACGCTATCAAGAAGGGCAAAGAGAAGGAGAAGAAGACAGCTGGGAAGAAAAAGAACAAGTCAAAATAGATTAACGATGTACATGAAGGGATCAGACATGGGATATAGACGGAGTTTTCGGACTTGGACAGATGGATAAGGCACATCCGACGGTTTATGCAGTTGAAAGATGTATAATTCATGGTATCCGACGGCATAGAAGAATGTATAGACGTTAAAGCAATGGCATCCGACGGTGAATCAAGAAATTTATTGGCCTCCCCTTCAAACTCCGATGCTTTCCCCTTGTCCGTGTCCGATCGTCCCGCTCTATATAAAAGGGTTGCCCCGGCGGCCTCCCACGCAATTTCAGGTATATCTAACGCCTTGGAATTCATGATTCTCTAAAACTGATGGTCTCCTAGAAACTCGAATGGTCCCGTATACAAAAAGTTGTTCATTCCAATTTCGGCATCGAAATCCGCCAAGAGATTTGTCGTCCATGAGTCGTCTGGCTCACCTGTTACCTGCAGACTTGGTACCATATTACTCGGTTCTCCGAATGATGATGGGGTGAGGCCGAGATCTTGGGCGGAGAGAGCATTGGCTGGTGAGGAGACAGAGGAATTGAAGAGACTGGCGACATCTGGTGAGTCGGTTGGACCGCAGCGTTCGAGATACCACTGTTCTATGCGCCTTGCTCGTCGCGAGAGACCATAGAAGGGATCCTTTTCTCCATCACCTGCATCTGGACCTGAAGCAGCCTCCATTCGGAGCACGATCTGCCGCAGTGTATGGGGCATGTCGAGAATACGACGAAGATGGCCTGTTGTCTGGGCATTCTCCGCTTGTGCGGCCACGAGATCGAGTCGAACCGCGAGCGACACCGCACAATAGAGCATGATCCATCCAGTGTTTGGCATTGCGCCCTCTTCGCCTTGAGGTAAGACGAGGACGACGCTGATGAGGGATTTAGCGGCCGAGATGCTCTGAGAAAGCCAGTCCAGGAGACGGTTTTGATCACCTGCTGCTTGAAGGCTTTGGAAGCCGTTGGGTCCGTATGAGACGCCGTCCGGTGAAGGTTGGCAGATGAGGAGATCGAGGACGTGTAGTTGCAAGAGGATAGTTGCTGCTTCTATTAGCAATGCGATAGAAGATTGGAGGGATGTACTCACGGCTTTCACTCAGAGGAAAAGGTAGGGATGCTTTTGTTGTCATGTATCGCTCTCTTATCCGGTGGAGTTCAGCTGGAAGTTGTTGTGTTGTTGTTGATTGCGCAGAAGTGGCCCCTGTCACGGCGTCGTCGACTTCTTCGGTGAGTTTTTGGAGGTAGATGATGTATGGGAGGTGTTTATCTGTTGACTGGTTTGTCCTTGCTGTGAGTTGATGACAGCACTCAAGGATATAAGGCGTGTATCTGAAGTGATGGGACTTTTGCAGTAAAACCGCGGAACTGCCAAGAGTTAGAATCTAGTTAGGTATACTATAGTCTTACATACCTTGACGAGAGATAATATGTCCCTGCCAGCGCTCTCATCTCGTCATGGTTCAGACTGCCAACGGCTTGCTTCGTTTCCCTGCTCAGAGCCCAAAGACTAGCCACTCGTGGTCTATCCAGCCTCATATCCGAGACAATACTACCAGCTAGTGACAAATGCTGAGAGTACTTCATCCTCCCTTGTTGATAATGTGCCCTGTAGCTGTCAGCACCTAAACAAGACTACCGAGCGTGTGGACCTACCATGCCAAGTGCACCAGCAGCCCCTGCAACATGTCAAGAGTGGCAAAAGGGCCCTTGATTAATCGAACCGCCACGATCTCATTGAACATTTGACCCAGAGCGCGTTGAAGCTTAGGATCTCCATGAGAAGCTGCTGACAGTATCGCCACGCAGAGTGCTGACTTCTCCCGTACGAGATCCTGGATAGTCACATTCTCCTGGACCACTACAAACGGGAAATGAGGCGTCATCTTGGTCCTAAACACGTCCAAAAGATCTTGGCCATGTTCTAATGAAAGCAGACCGCGGGCAAACGGACTTGAAGTCGCGTCCGTGTCAATGCTGCCCGGCGTGTTGGAGAAAGCTGGTGAACTGCCAGTAGCATCTTTCGAAGTAGAAGCCGCATTTGCAGACGTGATTGAAGGTGATCTCGACCTCGTAGGACTTGCATCGAGATTCTTTGGTGGTCTATCGAAAACCGTCAGCGGTCAAATTCGTAGTTTCACGGCTTCTCTCCGTCTATCCTTACCCCGGCCGTAGGGCCTTGCGGCGCCGAGACGGGTTAAAGACGCATGTCTTTCCGAGCCGCAGGCATCTATCGCACTTGCCCGAGTCCTGCGACTTTTCGCATCGGATCTTGGCGTGGAAGCACGTCTGGCACGTCTTGAGGAGAGGAACTCCAGAGTCTGAACGCGAAGCCATTGTGTATTTTCCGTGTCAGAAGTTTTACAGTAATGAGTTTACTACCAGTGGGAAATTCCTGCGGGGGTGAAGGGGTCATTTAGTCACGGACGCAGAAACCGGGCCGCGTAGATTTTGGCTCATCTTTTTGTCTTTTCTCTCACAAATGATCAACGGAGCAGGAGTTTTGCAATCATCACCGTGCCCGTAGGTCATGGAATTAGTCGAACGCGAGAACGAAGTGAAATCTTGCTGCCTTGTTCTGGGGACGCGTAGTGGAGGACGCAACTACTACGGACTTGAGTGTGGCTGTGGTTGCGGAGCAAAAGAAGGTTCGGACTCGGACAAAGGACATTATTCTTCCAGGGCAGAACGACTAGGCTCGTAATAGGCTGTGAGGGGGCTTTCGATTAGGCTTTACAGGGTGTGTTTGATGCTTACGGGGCGAAGCTGTCGTTGAGATTGGCTCGATGGAACGCTATTTATGGGCACGGTCGTCAACAGAGTGGCTTAGATATGGCGGGTTTGAACTTGTATCAACTCCGATTCCGTATGAGCATGGGCTGAATTTGTGTCTCGGATCGATGAAGGAGTCGAATTCCCCTGAAGAAGCAGGAATCTTATCACGTTGGATGACGTGGTTTCAAAGGGGGGGAAAGAAACTCGAGTTTGACACTCTTGTTCTCCACCCCTCTACGCTTAAATAGCCCTATAAGGCTTTCCAGGAACGCATTAATTTCTTTCCACCCGCGTTGGCAATTCCCTCATACGTCAGCGGTTTTTATGCATGTAAGATACCAAGCCATGCTTTAAGTGATTGAGGCTCGCTGTCGGCCAACCAACCTGCGCCGATGACGATATGAAGTCTTCTCAGCTTAGTTGCAGGACGAGGCAGAATGGCAGAACGGATATGTTGAACGAAGGCCGTGCTGAGATAATATTGAGCCTACATGACGATTGTCCTGAAGAGCTGAACATGTTAACTCGGCTTCTTTACGTTGTTTCATAAAATACACGGAGATGATGAATAAACATTAAAATACATAGAGGGGAGTGCACAGCCTACCTCTTCATTCACTAACATTCGTCGTCTCCAATCTCCTCATCCACCTTGACCAACACCTTACCTCGAGCATGAAGCCCACCAAGCTTCCTATACGCCTCCTTTGTCTCTGCAAATGACCACACACTATCCCTCACAAGTCGAATGTCGCCTCGTCCAAGCATGTCGACGACGGCTTGACGATCCTCCAGTGTAGGGCTCATCATCGATGTGCCTAGCCATCGTCGTCCAACTCCACCGAGCCATCGCGAGACTGGCCACCATTCGTTGAGCTTCATTTGGAGTACTGCGCGTAAAAAGTCGGGGACGAAGAATGTTGGTGGTTTGATGCCAACAGAGGAGTAGTTTCCTTCTGGAACGAGGTATGCGGGTGATGCGAGGTATAGCGACTGGTGGCCGAGTGTGTCGATGATGGTATTGAAACGGTTGGAGGAAAAGCGGTTGGTAAGGTATCCGGGAAGATCGTTGTGTTGAGTGTAGTCGATGACCTGCCATGTCAGATATGCAACCTCCAAGGACTCACTCACTCACCTCATCAGCTCCAATACTCTTGACCATCTCAGCATTCTTTCCGCTGCAGATACCCACGATGTAGCCTTCCTTTCCAACAACCTTTCGAAGCATTTGTACGACATTTGTTCCGATTCCTCCACTCGCCGCGTTCACCAGCACCCTATCTCCAGCTTTGGCGCCAGACTCATTCACCAACTGTCGTGCCGTCAAGCCGGGGAGCAAACATCCCGCCCCGTCACCAAAGCTCACATTTTCAGGCTTTTGAACTGCATATCGGGCCGGAATGCGAACGTGTTGCGCCAGAGCACCGGTGCCTGTTGGGAGGGTGTGACTGGCGGGTAGCATGGCGAGGATCTTGTCACCCTTCTTGAACCGCTTGCTTGCCTCTACAGCGTTGTCATCGGGATGCCATACATCAATCACGGTACCGGAAAAGTCCATTTCAGGCACACATGTTGCTTGTCGAATAAAAGGCGGGACAAGGGTCATCTGAAAGATTGCGCCGGGGTTGAGACCGACAAAGGCGACCTTGACGAGAATCCATTCTTCTGGCTTTGGAACGTCGCTGGGAAGTGGGAGGAGCGGTGGAAGTGTCGGGATCGGGCGAGTTGTGAGATTCAGAACGTCCCAGGGAAGGCCACGCTGGGAAAAGACCCAGGCTTGTGACTCTGTCATTGTGCGTCGTGATAGTGGGTCCGCTGTGGTTTGTGGTGTTGTGTGCAAACACTCAAAGGGTTTCTCAAAGATGCAAGACTCCAAACACTTGTTTGATGCCTCTTTTACGGTAAGTATCGTCACATAAACTTCTTTTAAGCCGATGGAAAAAACGGCAGCCTTGGAGCTGGATGTTGGGTCGTCGGAGCTGAAAACAAGCTTACGTGCCCCCTCGTTTCGTTCTGGCGCCAAGTCTCCATGTGGCTTGCAATGTGCGAGACCACGTTTCCTCTCACAGGTTAGTTAATGGGCGACACTGCTTGTGCGCTCTCGTATAAATGTTTGCGGAGGGGTTCTCGGGGTAATATTCGTCCTTTTTGCATATGATCAAAGATATTGTCTGAATGACCCTGAACCGATGAGCCCATGGAATTACTCACGGGATATCGCAGCTCAGTGTCTAACCCGACGTTGAAAGCCGCGATGGCCTCACCATCCGGCTCTTCCTTCCTCAGCACTTTCCACACGTGGTATCAGCCCTACCTGTCATCATAAGGCGGGTTTATCATCATTAAGGTTAATTTTAGGTTGACGAGTCTATCGCAACCTCTTTTCTCCAGGGTAGGCGTACCGCAATGAACGCCTCCAGGTGAAGGCGAAATCTTGATTACGCATGGATAATGATGCGAGCAAATAACGACGAGGTCAGAGCACACTATGAAATAAATATCAATGTTTGACTACTATGATTCAGTTTGAGACTCTTTGGTACACGGCGTACGGCTGGGGGTGATGTGTTGAGACTACTATCAAGTATCAGGATGCCTAGGCTCAGTCAACACTTATAAAGACATTCTCAAAGAATTTATTCACGAGGCCCTTATCCTAGTCTAAAAAACTGTGCCGATATGCCACGAGCCTTAGGTCTTGCAATCCTTCCAGACGAAGCAGGGCGGCGTTGTCACTGGACTGGGCACAGGCAGACATGTCCGTTTCCCACCATAGCCTGATCGCGACACATGGACATGGACAACTGCATGTATACAACCCGAAATAACCTTTCCCATCCCAAGTTGTCACGTATGTGGTGATAGATCGCCTTGGTATTTTGAGGACAACTGTAATCTGCGTCTACTTCATCGCCAGTCTGTTACGCAACAAACTTTGCACCTCGCACCGATCAGGGCACACACCACCTCAATGAACATAAAGAACCAGTCTAGAGTAAGTTGTTTCACAGTGAGACTTTTAGCCCTAACTTACGTCCAGTAGGCAGCGAAGTCGCCATCTTTGGACCCTTGGTTGGTACACACAACCCGCGACTGAGTGTCATTAAACAACGTCAAGTTCGCAACCGAAATTGAGGCCCAAGTCAGATCTCACAGCCAAGCTCTGATGATGCGATAGTGTAACCCGGAGAAGCGGGATCATGAGAAACCTACGGAGACAGGTCTGCGCCAACGTCTCTAAAGCAAACACTCAGCTGTGACTCCTTACACTTGCGAGCTGGCCGCGAGATGCACATCCCGTACCCCCATATACCTCCTGGCATTGCCATGCTCAGAATAACCGTGTGGCGTTTAACAAAATGCTGTCGCATACACCAATGGCCGCCCAGGATATGGGCAGTTGTGACGCAGTCGTCCAGTTTCGGAAGGGATGGACGTGCATATCCTCAGCTAGCATAGCGACAATAATAACATGAGAGCGAAGAAAGAACAGAGACGTCAGTACAAGAGATTAATTAGCTTGTCCTCTCGTAAGGGTAGCTAATAAGAGATAATAAAAACCTGAACAGAGAACATAAAATGACTCTAAAGCTTTATCTGTTATGATAATATTGTTTCATGAGCTTTGTCAAAAAAGTTAAGAGCAATTAGTTATCTTTGCCGCGTTGGTGTCTTGTTTACTTCTCGACGTGCATGATTTCAATGGCACGACGAATCTTTCCTAATTAAGCCGGCATACGAGAACATACTCTGACAAAGCAGCGACTTGCATTGGTGATATTTCATAAGCCTGCAAGGGGTCACTGCTGGATGCATGGCTGGACAACCCGCCAGGTTGTAGATGTGCTTCGAAGGGCGTGAGCGACATGTGTATTCGTAACATGGCATTTTCCCCGATTGGACCTAGAGTTTTCCGTCATTCCGCATTGAAGGTCGTCCCCTCCTTTTAGCGAGGAGATGCAACACAAAGAAGGAGTCATTGAATTCCCTGTAACATGCGTATCAATGGATGTACATGGGACCGTAAATGAGTCTTCTGCTTCAGAAGGGCGTCAATTGTAGATATTTACATGCGAGAATCCGATACCGGATGTCCAACCAGAAAAGCTGCATTTGGTGCGCACATGCAGCCTATTAAATCCCTGCCATAAGTCATGTCGCGGGGCGGCAGACTCTACATCAGCCCACCCGCAATTCAACACTAAAAGGACAAGTACCGAATTCGGCACTCACGGCAGACGCGAGACGGCCCCGCTCGGGGCCGAAAAGCGTGACTCTCGCGCGGGGGCGGTACCGGAGCGGCAATCCACGGCCTCTTCAAAACTCTGACTCGGGAGGAGGAGGGGTGACTCAGCTTGGAACCTTTTTTCCACCCCGCCTCCATCGATCTTGTCGCGAAACCCAGCAATCGTCTTTTCCTACTTTTAGATTGATCTGGGATCTTGATCTGAGATTTTATTTTACTCAAGATCTTGATCTTTACTCTTGCCCGCACGGATTTCGTTCCTGGATCATTGGCATCACGCAACCCCGCGGTGGCGACTTGAACCCTTCATACCAACACAACTACGAGAACGATCGCGCAAATTGCGCCAAACCACCTTCAAGATGCCCATGTAAGTCATTGTGGCTTCTGTTCACACTGGTGTACCGTATTTGAAGATCTAAACTAACACTGTGCCCCGAATACAGGCTCAAGGAACCATGGAAGAAATACAAGCCCTTCCCTCGCATGAACCTTCCCGATCGCCAATGGCCCTCGAAATCGATTGAGAAAGCCCCTCGATGGCTGGAAACCAGTCTCCGAGACGGAAACCAGAGCAACCCAGACCCAATGGTGCGTACATCTTGTTGGCGGTATAGTGGGGGTGCTCCGGTGGGAGCACATTGTTTGGACAGCAGACTTACAACTTGGACAGAACGGAGAGGAGAAGTGGAAGTTCTTCAAGATGCTCTGCGATATTGGATTCAAGGAAATTGAGGTTTCTTTCCCTTCTGCTTCCCAAACCGACTTCGACTTTACAAGACGCCTGGTCGACACCCCTGGAGCTATCCCCGACGATGTTGCGATCCAAGTGCTGTCGCCATGCAGACCCGACCTGATCAAGCGCACAGTCGAGGCTGTCTCTGGCGCCAAGAACGCCATTATTCACATCTATCTCGCCACTAGCGAGTGTTTCCGGAGAATCGTCTTCAACCACTCCGAGGAGCAAACTCTGGAACTCGCCGTGCGTTGCGCCAAGGTTGTCAGATCCCTGACAAAGGACGATCCCGCTCAATCAGGCACAAACTGGCAGTTTGAGTTTAGCCCCGAGTGTTTTTCTGATACCTCGCCTGAGTTTGCCGTCAAGGTCTGCAATGCTGTCCGGGAAGCCTGGGGACCCACGGTTGAGACACCCATGATTGTCAACCTGCCCGCCACAGTCGAGAACGCGTCTTGCAATGTTTTTGCTGATCAAGTGGAGTTTTTCTGCAGAAATATCTCTGAGCGCGAGACGGTTTGTGTCAGTGTCCACAACCACAACGATAGGGGTACCGCAGCCGCCGCAGCAGAGTTGGCTCAGATGGCCGGAGCCGACCGCGTAGAGGGATGCCTCTTTGGAAACGGCGAGCGTACTGGAAACGTTGACTTGGTTACGTTGGCGCTGAATCTTTATACCCAGGGTGTCCCACCCAACTTGGACTTTTCCAACTTGACCCAGATCATCGACCTGGTTGAGGACTGCAACAAGATCCCCGTTCACCCTCGCGCTCCCTACGCAGGCTCTCTAGTAGTTTGTGCCTTCAGCGGATCGCACCAGGATGCCATCAAAAAGTGCGCCAACCGTAACCCTTGTTTATTTGACAGTTTTGCTAACATCCTTACAGGGCAAGCAGAATCAACTCCCAAATCCCCAACCCATTTGATCACTTACTAACACATTACAGGGCATGCAAATCCGCTCTCGCGACGGCAAGTCATACGAGGACTACTGGGAAGTTCCTTATCTACCCCTGGATCCCGAGGATGTTGGGCGTACCTACGAGGCCATCATCCGTGTCAACTCCCAGAGCGGCAAGGGCGGCGCTGCATGGATCATCCTGCGGAAACTTTCCCTGGACATCCCTCGAGGTCTGCAGGTTGCGTTCTCCAGCGTTGTCCAGAAGAAGGCTGATGGTCTTGGCCGTGAGCTTCGACCTGAGGAAATCACCGACCTTTTCGAGACGACCTACTTTCTCAACGAGAACCCTCGATTCAGCCTGGTCGATTACTCGATTACCCCTGACCGCTCACAATCTCCCGCGCCCCCTGCGCCGGGCAAGACACAGGAGACCAAGAACCTGAACCGAGTTTTTGAGGGTGTGGTGTCAGTCGATGGTAGGGAGATTAAGCTCCGTGGACGCGGAAATGGACCCATCTCCAGCATGGCGAATGCTCTGAAGGATGTTGGCGTCGACCTGGATGTCAATGACTACAAGGAGCATGCCATTGGTGAGGGTCGTGGCGTCAAGGCTGCTTCTTACATTGAGTGCAAGATTGGAAACACCAAGCAGACAGTGTGGGGAGTTGGTATTCACGAGGATGTGGTTCAGAGTTCTCTGATTGCTCTGCTGAGCGCTGCCAGCAACGTAAGTCATTGTGTTATTGTCCATGTGCCCCTTTCCTGGTTCGACTAACACGCGCTATAGTTCATCACCAGCAGACCTGGAAGCCCCGTTCTGAAGCCTGTTGCTTCTCGTCCCAAGACTCTGGACCCTAGCAGTGCCAACGGCGCCCCCACGCAGCCTGCTCAGGAGACTCCCAGTGTGATTTCTATACTGGAGGAGAAGGCGAACGGCATGTAAAGTAGTGTGTGAGTTTGTGTTGAGGGACGAAGCTTTTGCCTCCTCCTTGTTGTCTACCGTTAGTTTGTCGTCAACTGCGGACATTGGAGCTCTGGGGGTGAATTCAACGAAAAAAAGGCCTAAAATGCATCGAGGCCAGGGGAGAATCTTGAAATAGGCAGACAGATTCAACCTAAAAGCAATACCTGATTTCTTGTAACTTCCATTGACAGCACTGAGTGTATCTTACGAAAGCCATGTGTTGGTAGTGACGTCCTATGCTGAGCAAACCTTCATCTGGTTGATCAGTATAGTAGAAATAACGTAAGCGCCAGTTGAACTATACAAGTACAAAGAGCCACCCCCTATCAGCTACGGTGCTTTTCTCATGGCGATAAACCTGTCTGTGCCCGGCTCTTACCGATAGATCTTTGAAGTTCTGCAGCCCCTCTTCGAAATGGGAACTTCACTAATAAGGAGATGCTCATCCCCTATCCCGACCAAGGGGTTATCTCAAAGCGATCCTGTGCGCCCTCTGGGCCGGCGGATATTTCTCTGTTCCTGGCCAAACGACAGGACACCAAAGCACTACGCATCGACAGAGGACTCTACATCCCCGCTGACGACCCTGAATCTCCTCTTCTCAAGGGGATGATAGGCTGTGAAGTAATCCACATAGACCATATCCTCACCATCGACTTCAAATGCGCGCAAATCTGGAAAGCGGCGGAATAGGGTGCCTAGTGTGATATACAACTCGCACCAAGCAAGGTCATGGCCGATGCACATGCGACGGCCACGAGAGAAGGGAACAAGACACTTGTCGCGCTCATGGAATGTTGAAGGATCGGTCCAGCGGGTGGGATCAAATACTTCGGGGTTTGGGAAGGCTTCGGAGTTGTGATGCATCATCCAGGCGGACATGCTTGTGACCGTCTGTTGACTGTTAGCGAATGGCCTCCTCGGGGATTAGAGACATACGCCTTCAGGGAGGTAATGTCCCTCTAATTCGACTCCTCCTTTTGAAACGACACGGGGAAGACGGCTTAGGACGCCATAGGAGAGTCTTGGGGTGGCAGTTAGCAAGTCGGATCAAAAGGGGTTGGGAACTGGACTCGCCTTTGACCCTCCTTGATAACACCTGTCAGATAAGGGAGCTTCTCCAGCTCAGAGGAGCTCAATCGGGTATCTGGATCAGGGAATGCTTCTTGGAGTTCCTTCTTCAGGGTGTCGTAGATGGTGGGGTTCGTGACGACGTGGAAAGCAGCCATGCTCATGGCGTTCCCAGTCGTGTCGGCAGCAGCTGTGCAGATACCAAACGCCTCATCGACGAGTTCGTTTATGGTAGGTACTACATGGCCTTCGGTGGCGTTGGGGTCGAGAAGTTGATGCCAGATGGTGGTGCGCTTGGGCTGGGCGCCTTGGTTGATGCGAGCTTGGACGTCTTGGACTTGCTTTCTCGTTCGCTGGAAATGTGAGTATCAGGAATATAATCGAATTAGAATACCCACGTCTTTGCAAGCCACGAAGTCGGCAACGGATGGGCTCATGTGCTTGGCGACACTGTCGGGCAGACTCTGAATGGGGACTCTGAGTGAAGCAAAGGCTTGGAAGGTCCAGAACATAGATGCCGAGCTACGAATCATGTTGCTAAACCATTCTCCAAGATCTTCGTCATCTAGCTGATTCCACGAATCGTCAAAGGCATAATCAGTAATGACGTCGACGCTGATGGCACGGAACGCTGAGTGCAGGTTGGTAGGCCGTCCGGCGGCGTGGTCAGTAGAGACCATACGGCACAGCTTCTCGACCTTGTCGTGAATGACGTCGAATGACTCAAGCTCGAGGACCTTGCGGCGGGAGAAGAAGGGGTTCAGGGCGGTGCGACGCCGGCGGTGGACATCGTTGGAGATGGTGGTGAACGTTGCCGACTCTATCCCGAGAGCGCCGTAGAAACCACGATCTTTGTAAAAGTCCGACTTTACGCCAAAGATTGTATCATAGTGCTTTGGGTCGGTGAGATGGACTTCATTTGGAGAGATGCGCACGATTGGACCTGTGAGAGTTAGTGTCTTGGTTGTGTGTGTTTGCATGAGACAACTCACCGTAGACGTCGTGTAACCGCTCGATCTCTTTGTAGAACTTGCCACCACAAGGCACATTAAAGTACCAGGCATACTTTTTCGTCACAGCCGGAAGAAAAGGGCCTGGAACTCTGGCCAAAGGATGAAAGAAGCGGCGGTAGATGATTGTGGCGATGGTGTAGAATGCGCCGCCTACGACAACTGTCCGCCACCACTGAGCGACAAGATGGCAAAGGGAGCCAAGATTCGGGAAGATAACAGCCATGGCGATATAGAGGACCTAACCAGGACTCATGATTAAGAAAAGGAGAAACAAATCTAGTCAAGGGAGGCGGTCAACTTCTTTTATACGGACGAGACGTCGTCAACCTTGGGTAGTCAACCTACCCCAGAATAAGCACCGCTTTGATCCCCGCAACCCTACGTAACTGTACAGTAGAGGCTCTAGCGGGATCGGATCGACAAACTTACCGGCATTCTCATCCATTCAGAGCCTCTGGGTTTCATTTGTGCCGGTAGATCGTCTGACATGGCGTCCGAGATCCGTTAAGGGGCCGGACCCTATTGGGGGGTGCAAATGGCAGGCACTCGTATTCCGTACAAGAGCAAGACGCCAGACCAATCCTGTCTACCCTAAATCCAATAAATATGATATAAGAGAATGTCATAGGTAACTGAATAGAATCTTCAAAGATTAATAAGATTGATTCTTATGTTTATGTCTCTTTTAGCTCATATTTACGCTATAAAGTGAATAGGTGCCCACTAAGCGCAGTTATCATGGTGTCTTGGGTTTTGTGAATGGCCTTGTTGGACGAATGTTAGGATGATAACACCTTGGCACCAACCTTGAACATTTCGGCAAATTCCTCTATGGGATTAGCTCTCTTAATTGTGGGCGTTGGACAAGGCAACCGTGACGGGTTGTTCTCAGACCGGGCATATGATGCGCTCTTAAGGGAATTAGATGCGACAAAATTTGGGTATTTATTTGGTGAATCCCAGCCAACCGGGCCAGGCGGTCAAGTACTGCCAACACTTTCCTCTTTACTTGGCCCATTCACTCTCCAACAACTCTCAACACCATCAACCTCGCCACCATGGTGCGAACAAAGACGCGACCTCGAACCCTTTCGGAGAAATGGCCAAATGGTCCTCCCGACATTAAGCTTCGACCCAAGTACACGGTTATGTACAACAATCGCATCTTTAAAGACCACACCGGTGCACCAGCCTTGATGTCATGGAACAGTCCTGGGGTTCTGCGTTCATTGCCTCCTCTCGCCTCTTGGATCTTTTATATGACCCATCCTGATGTACCACGCGAGTTCGACGGCCATCTACTCTATAGTAGCCTCGATTACGACCACAACTTGGGCAGAGGTGGCGAGTTTCGGTACGAGTTCTTCTTTCTTCCCGGAGCTACGGTTGAGGAATGTCACGCGCACTTTCTTGGGGAAATGAAGGCTCGAGGAACCATTTGGCGTCAGATTCGCAAAGTCAAGAGAGTCATGAAACAGAAGAAAGAGGAACAAGGTGAAGAAGTGGAGGACCATTCAGCTCAACAGTCCGCTTCTAATCAGGAGCCCGCTTCTGATGAAGAGGGCCCTTTTGTACTAGAGTCCTCTTCTGAAGAAGAGAATGGTTTCGATCAAGATGCCGCCACGGACAGTCAACTTCCTGGCTTACCCTGGCCAAAGAACGATTACGATTGCAGGCGCGAAATATATCGGGGCTGGTTCTTCATATATCCAGACGCAGACATCGAGTGCCGCACTCCCGAGCAAAAGGCGCGTGATTTCTGCCTCGTCCAGTTTGACCCCATCCCCGTGGATTGGGACCCAGAGCAGGAGGGGGGCAGGCCTAGCCCGATGGAACGTCCCATAGTTTCACGGTGGATGAAACATGAAGAAGGGGTTGAAAGTGGGATTTTTAGTTGGATGGAAAGGTGGAAAAGGTCACTTTGGGAGGAAGCGGCGGATGAAGCTACAGATAACGCTCTGAAGCTGGGATGGGAGTCTTGGTGACGTGGGAAGGATTGATTCGACTGCTTGCATATCATACCACACGAGAAAGAAGTTGTAGATTAAGGGCAATATGCTGTATTGAGCGTGGTGACACCAATGGACTTAATAATACCCCTGTCTCCGCCGAGCCCAATCCTCCATGTTTCTGCCCATCATGCCAACCTTGGCCCGCCCATGTTTCCTATAGATGAGGATAGATGGTTGCTATGAGGGCAACCTCACCACAGAGGAACCGGGGAACCGCTGCTTCTCTGTCGTCGCATTAATACGAAACAAGAAGAACAAAGACCCCAAGAAAACCACCGGACCACACAACCCTGGCTGGGTCGAGAAGCGAAGGGAAGCGGCTGGGCCAACGCATGAGAAAATCCTGCGTGAGATGAAGTTCTGCGTGAGGGAGGAGTTGGGAACCACGAGCGAAACGTGAGGAGTACCAGGGCCCCAGGTTGAAGACTTGGAAGACACCCATTAATCCCTACCTGAGAGAGATATGAGTGCGGTATTGCTAGTCTCATCACCATACAAAGACAGCGGTTTGTGGTGATCATGACGATGTGTCATTCTGCCAAGTCTAACTGCAAACATATAGCTAAGTCGCAAGACTACACGACGGGGGAAGCCTCCGTGGGCGTCTCAACTAGTTCTAAATAGACACATTGCGCGAAAGGATGTATGAGGCGGCATCTGTATACTGCTCAGTTGCGGTGTCATGGCCGTCTTCGTCCTCGAAATAACCCAGACCACCGTCATAGCCAATGACTTCCACCTCTTCCTGAATGCGAACTTTGAGGCCGATCCGATTCTTCCCTCGGGATTCAGGTTCAGAGTCAAAGATCCGGCGTCGTCTCAGAATGGACTTCTCATCGGTTTGCCAATTGGTAGGGCGAGATTGAGAGTCTGGATGGAGAGGCCCGTAAAGCCAAGTCACATCGCAATCCTTGAGCCTAGTAATTGTTAGAGATGTAAAGTGAGTGAAAATTGCTTGGGTACCCACCAGTTCAGTTCCTCTGGCGGTATTGTTGATAAGTTGTTCTTGAACTTTGTCCATGCTCTCCAGATGACATTTTCCAGGCGGCCCTTGTTGTCGAGTGATTTCATTGAGCTGAGTGCCTTCCATGATGGACCGAGTTCCTCGTCGGTCCACTCGTGTGATAGATAATCAACAGAGCGGCTAGACGCAATCGGTACCTCGGAATCGTCTTTGCACCTGGGTTGAACATCAGGAGCTAGGAGATTGGAATCATGGGCTCTTCGAGACTCCAACCAGGACTCGACGTAAGTCGGTGGCTCCAGTGGCTCCAAGTCTTCAATCCAAAAGCTTGACGTGTCGCTGTAAGCTGGAAGAGTAATATGAGACACCTCATCAGAGTCACCATACCCCACCAACACAGAACTCAAGTCGGTTGGCTGTACAGTTTGCGGAGCGACAGCCACGACAGCCCGTGAAGATATCTGGCCAGCAGGAGAAAGAGGCCGGGATGCTTGCGAACTATCTTCGCTACTGAGAAGGGCTCTTTGCGAAGCTTGGGGCGTTGATCGCGACGGTGTCATTGATAACGCCAGTATGTTGGTTACGTGGTTGTAATATGACATGGGGAGTACCCTCGCCGGATCGTTCTCCCAAAAAGGACGTTCATCCGCCCAAGTCAGTAGCCTTGGAGGGCAAATGAAGAGACTGTCTGTTCTTATAAGTTGTCGATCATCCATGCGGATTCCGAGCGTAGATGCCAATCGTCTGCCGAAGTATTCTGCTTTCGAGATTGTGTCCATCTGGCCACCCCTGACTATACGACGAATAACGTCGTTGTAGATGTGCTGAACCGATTTTGCATAGTTCACATCGACGATATCGCTCGAGAGTCCGAGCATGCCGTAGACTTTGTCGCGCCTGTCTCTGCATTCGAAGTTGCCAAATGACAGTAGTAAGTCAGATATCGGGGCGCCTTGGTTCTTCAGCTGTGGGTTGGTTTCAAGGAACGCCTTTTCCTTGACCAGGATATAGCCCGGTGCGTTCATTATTTTTGAGACTCGTTGAGACCCATGGAACTGGCTTCCCGATTGGAGCATGGAGAATTCCATGCCACCGAAGAAGCTGTTCAGCTTGTTCCAGTTCATACATCTTGGACCGCAGACTATTCTTATTTCTCTCGCCAGAAGCACTTCTTGGATGATCCAGATTCTCCTCCAGTATACTCGGCTGAAGAGGCTAAAAAGTGCGTCGCCAATCTTTGCGTCAAGGACCATTGGAAGAGCACCAGGATCCCCTTGATAGGAGTACCCAATCTTATTTGGGGCTTGACCGTAGAGAACTCTTGCTTCCGACAGAACCCGTGACGTTTTCTTGGTTGACTTGCCTAGAACTCGGTGGGTGAGGGATGCTAAGCTGTCCATAGCGAGATCGGATTTTGCAGTTGGCCTACCAAGCCAGACAAGAACCACTGTCGCCGATGAATAGATCTTTCGCATGAGTCTGACCTGGTGATTCCTCTCGGAAGTGTTGCTTTGGTTGATGCATATCGAATCGATCCACACAAACTCGGGTCGGGGGTCGTAGTCCATGTCCAATGATGGGAGCTCTTTGAGCAGATCCCACGCCGCTTTCCGAACAAGAAATGAGCGCCCATTGATGCGAATTGGCTCCGCTATACGAGAGTCCCCCCAAGTATAGGAGATTGCAGCGAAAGGGGGACATGATTCATTGAGAGAGAAGACGTTAAGGTCGTATTCTGCTGGACAGTCGTGTAACCTCAACAGACGCACCTCGCCGGCCGGGTCGGTCAAGGTTGTGTACTCAAAGCGAGACGTGGCTTGAGACATTTTGAAGAGATCATAGCGTAAGTTCTATACCAGTCCTCAGCAAGCTGAGGCGTTGATAGATAACCTTGAGTGGATTCTCACAAGTGAGGAGCTAATCGCGGCGTAGGGTCAGCCTGACATGCAGCCCTGCCTAACCTGACGATCTGATTGAACCGTATACACAGCCCTTTGACCCGTTTTCTGTGGCGAAGCTGAGAATAGCCACACGAGAGACACCATATTGGCCTGTTCGTGTGGATGTTGAGGCTATACTGCTGCGTGCACCCACATGCGGTCTGGTTCGCAGGTAGGGTTGCATCTTAAGATGCCTTTCGCGAGACTGAACCAGTCAGTAAATGGGCGAGTCGAAATCTACTTCTTGGCCAAAGCTGCTTAGCTCTATGCCTGCCACTTCTCTGAGCTTTGCAATTTCAATTTCCCTTGAGGGAAAGGTTTTGTTTGGCATTAGCATGGTGGGCCAACAGTTGTTTGTGTCAAGTCTACGGTTGGCCATATGGCGACAAGCCGCAACCCTTGGACGCTAATGGACGAAATCACTGGTACATGAAGTAGAAAACTATGAGGCAACTCAAAGAACTTTTGTCTAGCACCTCTCACAAACACGATCTTTTCCATTAAACAAAAACACAAAGTCATCTAGCCCAAGCACTCAATCATTCTTGAACTCATCACTGTTAGGACCCAAGTCGTACTTGTTGGTCAGTGACGCCCAGCGGTCAGACCCATCCGCTTCGAGATGCTCTCTCCATCGTCGCCACACAAAGGATGGGATCCAGTTCCAGTCGGTGGTCAGTGTCTCTGGCTGATCCTTGGTCCGGAAAAGTGTGGTATAGAATCCAACCATGCACTCAGGGTCATTCTTTTTGATGGCGTCAAAGTCAATCATGATCGCGGCGCTTTCAAACGCCAGCTCTGCCCTCGAGACGAAATCATGGACCGTTGGAAATCGGCCGTCACCGGGGTGGTTCACGACACCAATCTGGAAGGTAAATGCTCTCAAGAAATCCCAATG
The DNA here is from genome assembly GCA_030779245.1 of Fusarium sp. MBC 438. Lineage (NCBI taxonomy): Eukaryota > Fungi > Ascomycota > Sordariomycetes > Hypocreales > Nectriaceae > Fusarium > Fusarium sp. MBC 438. The sequence goes on along the minus strand of JAPFTB010000141.1, from coordinate 126,390 downwards.
CAGTACCTCGACCTGATCCTCTGTGAGAGTCCCAATCTCGTCCAGGATGTCGACCCGAGGTTGTCCAGGAGAGAGTATCTTGTGTATCGCAATACACCGCTTCTCCCATTCCTGACATGCCACATGGCCGAGTGACACCTTGCCATCAACAAAAGGGCGAGAGTCGTCCCTGTATACCACCTCGAATTTGCCCCTCTTCACAAGGCCGAGTACCATCCAAGGTGTCCCGAGGTGTGTAAGGTTAGCACCGTAGCCCGTCTTCATCGCGATCTCGGTGTATAACCTGTCCTCCGGGGTGAGCAACCCGCGCTGGAAGGAAACCATCTTGTCCTGGCCAATGGTGAGCATTGCAGCTACTTGGATTTTGAGACAATTAGTCATGGGATCAGAAGGCTGGACGAGCAAGTAGGCCAGCCGAGTGTCGTAGTCGACGAGAGGGAGAAGAGCGTGAAAGGTATTTGGGATGCTGTCGTGAAGAGATATGGCAGGGCCTATTTCAGAATCCTCCGTCCGAAGCAAGCCTTGGAGTTCCAGACGCTGCACAGTTTGGTTAACGACGCCTCTGGTGGACCCATCTTCATGCGCAAGGAGTGTGACGAGTCGTGGCAGAGACCTGACCCTGCTGGGCCATCCCTCAAACTGGGCAAGTCCCGCGATGAAGCCTGCTAGCTGGTGGTTGAGGACATCTTTTCGACGAGGGTGCTCAATCTCTGGATTCATGGCCGTGTCGGCATAGACGTACACTCTGGATCGAGGGCATGTTGTCCTATCTACCCAGGAGAGTTGTTGGCGTATCTCGGATTGGGAGGCATACAGATCGACGTGAACCACTTGCCTCGTCTCCAGGTCGAAGATGGGTCGTTGCCGAGTCTTGGACAGGATGATGTGAAGGTACCCAGACACTTGCAGCTTGCCGTACCCTCGAGTTCCGCAAGGAACATTGAACATGGTGTGTCCTGTTTCTGGTTCGCTATCGACAGGGAAGTTGCCATGGCGGTCCAAATGAAACTGTTCACTGCTCCATCCCGATGCTTCCCACCCATCCTCCTTCCAGCGGGGAGGTAACCCAGGGGTATCATGAAAGTACACGACTGTCTGCTGGAGGTCTGGGTTCAACTGCCCTTGTATAGAGATGATTGCCTTGAACGGGTCCTCTCGGCGCCCGACGGCAACTCTGTGCCAGGGCTCGGATTTGGGGACAGTGGAAGTAAAGCCTGTGAAATACGTGTCGCTTAGAGAAAGTAAGCGATAGTATAAGACATCTATGGGGTCTGAAGATATGGTAGCCAGTCTCATGAGCGCTTGGGGCTGCTCCTCGGTGATAGAATGGGAGAACTCGATGGCGGCGTATAGAGCAAGGTAAAAGGGGGCCGAAAAGTCTTTGTCGACGTCGATGATGAAGAATGTTCTAGGATTCAAGGGTCCCATGGGACTAACATGCCAACTTCCGTTCTGACGAGATTGCTTCAGTAGACTCAGAAACTGCTGGTAATCCAGGGTCATGAGTGGGATGTGTCCTCGAGCTACTGCCACTGAGACAGACTGGGCTCGGTGGGCAGAGAGAATCGGCACGTTGCAGCGGGACACGACGTGGACAACGGAGATATTGGTACTGCCACTGGAGGCAAGAGCGAGCCAAATGCGGTTTGGGAAATTGAGACTCTTTCCAAAGGCTGCGGGCCCTTGGATATGGCCGAAGGCGACATCTTGGGCTCTGGTTGGTGAGGCCCCCACCCACTTGAGGACAGGAGTCGTGAGATCTGGCTAGCTTCTAGTTAGCAGTGGGGGTAGAAGTAAAGATCTTAATTCGTACTACTTCTGGCATTTTCCTTTGACTGGAAGGATTGGAGATGTTGACAGCGAGAGAGCGAGAGAGACACCAGGACGCAAAGAAAGAAAGACAGCGGAGCGCGAGAGCGAAAACCAGAGAGCGAGCAAAAAGATTAAGAGATGAAGAGGCAAAGAAAGAGAGAGATGGTTGGTGACAGTGGTTCACAGTTGGCAGGCTTCTTCACGCATCACGACAGTGATTCACTTCCCCCCAACACAGGATCGTGCCAACAGGGTAGTCAGTTTCTAGAAACTTCCAGATTATTCAAAGAAAAATGAACAAGGGGAAATTTGCGCGGACGGTCACTGCTTTGAGATTCAGGTGCGCAATGAGCCGGGTTCGTTGGATGGAAATGACTATGAGGTCCATCGGCCGCGACAGGAGAAGACAGATGATCAACTATTTACACTAGTAAAGCTCAGAAGACTTCTGGAGCCTTTGTATTCTTTGTTACAAGGTTGTCCATAAGGTAGGCCATCTCTTCAGAGGCGTCTAGAGATTCAGCCGAAGTGTTTAAATAACTGAAGAAGGGTTTGCGACTGCTGAAGAAGCAATCATGCAAGCAAACGATGGCATCTCTAATGTGATAGAAAACCGGATGCTCCGAAGAAATACACATACAATCCAACGAGGCAATCCCTTCAGTGTCGAAAATCTGGTAGCTGAGTGTCTAGAATGTGACAATCGGGTAAAGTGTATTTCTTTGCTGAGAAGACCACCCAAGGCTAGTGCCTAACAAAGAAAAGAGCCAGAAGCGAAGCTTGAGAGATTCAGGTCCAGCTTAAGCCAGCTGCTCACTGGATACGGGTAGAGTGACCGGGCCAGGATGCTGACGGAGACTGGCACAACGACATTAACTCACACTCCCCTACGGACATCCACTAAGAAACAGTAAGAATGATAAAGTTGTTAATAAAAAGAGATCTAAAGCTTTGATCCTTTTATGATATAATTTTAGAATACTCATCCTAATTTACCTACGCCTTGTAGAGACTTAAATCTTCTGCACGGCAGGTTCCCTGGCATTGAACCGTTCCGAATCGAGAGCCGACCTCCTTTCAGGATCCTCCCTAACCTTCCGCTTCTGTCGGTCAAGGAAGTCGTGGAGGGGAATCATTTGGCCCCTTTGGACGCCTTAGAACCAAAGAGAGAGCCTGAGGGATGGATCCACGAAGTTTTCCTGGATGTACTTACAGTGCGCACCGTTGGGACCCAAGACAAGGAAGACAAAATCCATTTACCCTGAGAGCTCAATTCTGAATGTCTCTCCATGTGAGGGTATAAGCAGTCCCGGTAAAGCCAAGCGCCAGGCCTTTTCGCGATGCGCACGATCAGGCGGCTGATAGGATGGCTCGGGATACAACTGCCCTCGGTGTTGGAACCCCTTCCTTGGCCAGTAGGCTGGAGCAAAGGAAGTGCCATAGCCATATTTGACAGGCTGAACCCATCCTTGGGCTTTGTTTCCACAGCCTGTAGAGCTGGGGCTAGCGCAGGCTTGGATGCCACGGGCTGGGAAGACAGGAGTCTGGGAGCCACTGGCTGAGCAGACACGGGTCTGGGAGCTACGGGCACGGGGATGGATTTGGCCGCGGCCTTTAAAGTCGAACTAGAAGGCGCCCAAATAGAGTCTTCAATACCCTTGGGAGGGCCAAGCTTGGAGTCAGAGGAAGCGCCAATGGTGGCGGCGGAGGATGGCTTCTCCTGGTTGGCGACGGATGCCTCCAACGGCTCAGGCTTGTTGGCCTCCATAAAATTGGGCGCCTTTGGCTTTGCGCGGAACTTCTTCTCATTCCCAGGCTTGCTGCCACCAGGAGCCGCAACTGGCGCCTGTCCCATGGGCTTACCCGGGCTAGTAGGCTGTTGGGAACCAAGAGGGGGATTTGAGCCCTGGCCTTGGACTGCTTGTGACTGTACCAAACCTGGAACCGGAAGAAATATCAACAGTCGTCGTGAAGGATGGAATATACTGTGGAATCTTAGAGTTCAGCGTGCATCACAAGAAAAGAGCACGATCGATCAAGATGGCGAGGTATGAGAGGTAAGGCGTGATGGGATGTCTTGACGTATCAAAGCAACCACCCAGAAGCCAATCGTCATTTCATGTTCATCCTTCTACCCCATTGCCCGAGAACCGCAGCGCTCTCCATCCTTCGTCCAGAGTTACCATGACAGGGCTACATGCTTGTCCATGATCCCCACAGCCTGCCCCATGCGGATCAGTCACTCGTTCCCCATGAGCTAAGCTAAACAGCGAGTAGTGAAGCGACTGACAACTACGACGCATCCATGTTCTCCGCGAGCCTGTCATGTCAATTTTGGCGGTAGGGACGAAGACTTGGATCCATATTAGCCATCATCCCCCACCCTTTCAGTTGCTTATACAGAGTAGAGAGGCAGTGAACAAAGGGAACGAGAAGAGATGACCTGCACCTTACCATTTAGACTCGGAGAAGAAGGGCGACTCATCTATGATGAAGTGCAGCCCTAGATGGAATGGGCATTAACATCAGAGATAACAACGCTTCATACCCCTCTGCTCTGCCGTTCTGCAATATCCAGCTACAGAGGTAGATTGTAAGTGGCGCTTTTGGGTTGGTTCGGCTTGTTTTTCAACGGCGACACTGCCGTAGACCAATCGCTGTCGGGTCGTTTCTCTCAGTGTGGATGAGCTACCGGCACTCTTCCGAGGCCATCGAAAGGGTAGTGTGATGGTGGTCCTCCTTATCTTTCTGATTCGCCATCTCTCGTCGCAACGCAGGAGCTTGCTATGTTGACCCATTTGGAGTTTTGGGGGGTGCTGTCGCTTCCTCATGTGGGGGTCACTTGTGTTACACGCGTATCGGGCAATGGCTTGGGTAGGCAGGGGGTGAAGGCTGGCTTGTGAGCTGTGATTTGTAGATCTATATCCCATCAGCTCCTCTCACCTAACGTCAGATCAAACGACACAAGCCCTTCAGCTTCTCCGCGAAAAACTGCAGGGAGATTTGAATGAGAATGCCGCTGCTCATCGATATTATATCCCATTGGTCATTGCCCAAGCGGCGGCGTTAATCAACCCTCGCTGCCCCCGCATCTCGGCTGGAGCGCAACTTGGCGCCAAATCTGAGGTTACACAGAAACACCCGCGTCCACTAGGCCATCTTGCTGAGGACGGGTTGCACACACTGGGCCTGGAATCCCTGTCCCCTCGTGGCGAAGGGCCAACTTTAAAAGCAACTCTCATCTACCGCTGCTGAATGCGGGGGTAATATTACACTACTATGAGATGCTATGAAAGCCTTTGTGGTACCTAGGTCGATGCCACAAGTCCCTACGAACTCGGCCGGCAGGGGCTTTTGCCACCCCATGCACCGCCATTGTTATCGAGCGCCCAGAACATGGCGCCTCCCAGGCACAATCCATCAGCCCATGTCAGCTTCAGTGCCAACGTATCAGCGTCGTCATAGCCCATCCACTGATCTCCCCAGGTCGCATACTTCTGCAGGGAGGTGCTGTTAAGCGCAACTGTGGCTTTGTTGGCCGATATGGCCGCCTTGATATCACTCAGCACCATGACGCCTGTGGGATCCTTGACGCAGGAACCCTCTTCGCTGGGCCCCGACGCAGCACAGCCAACGGTCTTGCAATCAGAGGAGAGGGTATACCCGCGGCCGTACAGGGGGATACCGAGATTGATGAGCGATGGATCGGTCTGGTTCGCCCACAGCGGCATAAGATCGTTGGCGATATCAAGTATGCTGGCCTGGTCCGTCACAACCTTCTGTGCGTCGCCGGAATCAACCCCCCAGCCGTGCAAATCGTAGGCCATGAAGTTGAGGAAGTCGACATATTTAGCCATACCGGCAGCGTTGAAGCCCTGAATGCTACCCCAGTCCGCTGGGATTGCCGCTGAGATGCCGTAATCTTCTCCGAAGGCGGCTCGGAGCTCTTGGACGAGGGAGACAAGGTTATTCGCGTCGGCGGTCGAGGGGAATTCCCAGTCTAGGTCGACTCCTTGGAAGGAATAAGTGTCCATGAAGGACTTGAGAGACGAGATGAAGGCGGCTCGGGAGCTTGATGAGGCTGCCATGGCAGACCAAGTGTCGACAGAGAAACCACCGCCACCTATGGCAATCCAGGTCTTCAGTGAGCTGCTCTGCAAAGCGGTGAACTGCTCATAGAAGGGCACGTCTTTGGGGTCTGAAGCGGTCACTTCGAAACTGTCCGAGTCGAAATGGGCAAATGCCAAGATAAGATGGGTTAACCCATTGGTTTGGATCTGGGAGGGAAGAACAACATCGCAAGAACGGTCCCATGCTTGCTGTACGCGCCAGTATCCTACTTTGCGGCCGTTGGTCGCCGTCTTACCGCCAGCAGAGCAAGAAGGGACTGTAGGTACAGAGCAGCTCCCGAACTCTGACTGGCAGCCATCTCCGCAGTATACACTCGACGTTCCGCAGAATCCCGCCGAGGAACAACAAACGTTCAAGGGGCAGCGGGCTCCATCGTTGTCGGGACCGCACTGAGCGAGGACAGGATTGAGTAGACCAAGAATTAGGGCCACACGACCGACGGTGTAAGTGAAAGAACCCAACATGGTCGAATATACTTGAACAATGCCAGGAAATCCGAGTCCTAGTCACGAATTCTAGCCCCCTTGGACTTATTATACGTTCTTTTTTGCATAGCCCCAGTCGGAGACATTTGAGCGTCTGAAAACCTGGCCCCGGTAATGTTCATTTCCACATTTAAATTAACAATGCCACCAAGACCTCGACTTGTTTCATTTGCCGCGAGCCTGCTTACTTAGTTCGCCGAACCAAAAGAAACGCGTACGGCGATCGTTACCAATAGAGACGACACTGCCGCGTTGGGGGCCGTCAACTCGCGCTTGGGGGCCAAATATCACTTTGTCTAATTGGTGGTCAAAGAGCCAACTCAGCCTTAATGGGCCTCTCTACGCCGCAAGCATGCTTTAACTTTCCAGGGAAACGGAAGAGGTACCCAGCTAGACCACGACTTGCCATGTAATTGGTCTCTTTCCGGGCTGATGAGAGAAGATCCAGGCCTTTTGCATCTCGGTTAAATTACCCGCGCTTACACGAGTCTCCATTGTCAGATCAGCCTTGAAAATACATCCATTTTGAGCTTAGGGGCTCAGCGAGCCAAGCCAGACACAGCATGGTGCGACTGTCAGCGTTACAACGTCTCTCGGACTTCTTGTTAGCTATCTTGTAAGTTAACCAACTTCAAGCTGGTATTTCGCCTTGAAGGATTCAGGAAAGCTACTCATTTATATGTAGGCATGGAGGTGATGATCTAAGCGGATGTCAGATGGACGCGTTCTCGGGCCGCTGTGGCAATTTCAGCTCGGTTGGTTGTCTCAACCATCTCCCGCCCGAGCCGCTTATGGCCCCCTGGGGCTAGGGACGGGTTGGAGTGGAGCAGGACGATCAGACAAATGAGCCTCGGCGCTTCTACTAGGGTCGTTTTTCATGAGTGAGCCCCTCATAAAGGCATTGTCCCCTGCTAGGACGGCGAAGGATCTTGGTCTGAACGTCTCTGGGGCTTCTCCTGCGTCGTTATCCAGCACCAAACACGCGATTCATCGCCATGGAGTTTTCACTGTTGTATTTTCTGTTTATATTCTCTTCAGTCTTGGCGTCCTTTCCCCGCGACTTTGGATTGTAAGCTCATTCATTCCGTCCTCGAATTACCCCTGACCGTGAACAGCTCATCCCCTCTCATCCTACCGCGCGCGACAAACCCCACTAGCAAAGACGGCAACTGTGGTTCTAATTCAGAGACTAACGCGACATGCCTCACCTCCACTTTTGGTAACTGCTGCTCTGAGAAAGGGTTCTGTGGAAAGACTTCAGCATACTGCGCCGAGGGCTGTCAAGATGCGTTTGGCACCTGCTCGTCGGGCTCTGGTGGGCAGCTTGTGAGCACTTCGGGATCATGTGGTGCGACTTCTACAAGCAATGTCACATGTCAAGGGAGCACGTATGGAAACTGCTGCTCTGAATTGGGGTACTGTGGCAAGAATTCAACCTATTGTGGTGACGGGTGAGTGCGGTCTTAGTCCGAGAAGAGTTGTATTTACTCTATCGGCTCCTCAACCCTCTTCTAGACGCCGCTGACATTGAGATTTGAACAGGTGCCAAAGCGAGTTCGGTACTTGTTCATCATCCGATGACGATGACGATGACGAGTCCTCCACGACCACCGCAGACACTGATAAGACTGCAACCTCGACGGCGGCGTCATCTACGAGTTCTGGTGCTATTTCGATTGACGGAAACTGCGGATCTAATTCGGATATCAACGCCATCTGCAAAGGCAGCGAGTTTGGCGATTGCTGTTCGGGATTGGGGTACTGCGGCGGGAACTCGAGTAAGTGAACTAGCCCAAGAGACGTATCTCTCACACAATGCAACAATGCTGACTCGGCTCTACAGGCTATTGTGACACGGGCTGCCAATCCGAATTCGGTTCCTGCTATTCGACAAGCTCATCGACAACCTCCTCCACGAGTTCGTCAGGAACTTCATCGTCAGACTCGTCAACAACCTCGTCCGCAGACTCATCGACAGGCTCCTCCCTCAGCACCGGCGCTAAGGCTGGTATCGCGGTCGGATCTGTCATCGGTGGGCTTGGAGCGATAGGGCTTCTCGCTTTTCTTGTGATACGACGAAGGAAGAATGCCAAAAAGCCGTCGTCGCTGGAAAAGACGGATAGCGGTGCGGGGATACATAATGACGTGGCGAGATATGAGATGCATGAGCAGCCCCTTGTTGAGTTGCCTGCTGGTTATGATAGGGAACAAGACATGAAGAGGGTTGACGATCGAGCTGCGGCAGGGTATGATGGGGCATATAGGGGACATTAAGTTCTGGTTCTGGGTTGTCAGTTGGCTTTATATAATGTAATCGCTCATATGGGTGTGACTCTGGCGACGTGACTCGAATCGCCATGAGATTGAGATTGGCTGCTACTGATACACATAAGAATTGGCCCGTGCGCTCTCGGGCCGGTCCTGAAGCTTGGCGATTCTCAAGTTAAACAAGAACGGAAAAGTCCTGGTTTAAGGAATAACCCCTAATCACGACGCAAATTCGCGCGATCAGATAAAGATTCACTTCCTTAGGACTGGCTACCCACGCCGCTACTACCACAATCGCCGTCTCAGACCAATCTTTCTATGGCTCTCGGACGGGCGTAGAGCAAGCTATGTTCTATTTAATTAAGATCTGGGGAAGTGGTTGTCTTCCCCTCAACCAAACCCTCCAACCTCCTCCTCCCACGACAACCTCCCAAGGGTCCAGGCCTTTGGCTTTCCTAATTACTCACAAGAAGCTCGATCCTTGTAGAATAGCATCAAAACCGTCATCAAAAGAGTGCAAAGCCTGTCAACGCGACTGCCCCACTAATCCCGGATAGCGACCCGAACCCAACAGACGCCGGCCCCACTGAAAACGGAAGCATCCCCGATCACGGGCCCGTCGTCGTCGCCGCCACCCCCGTCGGTACCGCCTTGCCGCTGTCCACATGGGCTCGCGGTGCGCTAGTACATAGAAATGTGGTGTCTCGATATGGTCTCTCCAAGCACACAAACCGCGAAGAGGCATGGACAACACAAAGCACCAATAGGGTAGCTTACCGCTGACGATCGCCCAGTTGGGCCCGACGACTCGAAGACAGCCTTCAATAAGGCGTGTAATGTGATGGATTTGCTGTTTGGGGGGATAGGCGGGGATGTGGTATCAGGGCAAGTTTGAGAAACGAATTTGGGTCTTGCAAATAGAGAGCTCCCAAATGAAATCTCACCAAGGCGGTGCATCGGTCTACTCCCTTTACCATGTCATGTAACTTCAAATGCTGGTCACGATATTATTTACCTTTGAACGCGTCACCAAGTTTACACAAATTTATGAATAGAGTCCCAATATGAGTGTCAACCCTGTCGGTGCCTTGTTGGGGTTTCGGGCCATGTTTATATGCTTGGAGAAGTCTATACATCGACCTGATTGCCCTGGACCTTGCTGACGCATTGGGAGCTTATGCAGACAACTACGAAGACGGTGGCGAGGATGAGGGTCTTGAATCGTTTAGCTTCACTGTTCATCTGGATAAGTTTGCGCCCGGCGGAAGAGAGGATGGCCATATGACACTGGCCCTTGAGGTCAGGTTGAGAGGGAAATCTAGGCGCCTGTAATTATGGAAATCTCAGAACGAACCTCTCCCCACTCCAAGTTTGCTACTGTCACGCCATTTATTTGAACTTCGTGTAGCCTCTGTCGCGAGCCAGCGATATGGTCGGGCCCCCTTTCTTGAGTCGTTGCTCGGGATGGAACCTAGCCCTAGAACTCTGGGATAACACTGCAAAGGAAAGCAAGGCATGGTACTTTTGGACTCATCATTAATGAGAGGAAGAACTTGAGTTTGTTATAGCTATCTACCCATAAACAGTCCCCAATTAGAGGCGTCGAGGTCACCAAGTTGGAATCCCATTCTCCCTGGTAACCATCTGCCTATGTCCACGCATCATCACTTGGCTCTATCGTCCGCTCTGAGACAAGTTTCGCCACGGGACTGGTAGTGCTGAAGAAGTGTTTAACGTTGGAAGGGACGATTCGACCATCGGGGCGAGCGTGGGCGGATGCTCTCGTGTTGGGGAGTCTACAAATAAGGCGTGTTAGACGATGAAGAAGCCAGCAAAGTCGCCATGACAGGAGGTCATGGCTACAACATACAGGAGTCTTGCTCTGGAGTCAAGGCAATTTCTTGTATTCGATATGTCGGCCCCCCATCAAAGGGCCCCAGTTGATGGCAGGCCTGCGTGGTTCACGTAGGTACCTGAGCAAGCTGCCGTCGCCCTTGATTGGGAAACGGAACTTGGTGATGTCCTTTTCTCCTTCGGGCTGTCGCCAAATTTCTTTGCCTTTTTCTTCGGCCGTCCCTGACTCGGCGGGGGGTGCAGAAAGGTCTTGTTGCAGGCTGGGCACTTGGTCCCCAGCTATCTTCGACCGCGAGGGGGAGGCGTTGCCGGAAACTGAGGATGCATCATCCGAGGGAGCGGTCTCTTGCTGAGCTTGATCATCCTCGTCCTCCTCCGGTATGCTGTCTGCTCGAGGAGGTGCCGTCCCCGAAGAGGCTCGTGGGCGCCCTCGTCCTCGTCCTCGTCCTCCGCGTCAGCGGCGGCGGCGGCGTCCTTGACTGCGACTTTGGCCACTTCCCATCTGGCCGTCGCTAAAACCGTCAGTATCACTGTAATTTACCTCTGGATATTCATACCATTCGCCAGGGTCGTCGGCCTGTCTGCCTGCCTGGGACTGTTTGATGCCTGGAGAGTCGGGCTCTTCTTGCGAGCGCTCTGGCAAGGCCGCATCCAACTCAAGCGGGCTCTTCGTGTTTGCCATCGTAGTCTGGGGCCTTCAAGGTGCGATCTTGCGATTTGGTGCAAGGGAAAACAGAGAATGAGGAGCGGCTTCCTCTGTGGCTGCAAAGACTAAAGTGGAGATGAGTTTGCACCGCTGAGCACCCACGAGCTGCCAACAAGGTGGATTGCTGCCAAGGTCGTCTGTGAATCACTGACTGTTTGGTAGACAGTGAATCAAAGCTATCCACCGGGTCAGTGGGGTCATCCCGTTTCTCGCAGGCTGGCACAAACAGGGAACAGACAAGCAGCAGTCGTCTGCCATCATCGAGACACAAACGACTTCTCAGCAAATTATTTTCCCAAGTTTGAGGGCAGCTCGGTCATTCCGCGGCGAGCACCAAACAGTGACTTTTCTTTCGTGCTTGCCAGTCCCTCACACGTACGCCTTTGCTTTCCTCTAAACCGTTCGAGCCCCAGCTTCAAACAGATAGCCATCCCTTGTTTCTCTCGCGTGATCTTTGGCGTGGTGATATGCAGGTGTCTCAGTTCTTCGATGCTCTGTCGTTTCCATGCAATCCTGTATTGTTATTGGGGTTGTATCATCCCGCACAATCAAGTCTTGTATCCGCACAAAGCTTTGATGGCACGGAAACAAAGGCTCAGGTAGGTTTTCATGTTTGCCGCACCTGTCAAAGGCCCAGCTAACAAAGAGAACAATCAGGTACAAAGCTGCATACTACGCACGCTTCCATCGGCTCCATCCTTGAAGGCGACATATCGGTGCGTGTTTGAGAGAGGAGGAATAGATACAGAGGGAGGTTGTCGCGCAGGAACAGGGTACGATTCTTAGACGTTTGGTTTAGTAGCAGAACTAACCAGGGAGGGACACGCACTCACCTACGGATCTGGTAATTCCAATTCAACTAGTTCGGCTCCAAGTCGATTCATACCTCGGTGTCCTCCCCTTTTGGATTTCTCAGGGGAAGAGTGTGTGCCCATGTTCCCTTTCCAGAGTTCATTCTGATTGAAATCTTAGGTTTGTTCCCTACTCACCCACCTAGCATGTACCTATCGAAATTGTACTGGTCTCTCAAATGCCTAATACTTCACTCTCGAGGAAGCTCTGTTCTCCCCAATAATGATACTGTGGTCTTCAAAGCAGCTCTTGCTTGAAAGACCTAGCTTGTTGGGTTGTTCATTGGAATTTGAAAGATTCTTTGCCTATGTCCAACATGGCTTTTCACTGTTTAGCTAAACTGTCGAAAGACTTCTTCTCCCCTTCTAGATTAGTCTCAGTTATTAGAAGCTCAACGTCCATGATTGATCGAGTGTAGTCTAGACATTTACTACAGAACGAACGCTTCTGGCGAACTCCACTCATCTGTGCACAACCTTTGTAACGCGATGTCATGCAACCATGATCTTCTTTTGGACAGTATGCATTCGATCCCTTTTTGGCACTTGCACATATAATACTTCTCAATGCATTACCAAACACTTTTGTTCATCACTGGCTTTCATTATGACTTATTTTGGCCAGCATGACCTCTTGCTGGAACCACATGACACCATAGGGTAACCGTTAATACAAAGTCCCTGCACAAAACTTGAGTCTCTATTGAGATAGTGGCACATTGTGGATTCTACAGGCTCAATTCAGATTTCACTGGCACAATCGATGATTTGCGATGAATGTCTTGGTAAGCTATTTACAGGAAGTGGTAGTGCAGAAGGTACAAAAGTCTATCATCATCATCGCCAAGACTGATATCCCGCAATGCCTTAGTTGACAGAGATGGTGTAGGCAGAGGTCTTGAGGACAGCGTTGGAACCTAAAACTGTCAGTGATTGAACATCAATTATGATATGGAAGTACTCACCCTCGAAAGGCTCGGTACCGGCCTGGAAGCTGGTGGCAACATAGTTGCTGGGAAGACCCTGCTTGCTGGTCAGGTAGTTGAGGAACTCCTTGAGATCAGCCTGGAAGTTGCCCTGGTTGCTGGAAGCGACGAAAGAGATGACGGTGACGTCGCCGTTGGGGCCCTTGTAGACGTCCCACGGGATACCGGCGAGGGTAGGGCGGTCAATAACACCCTTGCCGGGTGTGGAGATGGGGAGGGCACCACCGTAAGCACCGACCCAGATCATGATCTCGTAGGCGTTGTTGGAGGACGCGGTGGGGGCGAACCAGAGATCGTAGGAGACGTTGGCGATCATCTTGGTTCCGGTGTATCTAACTAGTTAGACAAGGACAAGGGTGAGGAGACAGGGCTTCTTACCGCCAGATCCAGCGGGTGGAAACCGACTTGATGTCGGAGATCTTCTTGTTGATCTTCTCAAGAGCCACGTTGGAGTAGGACTTGACCTTTCCGGGGCCACCAGCCCAGGTCCAGCTGGTGGACCAGACAAAGTTGTTGTTGCTGACCGAGGTGAAGGTGGTGCACTGAGAACCAGAGGTGGCATCGCCCTTGCCCCAGTTGTTGTGGTAGACGGTGTATCCAGAGGTAGCCAGAGAGCCAAAAGCATCACACCAGGTGGTGTCTCGCTTCTCGATAGTCTCAGTGGGAGTGGTGGGAGTGGCCACAGCCGTGGCGGCAAGGAAGGCCGAAACAACACCAAAGAACTTCATGGTGACGATTTTGAATGTGAGACTATTGAGATGAGATGAAGTTGAAACTGGTGATGAACAAAACCAACAGAACTTGGCATTAGCTGAATACTTATATAGGCCAGACGATCATCTGCCGTCTCTAATAGAGTAAAGTCCTAGTCCGTTAATATCCGGGCTCCTGAGATTGGCCCGTGTGTTGTACCTGAAACCCCTGGCTCGGCCAAGAAAGTCGTATGCGGCAATGGGCCGTTTACGGGGCCCCATCAAGTGCCGACAAAACCGAACCACATCAGGCTAAAACGGGATATTCCACCAATGGTGTAATTCGCCCTAGGGCCCGTTTGTTTAGAGTTGCATTCCCGGGAGTTCTCCCAGCAATAGGGACGGGCCCTGGGTCTGGCCTCGTGGCGTGAGATGGGCCTATGGGAGGTTGGATGATTTACCCTAGCTCGATTGAGCAGGTTCTCGGAGGGGATTGTTCGTTTCTAAAAGAGGAAGTTGACCATCGACGAGCTATTCCCTTTGAGCGAGAAGAAGAAGGTTCTTGCGCCAGTGTCGGTTAGATCAGTAGAGTAGAGTTTACTATCAGGCGTAAGGTTTTCGTATAGGACGGTCAACCTGCATATATTGAAGTGTATTCTCTCGGGAACTCCGTTATCCCTGTAGTGTTTCGCGGCTCTGAACAGGGTTGATCCATCGCCTTGCGGCCGTTCAGCTGGCTGTGCATTATCCTTGAACAGCTGATATGCACAGGAGGTAATCGAGGTACCCTATTGTCACGTCGTTCTTGTTGCTCTGTTGTCTTTGTCTTGTTGTTCTGTTTGAATTTGTCATGCTATTCGGTGTACGTCAGCTCTGGGCAAGCCGTGTGAAAGATGGACCACGTACGTGCTTAACACTTGAAAGACATAACCAAACACAATTGAATAACTCCTTGTGCAGATTGCGAATTGGCTGAAGGAATCTACGTTGATTGTTCACACCTCTCCAAGCAACATAATGAAATCACGATGCTAACCTGTAGAGCCAAACTGCTGTCTCATGCTTGTGTTCTTAGACAAATAGATGCCAGCAAACACGGATGATTTCCATACCGCCTACAACCCAAGTTTTGCCTAAACGCTTAAAATTTGTCACTGTTTACCGTGCATGCCTTTGTTTTGACTAACATCTCGTCGTCACCAGTCATGGGCAAAGTCCACTCATAACCTGCCCGACCACAATGACAGAACATTTTTTTGCCCACACGCACGAATATAAATACCCCATGGATATCCGAAAGATGTTCACTCTTTCCTGTTTCCTCTAATCTATCTTCATCTTCATGCTCAAGCCTGAACACAACTATCCTCCAGGGTGGCTTAAGTCTAACACGTACAACTCTTCTCTTCTGCATTTTATATATTCACCATTACCCTCACAGTAACATTATATACAATCTTGGGCCACAACTCTTCACAAGATCTTGCAGTGGCTCTCACTGTCTTGTTGTCATAGACTCTAGTGCCGGTTGTCTTCCCGAGTCTTGGTGTTTGGACACCTTGGGCATCATGCACACTCTGGTATCAGATTGATCTACCTTCAAACCTATACCAGTACATCGCTTCCATACCGCCATCAAATGAATACACTCTCTTCCTTTACTTATACCTTTCTCCCTCTTCTTTCACGCCTATGACATCCCATAGAGCCACAAAGACATCACTTAATATACCACTATGGACCTCCAAGTAGGGCAATACTTGAAGATTTTATATCAGTCCCAAAGCAGACATTTTATAAATCATGAATTAGACCACCATTCACTCGTTTGTCTCTTTTGAGACAAAAGTTTAGCGCCATTACTTGAACAGTGGTCGTGCACTGGCGGGCAAAACGCACATTTTATATAACCAGATTTTGTTTTTGGATTTTTGTTTTCTTTCTTTCCCCATTTCACACAAAAGAAAAACAAAAAAAACAAAACGGCAATACCACGCCAACCGAATCGTCAACATGTCGCCAGCCGGAGGCTTTTCCCGAGCTGTTCCCCGTCGCAGGGCCTTCAACTCTGCCTTTCGAAGATTCCGCTGTGCGCGACGCCGTCGCGCAATCATCGCTGCAGTGACCGCAGCCGTCAGAGAGGTCAGTACCAGACATGAACTTTGGAAACCATAAGCTAATAGTGACTAGATGTTTTTCGCCCAGGAGGTGGAGGCGGATCACAACATGGGGGGGAGCCAACAGCCCCCCATGTATAACGATGAGGAACTCGTCGACGAGTTCTTGCGAGGCCATGAGCGAGGCCTTCGCCTCGGCCTTCGCCGCGGCCACGAAAGTGGCTATCGGCAAGGCCTGGCCGAAGGCTTCGCTCATGGCCTTCGCCAGGGTGAGCAGAGAGGCTATGTGGCCGGGTTCAACGATGGCGCCGAATACGGCAGCGACTGAGCGGTAAGTGATCTCCCATCTATTCCTCTTCCCACTCTAACGATTAATAATAGGAAGAAGCGAGGGCAAGTCATACTTGAACGTTGATAGAGACAAGCGACTGGCAAAAATATAGCTCTGAGAGCTTCATCATCGTCATATTGTCCCCATGATGTTGAACGTCACCGAATGTCTTGAACCTTGATCCTCTTTGCTGCTAACGTGTCACTTGTCTATTTATCCATCCCCTCATTTTATTTCCCAAGGCCCCATGGGCGGGAATCTCTTAACGCATTCTCTTTCTTTCTCCTCTAGGCCAGTATTATGTCGCTTTATCCCGACCGTGGAGGGTCGCGTGTTGCTTCCCTAACAAGATGTCCTTCACCACTCGCAGACTATATACCCACGGTTCGATGCCGCAGCCAACAAACCGGCGCAGTAACCACTATTAAACTAGTTTTCACTGCCGATGAGCCCAAGGCTTCGCTCATGGCCTTCGCCAAGGTCAACAGGTGGCTTATGACGCCGGATTCGAGGCTGGCGTTGCTTACAACAGAGAATACCAGTGAAATGTAAGGACTCTATCCTCTATTCCCTCTTTCCACTCTAACGGCTCATAGGTACTGGGAGCAAAGGAGGTGGCAGAAGGATGAAGTCACATAAACCTCAAATCTACAGCATATGATGCTATTCTGAATCACACAACATCGTCGCGACCCATGATTCTGCTTGCAGCTGACTCGTTATTTGGCTCTTGACACTGCTTACCCTTTGCAACAGGCAAGAAACCCTTAGACCACTCTGAACTTCCCCTCCCTAGGCCGAGTATCATATCACTTTGTTTCTGTTGTGGAGGGCCATCTCCTGCTTCACCAACGACATATCCCTCGCCCCTTGACGACCATACGCAGACGTACTCCGCCAGCTTCGATGCTCCAGGCGCGCCCAACGAGTATTTGACCGAGAGAGGAGACGCAAATGATCATACGCCGGTCGGAGGCCGCGACGCCCCTACCACCCACCAAGCCGATGAACGAGACAGTGCGGACGATGGGACAGACTACCCCGACACGGAGGCACACACCTCTAGACGGCTACTAGAGCGGATACCGACAGCGATTTGAGCCGTGGCTTCCCTGAGGGACACCGGCCTGGCTCCGTGCAGGACCAGACAGAAGATTACATTGAGAGCGACCAATATGGATGTGTCGCGAGAAGAGGCATCTTCTGAGAAAGGCATCGCTTTTCAGATAGCGATTGTTCTTTTGAGACACGGCCAGGCACCCGATGGAGGGAACATATCTGACGGAGAGAATGACTCGAGGTCATGCCCGCCGCATAGCTGCCGTCGTCGCCACCACCGGTCCCGACCAGGAGGGTGCTGATCCTCGCGTGCCTCGTTGATACGTCATCCCGGTCATACGTTACCTGAAAAGGTGCTCTGACATCCCATGATGGAGGCATTGTCGTCGAGGGAGAAGAGCACTACAACGACGAAGAACGTCTGGACGGCAACCTGAGCAAACACCGCCTGGGACTCCTAGCACGCACGCCAGCACATCATGAATGCATTTGCTGGTGTAGCAGTGCGAGAATATGTTAGTCACCAATGTACCCTCTCAGATACGAGCTAATAGTGAGTAGATACAGCACCTCAACGTTGAATGGCGAGCGTCTTCTTCAACAATATATTAGCGACCGCGCTCTCTGCCATGAAGCGACATCTGAAAGCCTAGCAAAAAGGGCAACATCTCGCCTGTTGATGACGAAAAACTCCTCGATGGGATTCTGGAAGAACAGGGCAATCGCCGAAATGCCACCAGGCAGAGGATTCTCTCGACCTGTTCGCCGCCGCACTGCATTCGGGAATGCACTGCTGGCGCTGCGGCGCAAATCTTTGTGGCACTAGTACCTGAGACTCTTGTAGTCTGTGCATCTGTCTACTCTATCTCCCACGAAGATGTCTTGGAGAAACTGAGGCGATGTCGTTTCGCATTATATATGGCCCAAATCTGGCACAAGAATTATGTATTGGCGTTGACAGAGACGGGCCAATCCCGATACCGAAGGGAGTGCTGAGCCTCTTATATATAATGACGAGGAGCTCCTCGACGAATATTTGCGAGGCCATGAGCGTGGAGGTAAGAGTTCTGCTACATGTTGACCATGCCCCTCTGACGGTTCATGTTAGATACTGCGGAACCCGAATGGATAAGCAGCTCAGCAAACAAACCTTTGGATCACCGAATTCCCTATATTCGGTAGGGCAGGCACCGGCTTGTCAATGCTTTCCTCAATCATTACTCCCATGGTTCGCCTATCGGTTGACCAATGATTATATACTCTTTTCAGTGAGCCATAGCCTCTCACCATCACTGTCTCTGCTCTTTCTAAAAGGATTTCTTTTTTTTATTTACCTACTATATAACTACTTCCTCTGGGACTTTCTTTCCGCGCGCCGGGTCACTCCACCCAACCCCTTCCGATACGCTGTCAGACAGCTGCGGCGCGCACGTCGCCGTGCGATCGTGGCCGCCATCATCGCAGCCATTCGGCAGGTCCGCTCAAAACACGGCCATTGAGAAATAACAGCAGATCTTTCCGACCCAGCCGCCTACGACCAGAGTTAGCGATGGGGGGATGCCAGCGGAGCCTCTGCCGGATTACGAAGCGTTGCTGGACGAATTCCTCGGCGGACACAGATGAGTTTGGCCTCGGTTTCACTCGAGGCCGTGAGATGGGGGCCAGACTGGGTGCAGTGATGGGACTCATGGCTGGCACATGTCACGGTATGGACTGGGGCCATGCGAGTGGTCACCGGGATGGCTTCCGTGCCGGTGTTGCCTACGGCATTGCCCAGGGCCAGATGCAAGGGAACTGGTAAGAACTCTCCCACTTATTTTTTTTCTACCCTAACTGTTCATAATAGAATCAAGATCGGGATAGACCTTATGATCAGAGACCGCAATCTTCAGAAGACCGTACAGAGCTTAGAGCTGTTGAATGCCCCATGAGAGGGTTCACTTGCCTTATTCCGCGATGGAGTCGGTGACGCGCACGAATATGCGCAAGCAGTGAGGATTCACCCGTATCCTCTCTTTTCCACCCTAACCGTTCATATTAGAAGCAAGATTGGAATATAAATTGTGTTCCGAGACTGGAGCCTTCAAAAACCGGAGATAGCTGTTAACTGTCCCATCACAGGGATCACTCGCCCGATGCCATTTTTTCTCGCTATGCTGTCCCCACGAAGACGAAATCAACTTCAAATGCCTTCTTGAACCGGGATTTTATTTGTCACTGCCCTTCAATCATCATCTGCTGCTTGTCTTTGCTTTCTTGCACCATGGCTCTCGTTGGTCTTCTATTGTTTGACTCTCCATCCTGCCTACGCCTTCCAATGAGCTATCAAATCTCAAATTCACCTTTCGCTACTTTACCCAAATGCATGTTTCATCTATATACTATAGGACAGCTGCCGAAGAAATCCGAATGACACCAGCAAAGGCTTATATACAGACCAAGAAAGATGACAAGCTGGTAGACATACCCGCCCCATCCCTCGGCCTAACCCTTTTCGACATGCTCTCAGAGAGCTTCGTTGGGCACGCTGCGCGCGCCGAGATGCATTTGCCGCATTTCTGGCAGCGATCGCACGAAACGTAAGTCCCGATAAAGATACTCGGAGAAGATGAACTGACAGTGTGTGACTAGATGCGTGAACAATACCGGGCGAGCGATAACCAGACTCCCGCCGGCGAGCCTCTGCCGGACTACGAAGCGTTGCTGGACGAGCTCTTGAATGGCCACGATCAAGGCTTTCGCCTTGGCATTCACCGAGGTCAAGAACTCGGGTACAGACGGGGGGTCTCTGTTGGGTTCGCTCGGGGCCTCCGCCAGGCGCAGAAAGCAGCGTACAATGCTGGGCCATCACTCATTCCAGCAGCCACCGATTTCTGAGCAGACTCGTTCGTCGAGTAGCACTGACTGGATCCTACTTCATCTATCTACCGCATAGAACATGTGTCAGCTATCATCTAACTTGACGAAAAGGAAGAGATTTGTTCTTGCGTTATATATACGGCCCATTATTAGGCACGAGGACCGGCTGATAGCGTTCAAGGGGGAGTATGCTAAGGGCAAACAGGCTTGTAATATCCCAGAGGGAGAAAACAGACCCGACGGCGAACGGGCTGGCCTCTTGCTGGACCTTACCAACTTGTGAAGGAGTGGCATCGCAATCTGTCCTTAAACCCTTCCCTCTCAACTTTCTCGAGGCCCTGCCCTGGGTACTCCCTTGGACGTTGTAGCGGTGACATCCATGGCCAAACGGATGCCTTCAATCTTGGCCAACTCCCTGATCGCATGACGATAGATGAGGGGAACACACTCGAGGCGTTCGCTGCTTGCTTACGTCCCAGCCGGCAGTTGGGTTTCTTGACGGTGCCTATAGACCGGGAGACAGAGGCCGATCGGGAGACGGCAGGGAGTCAACAGACTCCCATTTACAACGACGAGATGCTCCTCGATGAGTACCTGCGAGGGTCTTCTCCCCCAGTCTCTTCTCTTCCCTCCCACTCTCCTTCTTCACCAGCATATACCTTGGCTTTCCAACCCTCATCTTTTCTAACAGCTTCATTTTTTAACCCTGTTTCCACCAATCATAACCTCCGCGCCGAATCTCGAGTAAATGACAGCTTTCAGGGTCCAAACACGTCTATATAACTACAATCTCAATCGCATTTTTTGAGATGCGAACGCTGCGACTTGAGAAGATCAGCCGGAGCAGCAGCTAGAGCCCATCCCCGGACGCTTGTAGCTTGTTTCGACGGTTGCCCTAGTTTAGGAGAGGTCGACCCCGAACAGGGTCTTCGGGGATCACAATCTGATAGCCACCATAGCCCCGGCATGAGTGATGGACGGCAGCATATTAACTATATAAGAGCCTGCAAACAGTCTCGTCTAGCTGATATCGCTGGCTGAATGTGGAAGTAACCTCCCAGCCCTGGTGACGAGGGACAATTAGACGGACACCTGGAGGGGAAACCGCAGAGGTTCTTCGAAGGCTGTCGTCTCGGGCTTCTCGAAGAACGCTTCACTGGGTGTCTTAGTCCATACACATGGCCATTTCGCCGATACAGACGTTTAATTAGAAGATCCGCCATCACCACCGCGGTCAAAGTCGCAGCCGTGGCCGATGAGCCGAAGCTAGATGGCGTAACATGCCAAACACTAGGGAAGGGCGAAATCACTGGGACGACTGCTGAGACTACTACCCAATCCTGCCGAGTCAACTAGATGATAGAACCTTGCTGGGCTAGTACGTCACCGGCCATCGCATCGGTCTCCTAACAGTAGCCCAAATCGGCTTCCCGAAGGGCGCGACCCAGGGAGGAGTCATTCTCTGACTGGATTTGTTCCTAGTACTCGAGGCTCTTGAGGACCACTTCCCAGAAGAGTTCTTTCGACTCGTATTCGAGAGTGGGTGCCAGATCGGACACGTCCACGGACAAACAGATGAATACAATGAGCGTCACCGAGACGGGGTGGGAGGGACAAGAGACGACTCTGTACCCAGCTGGGTATCTTGCTCATTTCTTTCATAACTATAGGGAGCAGGGCTGGTATATATCGACCGATTCGTTTTAACGGACAGGGTAACAATGCCTATCAGCTATCCCTACAGAGTTTCTTTCCCTGCAGGTTTTCTCGCGGCTCTTCCCTTCCTTTTAATATCTACATACGATCCCATCACTCCTGGAGTCACATCTGTTGGCGTTCATCAGCCCCAGATAGCGACGGCATCTTCATTCACTTCAGCTATTCTTTCAGACTTGTTCTTCATACACGGCCTTCATCGCGACTCTTCTCTTCCTTCTTCTGCATCGACCTGTTCATTATATAACCCTGCATTTATATACGCGCGAAAGGCTAAGCGAACTGTGGAGACATCCGTGGTGACTTCATTGAGGCTCGCTCGGTAAAGGGTTCAATACTCTCAGTACGAGATATGGATGCCGATATCGATACACATCGGCAAGGCCTGGCCGAAGGCTTCGCTCATGGCCTTCACCAGGGTCAGGGCAGGGCCTACGAGGCCGGTTATAACGATGGCGCCGCCAATGGCAGTGACTGAAGGGTAAAAGCTCTCCCGAATAAAATGGTGAGACGACTTGGAGGAGAATCCCCGGGGCCACGAGAGGGGCTTTCAACTTGGCCTCCGCCGCGCTTATATAGGCTGTAGGCCTTGAAGCACACCCAATTCCTAGCGTCAAAGTACCCGCTGGGTGTGCCGACACACCATGAGGTTTTTGAGTGCAAACCTTGAATATCTGAGGTGGTTCCCTCTGTTGTGGGCACCCAGACTCACAACAGCCTGAGCCCACCTCACCGTCAGGTCCGCTGGACTTGGTAGCCCTTGGAAGGTTCAGTCACATCACACACCTTTCGCAGGCATCACGCCCACACCCTCTGAATTATATATTTATCTCGACCGATTTGATCATGACCGAGTATCTTGTTACGTCAGTGTTGGTCGTCATGCAAAAAGGATCATGACGATCAAAGGAATAGCCAGGTGGTGGCAGCGGTGGTGTTGTTGCGAGTCTCATATAGAGACACGACCAAGTCAAAGATCGAGTGCGATTATGAGTAGAGGTTAGTCAAGGAGAGTTGGACTATGTCGATATTTGACCTCATGGACGATGAGGATACCAATGTTGCGCCTGGGAGCTGTGACGAGGTTGGGTCTCGGCCTCACTCGAGGTCATGAGCTGAGAACCAGACTCGGGGCAGTCATGGGATTTATCTCATTGCTACTTCGGCCCTGAGGTCAATCCCGACCGGAATCGCCAAGGAGGACGAGTCATCAGTTATTGGACCCGGGGGACACAAGCAGCAAACGCGAACCTGCGAACCATTTATACATAAGCGAGTTTCATCAATATCATGGAGCAGCGCTTGGCCGCTCGCTCCTAGTCCAGTGCTATATAACAGCTATCACGGGGAGCTCGAGCACCGAGGACGAAGCTCTGTTCCACGAGTTCTCCAAAAGTTATCGCCGTGGCTGACGCCTGAAAACATGTGGGCGCAGCCGACTCTAGAGGGGACATCCCAGTTAGTCAACTGTAGATTGAGGTTGGAGGATGCATTGTCGGCCCGAATTGAGCGATCTTGTGGAAGGTTTTGAGCGCTCTCAAGATGGCGGAGCGGATAGCTACACTGCAGGTAGTAGAGATGCCGCTGAAACCGAGCATTGATCCACGCAGCGCAAGCGACAGCCTGCAATTAAGACTTGAGATCTGGTTTCCTGTACACTCACGGAGGGGAGACGGGAAAAGAGAGCACATAGAAGGACAGCGAGGGGGGGCACGTTGAGGATGTGAGAAATTGGTGTCTTCTACTCATGCTAGTAAGATAGGGTAGTAGACATAGATGTGCGGTGAGCTCAAGCTCATACCAGATGTAATATAACAGAGGATTTTAGCAGTGCATGCATCCAGCAATGAAGAGGGTAGCTCCTTTAGTCTGTCAAAGTAGTATGAAACGCCCCCTGTGCTGACGATTACATCCCCTCCAAGAATTTCCTGTCACCGAACCAAAAGTCCCATGCTTCCCTTCATACAGTTGGAGTAGAATCCACATCATATCCATACCCATGCCAGAAAAGTTTCAATGACCTGTCTATCCCGGGCAGCACCTGCATCCCGATTTCTTCATCGACGAGGTCCGGGCCCCAGCGGAGCCTGTTCATGACATGCTTCGTCGCGGCATAAGGATCCCCGTCCACGACCGCAAACGATACACTTGTAGTCCTATCCGGGCCCAAAACAAGAGAGTCTTCGGGCACACTCCGCAAGAGTCTTTCTCCTGAGGACGCCACGCTGTGCGTCTCCTTCTGGCAGTGATACTCATTACTCGATCCAATCTTTCGCATGGTGATGAAGTGTGCGACAGACTCGCAGGTCTCATTCTCTGGCGTATCGGCTGCTACTGCATCTTCGGGGATGGCGACGAGATTCTCTTCAGCTCCAGTCTCTTGCGCGCCAAGGTCATCTGTTGAGGTAGAGGCATCCGTGACTGGCCGAAGGGGGGATTGGTGATGGGGGAGCCGGGTGTGAGAAGCTTGGTGGCGGCGTCGAGAAGATTGAGGACTGAATACGAATGCCCGAGCCTTTCGGGGGCGATAACACTCACCACGCGAAGATCGGAGGCGTGGCATTGTGATGTTGGTGGTGGGCGGAATTGAAGACAGCGGGTGACGAAGAGAGATGTAGAGAGGCAAATCAAAGCGAGGACAGCGGCGTCAAACTCCATGAAGAAACTTTTGTGATGGAGGAGAAAGCTGGTGTTAGCTTTGATCCGGGAGAATCTAATCGAATGCTGTGTTGATGGTTGTGGCTTTTTTTCTGCCAGCTGTTGACTGCTGCCAGGCAGCCCATCACACAAAACACATCAACACTGCGCTGCGAGCGTCATCCAGCTTCACTGGGAGTCGGGCTAACTCAAGTCAGCCAGATATAGAGTCGATGGAGACGCAATTCACCATAAGCAAGTAGTATTTGCATTCATTTCTTATATCAGGGTCGAGGAGGCAAATCGGGGTTCATCAAGGCGTGTGTCAAATGGCCCATTCGCTTCCCTTAAGCTTGCCCACCGGGACTAAGGCGAGCGGAAAAATATTGCTGCCAGGTTGTTTAAAGACAGGAAATCGGCTTGCCGCCTGCAATTTTTTATTTGCTCTACAAATCACTCGGTGGGAATGTCAGTGCACTGGTTGAGTGCCTTGTTGCCAACCTTGAACTTAACCCAAGGAACCTCTGCCATCCATTGGTAGGGTCAGTCCCTCCCACGATACCTACATGTTTATAAACTCTATAAATACAAGTTTCTGATTCATGCCTCGGCTGTGGGCACGTTCTTCAACAGGTTTGCAATTGCAAAATGTTCATTCTTTGTCGCGAGTTCAATGGCCCGTTCGAAGCCCTTTCGATTGAGCACATTGCCCCTTGCCCCAGCATTCAGCAAGAACTGGACCATATCCAGCCGACCATGCTCAGCAGCTCCCTCGATAGCGTAACGCCCCTCAATGAAGGAAGGGGCTCCATTGACATCGGCTCCTTTGTCAATAAGTCGTTTGGCGAGCATAATATCGCCGGATATGGCAGATCCTTGAAGAGCCGTGATGCCTCCATGAACGGCGGGCTTAGCATTGACGTCAGCGCCGTTGTCGAGAAGGAACTGCACTAGGTCCATGTCCGGTTCATCGCGGGAAGTGGCTGCTTGGAGTGCGGTCCGCCCAAATCGATGCCCTGGCGCCTCATTGATATCAGCCCCACGGCCAAGTAGCATCTTTACAGCCTCCAGCTGTCCCTTTTCTGCTGCTAGCTGAGTCGGCGTCCTAGGCTCCCACATATAAATCTCATCCTCTTCTATTCTCTGATCACACCACATGTGGTTGATGATTGCATTGCGCTGAGGCTCAAGCATACGAGCCAGAATCTCGCCCAACCCTCTTTCTATCGCGCCATGAAGTGCTGAACTTGGCTTTCCGCTCGGTCGATTAACTGGAGCATTGGAATCCAGGAGATGGTTGCATACACGCAGAAATTGGTCATCCAACGCAGTAAACCAGTTATGGCAAATAGCCTCGAGGGCCGTAAATCCACCCACCAAGGCGGGTGGACTGAAGATGTCAGCCCCTCTGTCCAGCAAAAACAGCGCAATTTCAGGAATCTCGCCATCCAATGCTGCTTGCAGTGCGGTACGGCCACCATTCAGATATGCCGGTGCGTTTATATCCGCTCCATGATCGAGAAGGAACTCAAGCATTGTCCACTGTCCCGCCCCGGCCGCCGCTTGAAGAGGGTTCTTTTGGAGCCCAGGAGTATTTAGGTCTACTCCCGAGTGAAGCAGCAAGGCTGCCAAAGATGTATAGCCCCATTCTGATACTTCTATCATAGCTTCCATGCCTTGGTCTTCGAGATTCACTCCAGCTTCAATGAAGATTTGTAGGAGCTTAAAGTCATTCTTATGGACAACGGTTGTGAGGATACCATCCACGTTGACGTCCGCGTTGTACTTGATCAAAAGCTCACAAACTTTGCGAGGTTGCTTGTGTGACTGTAGAGCGGTTCGGAGAGGTGGGCTATCTAAAGAGAGACAATTAGGATCAACTCCATGTTTCAGCAGCGCCTTGGTGGCCGCGATATAGTCTAGCCGGACGGATTCATCCAGCGCTTGTTCGAGCTGTTGCTTTGAAACCGTTCTTGGCTGCCTCTGTAGGTAGGCATTGAGGGAGTCATTCCCCTCATCTGCGGCATGGATCAAGTCTCCGATTGTGAAGCCTACATGGATGGCTCCTATGTGTTTCTGAAGAAGCCTGTAGATTTCTGTGCAGTTCAACGAAGACCATTGCATAATGTCCTGCTTTCCCACTTTGCATGTAGTGTTTGCGCCGTGTTTCAGGAGTATGGCCACAATATCCAACTCTTTTGATCGAACCGCTTTCGCAAGCGGGGCCTCATAGACTACACCAGACGGGGAAGACGCCTTGTTGACATCGGCACCCAATTCGAGCAGAAACGTAACCCCGTGGATGTCTTTGCGGTCTACTGCCAAGTAGAGATGAGTTTGTCCGGATATTCTACTATCCACGTTTGCTCCTTTGGTAACAAGCATCCGAGCAAGATCGAAATGCTTCCTTGCAACACAAAGGTGGAATAGCTTAGCCCCTTTTTGCCCATCGAACCAAGATGGGCCAACCTTTGAGAGAGCTAGTTTCATGAAGTCCATATCACCGATTTGTAGTATTTTGTCGAGGATGCTGTCAAACTTGACCCCAAGATCCATCAGTGCGGTCAGAAACTTGACGTTCTTCACACGAACAGCAGACTTCAGAACCTGAGTAGCAAACGCATGGATTGTTGGTGTGTTGATTTGGAGAAATAGCTTCAGGTTTTCGGTGTAATTTTGGTCAATAACCCACTTAAGAAAGGTGTCTATTCGGGTGTGCTCAAGTTTGTTGTTGGACGCAAAATACGCTGCGAAGCTGAAGATCTCGGACAGACTCGAGGGACTGGTCGACCGGGGGTCAAGGATGTGAGCAATCTTATGGGACAGCTCCCCTTCCCATCTCTCAGGTATGAATCTTTGAAGCTTGTTTGTAACGACAGAAACATTTCCGGCAAGCTGATGATCCGATATTGGCCCGAGAAGGTTCAACAAGACACCTCCTCTTGTCTCAGGCGGAAGGGTAATGGACACGCCTGGCGACGACAACAGGCCTCCATCTAGACGAGGATGCATCTGGAAAGTTGTGAAATCTGAACTCGCGGTTAGCTTAGAAAACGAGTTGAAGCTTTGCGAAGAAATCCCACCTAGCTGCTCGAGGATTGTTTGAAGCTTAAAAAATGGTAGATTCGTCATCAGTTGAGAACTAGGGCGAGTATCGAAAATCTCGAGGTTGAAGAATTGAGAAACTGGCGACAATCTTCTTTCTGAATGTTGCAGTCTCGGAGAACTGGTGGTTCTGGGATTGAATGGACCCTCCACTATTGTGACAGGAGGTTGGGGACACGGCGTTGGCTGATTTACCTCGCCATCGACGTCCAAGTCCCACATCTCTAAGGAATCAAGCGAGACTACCAGTTGATTATCAGCTTAAATCAGAGCTGCGGGGTAGCATATCTTACAAGAGTTGTTAATGACAGCGTCGATGTCCATAGCGTCGGGTTGAAGTATCTGGTCCAGCTCAAACTGCATGTCGAAGAGAGCCTCCCGAGGTGACGCTTGCATGGGAGCTTGAGGCCCATCAGACTCTACCTCATTACCCATATAAGTGTTACACGGGTCGATATTTGCTCCTGGCATATTTGCCGCCTCCAATGTTGGTCTCCGGACGGACATCATTCGTGGAGATGGACTCCTGATGGATGCCCTTCGTGGAGGTGGACTCCGGGCAGATATCATTCGGGGAGATGGACTCCTGACGGATATCCTCCCTACAGATGGATTTGGAAGCTCTTTTAATTACCTTAGCAAAATGCATCACAACGAGATGTCTGCTCACTTACGATTTGGGGGCATAGTAGCATGACGCCTACGCCGGTGTCGCGCAGTCTCTCGCCTGACGCGGTCTGCTGGCAACCGCCTCTCCAGCAGGCAGGGTTCAGACTTCTTCCCAATTGCCGCGCGACGCTGGATTTCCTGGTCAATCCACATCCATTCGTCGGCTGTCACGTTCTTCAGTTTGGAGAATCTGTGTTTATACTGTCTCTCCCTGCAATGGTCGTGTTGTTAGTTTGCAACTTGTTGATCTGGCGACTCGGGTCAGAATGGGGGTAGTACGTCGCTTTGAAATTGTGCCTTGCTTCCATGTGGGAAATGACCTGGGAAAGAGTTTTGTTCTGGGAGATGAAGAGATCGCGGATTTCGTCGGTATGTTTGTCCCAATCTAGGACTTCCCGGTCATTGGTTTCCATCTTGTCAAAAGTGGCATGAAAGTCAACAGAAAAAGGGAGAAAAGGCAAGCTAAGCCAACCTGGACAGAATGTGGTGATGAGTCTGCTTGGATTTATGTCACGGGCAGCCGGTCTACTTATGGCCATCCTTGCAGTACTTCACGTGGACGGGACGGCATTGTCCTTTTGGCTGTACTTTTGTTTGTGCACATTTGCTTGATTGGCTCGAGTGATTTGTCTCGCGAGTCAGCACCTCTTGAAGCAAAAGTCGGTGTCCCATGCCTTTTTATTTGAGTGAGGCTAGCGCATAAGTACAAGAAAAGAAGCGCCATGTTTCGCGGGAGAGGCGGTGCCTTCATTGAATGCCACACAATTGGCCCGCAAAAGGACAATGTAAGCAGCACCCATCACCAACACACGCCAAAAGAGCAACGATCGCCGGTTTCTTTTTACTCTAACGCGGCCTTTATTTGATGAAAGACGTGAAACAGGCATGGGGGACTCTCACCTCGCCACAGCTGCAAAAGATTTCAGTTGCGGCGTTTGCCAAGTTTGTTTCATGTGTGGCTCCCTGGGTTGAAATAAACAGCCTCGAAACAGCACGTGTCATACGACCCAAGATGCCTTGTTGGAGGACATCCGTTGCCGAGCGGAGAAAAATTCTTTCTCATATTTACCAGGAGATCAAACGGGATATTCAACCGTCTCTTATGTATTGGAAAGCGATCAAGAGTATGGTCTCGGCTTTGGCAGGAGATTGGTAGCGTGGTTAGGTACGACACTGCCGGTACAGGATCTAACACATGAATATTATGGTATATAATGAATACAGAAAAACATTTATGCCCTGTCGGGTCTTTCTAACTTAACACTCGGGATACGAGGCGCAGGAACACCAGGCACTCCAGCTTTGTTTCCGGTAGCGACTCTGCAGAAGGTCCCGCTTGGGGCGAACCATCTACTTTTGGTGACAAGGCGACCGAGTCTCAGAAGTACAAGCCTCGGGTTAGGACATGTCGCCATCCATGTCTCAGGCTAATGGCGGCGCCCTATCACAGAAGGACATCCTTTACACATCCTCGACCCCAGCTCGTTCCGCGCCTCACCAAAAGGCAGCGAATAGAGAGGCGTGAATTTGACTTGAGCAAAATTGGCCTGGGTGAATGACCGGAACAAAGATACAATCTTGGCTTATCGTCATCGGATAGTTCAATGCGTCGTGTACTTATGTGCTAATATCTGTAGGCCACAAAAGTACAACATATGGAAAAGGAGTGGGAAGGAGGAATGCTGTTTTCACATGGAGAATATAAATATGCCAATCTAAGTAACTACTAGCCCAGCATTAGCATCTCTGAGTTCTCTGCTTCCCTCGACTTGGCTTTGTACGTCTAATTCAACCTTTACGGTACAATTCCCGGCATCATGTCCAGTCAACCAGGCTTGTCCCTCATAGTCGAACTGAGCGAATGCTTGACTAGAAAGGACGACAGTTCAAGTTGTCGCATGCCAAGTTCTACCCACCACACGCAACCCACAACTACCCATAAAAGGTGTGTATCTCGTGCTGGTTTATATCCCAAGACAAATCTGACTAACTATTACCCTCTGGTAAACCAGGAGAGATGGTGTCACCCAGGGATTAGTTCTCCCAGAAACGCCATTGTCGATGTTGACCCGATATGTCTATGAAAACCGAGAAAGCGAATTGACGATATCGGAGCGGCTGCAACAGGACGCAAATGAAAAAGTCTGACTATGACTGGGAGAGTTCATTATGGGGGGAAGTCTGACCGAGTCCCCCGGCGGAAATAGCTACTTAGTTAGACTTGCCTATCTTGATATGCTATCCTGTTATTATCTCTGCTATCATGTTGCATTTAATACGATAGATATTAGATAGAGCTGAGCTCTCTTATCCTAGGTAGTACTAGGATACATACTAGGATAAGCAGCTAGCTTCCATTTGATAACGTTTATCTTTTAGTCATGGAAGAAGCGGGCAATGTACCCCTCGGGGTCCAACGTCTCCTCTCTCTCTTGAAATCTATCTCGTCTTCCCGCCGCATATCCAAGCCGATGCCCGTCATTGTAACCGGATATACAATTCCGCTTATGCCCACGCAGCCACAGGCAGATATCACTTATATGCATTTTGATTCTGCAGTCATGGAGGATGGCGAAGATATGTGTGGGAATTCTGGTGCTGCGATCACTCCATCTGGCTCACTTATTACTTCTGCCGGGTTTGATGATTCCTTTGTTTGGCAAGTTGCGCAGGAGATTGGAAGGTGTACTGATTCAGTGCCTGGCTCAGCCCTGAAAAGCTGGAGGCGACATTGTATTGCATCTAGCCGGTACTCGATAATAAACCAGTAAGGCTCTCAATTTCTGTACATAATTAACCCGATAGTATCGCCAAGTCCCAGAAAGATAGGCCGGTTCTCTCTGAATGGGGTTAGCTAACAAGGGGTCGAGAAATCGGCTTAATCTGACAATATCTCTCCAAGCGTCTTTCGGTGTAATTTAAGCCCCAAGCTGTGTCTTTGATCTCGTCTAAGTCGTTAAGTTGGTCCGCCATTTCTGTCGCCTTAAATACTGCATCAAAAAGCGCCTCAAGATATGTACCTATCTACCCCGTCTAAATCGCAATATTGCTCGTGAATCATGTCCACCGTAATTTGGCAAGCCCAGAGATCAGTCCGTGGCAATTGGCCCAGACGTTGTCGTCCCCGGATTCCCACGGCACCTTACAAAGCAGCGCTCATCACCACAGCAAGCAGAAGCCATCCTGCGTCTAGTACACATGATACGCAACACTTCGATGTGGTAGTGATAGGATCGGGGTGCGCTGGGCTCACTTCCGCCGTGATTGCTGCCAAGCATGGTCTTCGCACCCTCGTGCTCGAGAAGAGCAACTTTTTCGGGGGAACTACAGCTTTCTCGGGCGGAGGAGCCTGGATCCCCAACAATCTACATCAGAAGACGATCAACGTGGTAGATAGTCGAGAATCTGCTGAGAAGTATCTTCGAAATGTCCTCGGGGACCTGTATGACCATGACATGGTTGCGTCTTTCCTCCAGAATGCTCCCATCATGCTGCAATGGATGCAGACTCATACACACGTCCGCTTCAAGCCCGTAGCGCTTCCGGACTACCATGTGGGAAGGGAGGGTGCGAGCGTTGGTCGAACTATCCTCACACAAGAGTACGATGGACGACAGCTTGGCAGACAAAGATTGCGGAGTATCAGATACACTTTACAGGGCTATCATGCCTTCGGGTCTATGCAAGCGGATCCTGCCGAGCTACCAGTTCTGTCGAATCCGTTCCAGAGCATGTCTAATCTGGCTGCAAGCATCCGAAAGATTACGAGATTTGGTCTCGATATGCTGCTATACGGGAAAGGCTCCGAAATGGCAAACGGCAATGCCCTCGTCGGTCGGTTGATCAAGAGCTGTGATGATGCGGGAGTCGAGCTCCAGGCAAGTTCTCCAGTGACCCGGCTGAAGCGACTAGACGACACGGGCACTTTCAGTGTCGTGGCGCAAGATCCTCGGGGCCGTGCCAAAGAATTCGTGGCGACAAAGGGAGTGATTCTCGCCAGTGGTGGATTCGGAAGATCCCAGGACGCGCGGGTGTATCTTCCCCATGACTGGAGTGTGCAACCAAAAGGAAACGTTGGTGATGGACAGCGGATGGGCAGAGAGGTTGGGGGTGCGGTAAGTCACCGCGAATACCACAGCAACTTGCCTACTGACACCGAGATCAGATGCCACCTCCCAATCCAAAGAACGGTGTCTTTGCTCTGGTGTCTCTGCTGCGGACAAGAAGTGGGCAGGTTCGAGGGTATCCGCACTTCTCCGTCGATCGGACCAAGCCAGGCTCAATCATCATCAACACAGACGGGAAGCGCTTCGCCAACGAGGCCGAGCCGTACCAGGAGTTTGTTCAGACCATGCACGAGCAGGGAATAGAAAAGGCATTTCTAGTCGCCGACAGCCGATTCTTGAGACGCTATGGCATGGGAATGGCTCTTCCATGGCCCATGTCTCCTCGCTCATTGATTACTCAAGGTTATCTCGTCAAAGCTGGGACGCTGCATGAGTTGGCCGACAAGATTCAAGTGCCACCTGAGGCACTTCGAGAAACTGTGGCAGCATGTAACGAAAACGCGGTCAAGGGTCTCGACCCTGAGTTCGGAAGGGGCCAGTCGTCCTACGATCTCTTCTACGGCGACGCGTCTACAGGCTTCCCCAACCCAAGCCTTGGAACCTGCACCCGATCACCTTTCTTTGCTCTGACTCTGTACCCCGGAAACGTCTGTTCCACTTATGGTCTGCAGACCAACTCAAAAGCCCAAGTTCTTGACACATCAAACAAGGTTATTCCGGGGCTGTATGCTGTAGGATTAGACGCCAACTCCATCATGCGCGGCGAGTATCCTGGAGGAGGATCGAGTATCGGCCCAGCTATGACCTTCGGCTATCTCGCGGGGATGATTTTGGCTGGTAAATAACCATCAATTATCTAGAAAGTAGAACTATCCATTTGTTACAATCGCTGCTGTGTTGCCATATTTTCTGCGTTGCCCATTCATAGCGAACTTGTAAGCCTTGTTGAGGCTATCGTGACCCCATATCCGACTACCAGGGCGTGATTCATCGAGATCCCAATTCTTGCTAATTTGCGATTAAGCTATAAAAGCTTGGATATAAGCTTCAGATGTGGAGTCAAAGCTAAAGTGAACTTCGATAAGGGCATTGTGTATCGTCGGACAAAGAAGGAGTCGCGCAAAGGACTATTCACACTTGGGGAGAGAAGATCAAAAGGGATTTTTAAGAAAGATCAAGAAGTAAGGTTTCATGAAGTAAAAGCCAGAATTCTCCGCATCACAGTGCAAAGCTTTTCTACACATTCCTCTTCGCTGGGTAGCACCTTTTGAGCCCGCCAGGCCACAACTCGATCCGGACGGACCAGAACGGCCCCTGAATCCTCAACCCCCCTGAGCTCCTGCCAGCTGAAGTAGAAATCCTCCCACTCTTGACGAAATCCGATCGAGTAGGCCTTGAGAGGGGTTCCGAGGTAGTCGCCGACGCGCTGGGCTGCCGTCTTCCAAGAGTCACCGCCGATGCCAGTGAACAACACAAAGCTGCCACCACCGGCTAGGTCTATCGTGCTAATGGCGTTGGATGGGATCGTCGTGTTGAGCCAGACGTGTGGAAGCCGGCGGCCGGGGTACGTGCTAGGCTCATGGTATAGTACGGGATCCTCTGCGGCACGTCCTGTTGGTGAGTAGGGCTTGGGCTCATCAGCATCGTAGATACCAGCGCCCGAGTAGTGCTGGTTCATCTCGATTCCCAGACCATGGAACTCGTGAGACGAATTCTTAATGGTTGCATGAAAGAGCTTGCGCCGTGCCTCGCCCTCGGGAGTAGCCGACTTGAGCTCATCTAGGATGCGACGCCGAGCTTCGACATCATCAGAGGGTAGAGCGCCGATGGCATTCCAGATATCGGTGTGGTCGCGGAAGGCCTGGTTAGCCCGCGTGATTATGGACTCTCCGACGGGCTGCCTCTCCTGGCTATAAGTCTGGAGGAGACTGGGAGAAGCCCAGCCGTTGTGAACATAGGCGATCTTCCAGGCTAGATTGAAGGCATCCTGGATGCAGGTGTTGGACCCCAAGCCGTTCATCGGAGGGTGACGGTGCACAGCATCGCCCAAGCAGAATCTATCACGAATCAGGTCAGTATGTGGTGACATATTTTGGGGGAGCGAGGGAGCTTACATGTTGCCGCGCGAGTATTCCTCGGCTACGATCTCATTGATGAACCATTTGGAAGTGTTCAAGATCTCAGCAGGCGTGTCGTCTCCGATAAACTGGCGAATACGTTCGAGGTATTGCTCGCTCGTTGGCTGACCCTTGGTATCCCAATCACGATTAGGGAATAGGATAAACATCCACTCATCCCATGGCTTCACCATACGCACGATGCCCAACCAACCAAACTCAGGATGCTCGAGGTCCGGCTGCATGATCCAGTGAAGATTGCCTCGGCGAGAGTCAACCAGGTGGGAGAGGTCCGCTTTGACCAGCACATTAATGGCAAGGCCCTGGCTGGGCTTCCGAGACAGAGGGAGTTCAAGCTGCTTGACGACCTCGCTCTGAGCTCCGTCTGCCCCGAATAGGTAGCGGGTTCGGATCCGGTAGACCAACTGGGAGATCTTATCACGAACTACAGCGGTGATCAAACCAGTCACTGTGTCCTTGCTAAAGGACAGGAGAACCGTGTTGAAGGTCACTTTGAAGCCGTTGTGGGAGGCGTGCCGGATTAGAACAGGCTCAAGTAGAGTCTGGGGAACGTCCACGGGATCACATGGACTGGCCGTCTCATAGTCGCCCTACACAGGAGAGGTTAGAGATGCTCGGTAATAGCCATGTTTTCTGGTGAATGAGATTACCTTTCGCGCTGGATCGTTACCCCATGAGTAGAGTCTCGCGAACTCGTCGCCTGCCATGCTGTGACACCATCGAGTGTGTACCATGCAATGACCTTTGGAGGCGACTTGCAGGATATCTCGGTCGAGTCCAATGTCGCGCAAGCATTCTGCGTCCCATCCGTGAGTCATACTTGATGGAGCATATTGCTATCAAACTGTTGACTTACCCAAGGCCGCCATGTTGGTAATGTGTGCGCGGGGTGTGTTAGCCGTGCCGGGCGCCGCTCCTATCATGATGCCTTCCAAGCCTTTTCCCTCACCATGTCAGCAAAGGAACGTTTTGCCAAAAGGGCTTTTGTTCTATACTGACCATAGGACGCTAGGAAGCATGCCAAAGATGCTCCCGAAGGGCCACACCCAATGATGAGGCATTCGGTGTCGGTCACGCCCCCCTGATCGCCCGTGTCTTGGCTGATCTTCATTCTGCCGCCAACCTCTTCTCTCAAATCTTGAAGCAAAGTCTTGAGAGGGTTTGCTGAACCTGTGTCGATGGGCCGTGAGTGGGTGGGCGTGTAACTAGGTAGCGCAAGCACTTGGGCAAACACTCGATCTTTGATCAAGTGTAAAAGGTACCTGTCTGGGGTTAACAAAGATATCACTGTGGAATAAGCCTGCGCCGTTTTGAAGGAAAATATCCATAATTAACAACTGTAAATGCACTCTTCAACACCTGAGAACGGACCCGATTGTCTCAGCACAACACAGCGAAGATGGCCCGTAGCCTTCACCTTTTGTCCGAGGATCGCCCGGTGACAAGAGAGTAGACTAGGCCGACGATCTGGACATCGGACAAACATTGTCTTCAATCACCAGGATGAGCTTCGATTATACTGATGGCAAAGCAACTCAAGGACGATGGCCGTTCCTTACCAATTTTGCTTTCTCTGCTGTCAACTTCAATCGTTGACCTAGCCCTCACTTTCTTCTTGCGCCAAGCCTCCAAACAATGACGGCCATCAAGTACACGCTCCAGGACGTGGCCAACCAGAACACCGACGGTGTAGTTTATGTGGCAATCCACGGCAAAGTGTACAACTGCACTCGGTTCATCGAGAGTCATCCGTCTGTGGCTTGCTCCGGTCGTCGCAGAGAGTCCGTTCTGACAGACTCACCAGGGGCGGCGCAGAGGCCATACTAGAATTTGCAGGCACAGATGCCTCACGACCGTTCGACGAGATTCAACACAGCAGCGATGCGCTCAAGATACTCGGCACGCTCTGTGTCGGTGAGCTCGAGAGCGACTCCAGAAAGGTATAGCAATCCTTTATCCTACTGCATAGAGTGAGAGTATTCTGACCAAGGGCAACGCAACATGATTCAGGCCGACAACGAAACGAATCAACATCTCTCTGAGGGAAAAGTAACTAAGAGCGGGTTGACTGGGCTCGGAACTGTTGGAGACGTCACGCTGCTGCTTCTGCTTTGCTTGGTCGTCTATTATGGAACATTTTCGTACCAATCTACCTGACGACAACACTTTGAAGTAGCTGATCATAAAGAAAACACCTTGGAATTTTCTGGTGACTCAAGCATGTAATTCCATAACTACCCGCTCTATCTACCCTTTGTAATGTCTCTACCGCATCACCAAACATCCTCCTAGATGCTTCTTAGCCATGTAAACAGAAAGAGGACGGGGTGTTTTCTTACATGATAAAAACGAGACTGCTTCATATCTCGCAATATTTCCTCAGCTTCATCTTCCGAGATCCCCTTTCCCTTGACTAGTATGTCGCGGAGGGTGGAATAGACGTCCTTGCCCATGCGTACATCGCCACAGACGTATACGGCCCCGTTGATGCGAATGATGCGGATCACCTCTTCCCACTTTTGCATCAGGATGTCCTGGACATAGACCTTTTTCTCCGTCCGTCGAGAAAATGCCACGTGCATCTGGAACTTGTCGCCGAGTTCATCCTGGTATGCCTGTGTAATTCTTCTATCAGCTAGGTCCATCAAACCACCTTGACGGCTTTTTGTATTATGCTGGTACTCACTTTCCACTTTTCTGTGTATAAAAAGTCCTCATCTTCTCTGCGACAGCCGTAAAATAGCGTGAGGGTTCCGATTTCCTGTCCCTGTCGTTTCTGCTGCACTCTTTCTCTGAGGAATCCACGAAATGGTGCGACACCTGTGCCAGGGCCAATCATCAACACGGGGATAGATAGGTCCTCTGGTAACCTGAAGCTCGAGGTACGGACGAAAACCGGCAGGACGGACTCTCTGGTACGGGTAGAGTCTAGGATATAGTTGGATGCCACGCCGAGGAAGCGGCGCGATGTTCCAGGCACAGGGAGCGATTGCGCCGAGACCGTGATTGTCGGCCTTTGCCTCTCTGCGATGGCGGAAGAGGATATCGAGTAGAACCTGGGTTGAAGCTTAGGTACGCACTCAAGCAGGATTGCAAGTGGCACCGTCACAGCCTCATCGTCGGGGAAAAGATGCTCCAGGAGCAGAGCCGTATTGAAGTACTTGCCTTCTGTCAGCTTCAAGAATTGGCTCTTATCTGCTCCAAGTCCCTTGAGCGTAGTACGCTGGGCCTCGTTGGTCACAAAATCGGCCATAACGGACAGTGACTGACGAGAGACGGGCCCGCATATATCGAGATGGTGAAGAGCAAGATCCTCCACAGAAACAGTAGGTGGGAATGTCTTTTGTGATGAGGAGTCGCCTTCTCTTTTCCGGATAGAGATGATCCTCTTGCGCCTTTCCCACAGTCCAAACTTTTGCAAGAGGCGTTCGACTTCGGCCTGTGGATTTGTAGGCCAGACCCCGAGGTGAT
Source organism: Fusarium sp. MBC 438 (assembly GCA_030779245.1). NCBI lineage: Eukaryota > Fungi > Ascomycota > Sordariomycetes > Hypocreales > Nectriaceae > Fusarium > Fusarium sp. MBC 438. The sequence goes on along the minus strand of JAPFTB010000141.1, from coordinate 88,436 downwards.
CTCCCGTCTCATAGCAGAGGTCAGAGCCTGAAAGGTCAAGCTCGACGTGGACACAGTCTCTGTCATGAGTAGATACGAGACTGCGAGAAGAGCGAATGGGAACAGGAGTGGCTCCAGTCGGGCCCTGGCTGTGGTGCTTGGGCAGGATGGAGGGCTTTTCCGCACTGTCCTCTTGGGCCTGTATCTCCAAGACCTCGTATGAAGGCTCAAATATGGCAACACGCTCCTCCAACTCCATTGCCTTGACTGCATGCGACCACATCTCTTCCTTCCACTGAAGAAACGTTTCCTCTGGCGTCTCCTTGCTGTCATCGCTTTCACCCAGAGGGCCCAGCCGCTGGGCACAGCTTGCAAGCAGCTGGTCGTGGATTCGTCGCATCACCTTGTTGTAGTGGGTATAGGTGCTGTTTCCAAGTCCAAATGCCCCAAACCTGAGGTTGCTGAGTCCGTTGCCTCCAAGCTCATCGAGCCACGACGACTCGTCGGTCAAGAGACTGTAGAACTCGCATGCGTCATCCGTAGGCTCGCCGTCGCCATAGGAAGCCATCACCAGCAATACTAACGTATTTTTTGAGATGTTGGACATGTTGTTGAAGTCATAGTCATCGAAAGGAGCGATAAGACATCCCAGGCCGAACCTCGCATGCGCCTCTCGAGCCAGCTTTTCGGCGATGGTCTGGGCCGTCCCTGACTGCGTGCCAAAAAAGACAAGACATTCTACCTCGTCCTCTTCAACTTTTCTGGCGATGCAACGATCGTTGGTCGAGATGATGCCGGTCCGGGTTGTTGGCTGACCTTGTACGGCCGCGATCCAGGCCAGCAGACGGGCTAGGACGACTTGCCACAGCTGTAGCAAAAGAGATGCAATAGTCGAGGCCATTTCCAGCTGGTTGAACAATTTTCCGGTACTGTTACACACGTAGACGAATTAGACTGCATGCTCTGAGATCAATTCATTCAGCAGATACTTACCCTTAGGTTCCGTGACGTTCGCCTTCCACCGTCTGGCATATTGAGCCGCCGAACAAAGGATCTTATTGACCATCTTGAACATACGACAATAAACCAGCCTATCAGTCCGAGGGCCAGAATCAATTCGAGGAGCCTCTTCATCAAAGACCAGTGTCTAGTTAGTTCCACGGCGTCGTAGACCAGCTGATGCACGGTGTGGGGCTCTCCGGAAGTTAGCCCGGGGCGCAACTTCGGCACGGGGCAATGTTCGGATTGTTTAGATGGCTCCGACTACGGGGCCGATGGCGCCGTTTTTCGATCCGCCTTGTCCCATCCCAGGTTAGTCACGCTACTAATAACAGCCAGGAACCCCTCAAGGATAGCACAAGGATACCATTACCCGCACACGTCTTTCATCATGGCTCCAAAGTTCTTTGTTCTTGCTCGGGTTGTTAGCAGAGATGGAGCTCTTGAATTTGTGAGTGCCAACCCTTGTCGTTCCTCCGATTGAAAGACACGCCACTAACCTTGAGCCCTGTTCCACAGTGGAGAGAAAGGCTCGTCCACCTTTGCGAAGTCTCCAAGACAGAACCCTACGGCGATTCATACTACTGGGGTTACGATTTAGACGGGGCCAAAGACACTCTCTGGGGGTTGGAAGGATACACTCACCCCATCGGCTTCTTCATAGACCATGTGTCGTCCGACATTTTCAAGCGCGAGATGAAACTTGTCGATAAGGACAGACTGCTCAGAACTGTACAGGGGCTCGGAAGTCCAGATTATGACCTTCATCATTATGACCAGTACGGTGGGTACCTGAAGCGGGAAGATGACCCCGATGCAGACTCAAAGACCAGCGCCGTGGTAGCCATCCACTACTGGGCGGTTGAAGAGAGTCAGCGAGTAGAGGTTCTCGACCGTCTGGTCAATTTCTCAACAAAAGCTCGCCAAGCCCCCATCGGGCTGCAGAGCGCTCTGGTTTTGAAGGAATGCAGGGACAAGGCCCTGAGTACACTGTGGTTGCGGTCAGTTACCGACGAATTGTTGATCAACCTTCCTTTCAGTGCTAATGCTACTCAGTTTTAAATCGTTGCAAGCGTGGGAGGATTTGAAAAATTCAGTTGAATACAAGTCACTCGCTGCGGATATTGAGCCCTTGACGAGATCTACTGAAGTTCACCGTTCGCAAGTGTTTAATGGACACATTGGGTTAAAGGACAAGGTTGAAGTCACCCAAGAATAGACAGCTTTGCTTAATTAAGTCATTATCGGTATAGCACTGCTTGTTCACTTGTCACCCAGTTCAGATGAAAATAAGATTGTCAAAGGTTTTGTGCAAGGAGATTTATGCATGGGAAGACTATGTCTTTGGAGAGGAACTTCATTTTCGTGCTACCCCAAAGACAGGAAGAGGTAGTCCACTTAGGGCATTGCTATGAGATAAAGTAGGGGCGATACTACCTGAGAGCGTAACCTGAAAATCAAGCCGTCGATTTGATTCTATGCCCAGGATAAGGGAAAGAGCAGATATTCTTGATCTATGTACTACTTAAGCTACCTTAATTCCCAATCCTACTCACCGCCATCGCTTCCTCTTGATGCCATTGAGTTTCCCTGCAGACCCAAGGAACAACAGATCCCAAAGGAGTCCCACTGGTGCTTAGCAGCAGCAAGCCTACGTCTACTTGCTAACAGTCTCGATCCTCAGTTCATGGCCGCTCTCATTCAGATCCTTCTCATGTTCAAGGCCCACTGCAGGGGCAACAGTCGCAATTGGCTCACCGAATTGGGCATTGATCTCTTCCAGTGTGAGCTTTGCAGTCTGCAGCGAGTATCAGTCAGCATTAGTCACTCCCATACGACATAACTCCAAGTGTTGGCTGAGGGAAACTTACCTCGGGGCATACAAATATCATGGCGATAGAAGAAGCGCAGCAAACAGAAACCATGACAAAGTAGTACTTCCAGCCAATTTTCTCCATCGCCAGAGTTGCCGGGCTGGTGTATGCAATAGCGCAGCTAAAGAAGGTGACGATCCCGAGGGTGTTTCCGTAACTTCGAAGGTGGGTGGGCCAAATTTCAGAGATGTAGATGTAGGCCGCGCAGTCAACAGTGCATCCGTACACAAAGATGAAGAGGAAGTAAAACGCAACGGCCGCATTGGTACCAGCAGTGTTATCGGAGCCAAGGTAGTACTTTTGCAATACGGCCTCAACCACAAGCATGGCGCTGCAGAGAAAGCCGCCCCCAACTACGCCAGATGAATTAGCATGAGTCCTACGCGCGTGGCCTTCGTCCGAGAAGACATGTACTTACCCAGAAGCTTGACTCTCCCAACCCGGTCCACAAGAAGTGCGTTAACATAGCATCCAAGCAAGGCACAAACGGTCCAGACGATGGACAGTCCGAGCTGCAAGGTAGGTCCGTAGCCAAGTTTTCCAAACAGAACAGGAGTCAGGTTGGCAATTACCAAAATGCCAGTCGACTGCCCCATTACCCAAGTCAGGATGGAGCAGATGGCACGATGGCGTAGTGCCGGTGTTCGGAAGATGTGCACGTAACCCACAGGCAGGGACTTTTCAGCTTCAATCTCAGCCTTAATCTGAGCCATCTCAGTGGCAGCGGTCTCGTTGTCCACGCCATCCTTGTGCTTGTGGAGACTCTGGATAATCACCCATGCCTCGGGGTACCGACCCACCTCACAGAGCCACCTTGGGGACTCTGGCAGTACCATCAACGAGCCCAAAAGCAAGAGACCGAAGAAAGTGAGAAGAATGAACTGTAGTCGCCATTGGTACGGTGTATCCACGTAGTTGAATGCGAGAGCCATGAGGGATGAAAAGATGTAGGCATAGACAATCGAGATGGCGTGGTTACCGACCAGCAGTCCTCTAACATGAGGAGGAGAGATCTCGCTCATGTAAACGGGACAGTTGGTGATGACGATCCCGGCTCCAACGCCACAGATGAAGCGGCCCACGATGAACATGGCGATGTGAACACTACCAGCCTGCAGGGCGCCAGCCATGACGGTGAGAACTGCTGCAGAGCCAGTGGCGATGCGTCGTCCGAATCGATTCGAGATGGGAGCTTGGATGACAGACCCTATAAGTCCTCCGCCCAGAAAGCTATTTCAGATCGGTTGTTAGCCAATGCATGTTACTACCCAGGCTCTTCCCAAACGTACACTCCGAGAATGCCCCCTATGACAGAATCGGCATTTCCGTGACTGAGAAATTTGCTGACAAAGGATTGTTGTACAAGACTTCCAGCGATGGCATTGTTGGCATATCCAAAGACAAAACTTCCCATGCCCGCTACCAGGATGGTCTGGTTTTCATGTTAGCCGGCGACACAGAGTTGATGCCTGACTACCTATCAGGAAATGGGGAACGAACGTAGATATTCCCAGCCGTGACTTTGGGGTTGGCCGACATTTTGAAAGATTGGGTGTCTGCCTGTCTTTTTCTACTTAGGTAGTTCACTATAAAGCAAAAGAGGAGTCGAGAGTGTTGAAATCGACATAGACACGACGAAGCAGCCCCTGTTTTATACAATGGAAGTTATTCACTTCAACAACGTATTTGAAATGCCTGTCAAATAAGGGCATGGTACTATAATGTCCCGAAATCAAGCCGTTAGTTCGTTGAGTAGTCTACTGCCAATGGCAAAAGGGTGAGGCTGAACGGGGAGGAACATGTGGAATTGGACGGGCTTAGCTTGCTGACTTTGAATGTTTTTAGTTCAATCTGTCGCAAAGTGTAGCCAAGTCTAGAGAAGCTCCTGGTTAGTATAAATCTAGAAAGCTCAAAGGCTCATCTTTTACTGTGAGTTGCCTCCTTGGTTCGCAATTAGATCGTGTCTTCTTGCATCTTGTTACTCTCAGGTAAACCACCATTTCCAAAATCGACCCTGTAGGGTAGCATCCACATAACTGCACAGACCACAGGTTGTCTGCTAGGTTTCCTTCGACCTCCACTCTTCGAACAAGGGGCTCCTAGAAGGACGGAAATCCCCCTCCGCTCACTCACGTCTTTGACCATTGACATGGACACGATTGTAATTAGGCCGACGTGAAATTAGACCGATGGGGGGATCACACCCATCAAACTGAAGAAGAGCCAATGGCGTGGCCTGTTCCTTTCCCCAACTTTTGCCAAGAACAAGTTGGCGTCTGGACAGGGTTCCCCGCTTCGAGTGCTGATCCCAGGAGTCTGGGGAAGCCTTTAGCAGCCAATCAGTGGGCATATTTCCTAAGCCACAGTTCGCTTGCCAGGGAATCCTCTTTCTTTTCCCTGTGATCCCATTGGTCTAGGTCCGACCGAGGGCCGGGCTTGCCTACCGAGAGTCGATCATCAACCTCGAGGTCTGGGGCTCGGGCTCTCTTCATCCTCCTTCCTACCAACACACTCGTCCTATCTCTAACAATAAGGCCTCAAGCTCGGAGCAATGAGCGAACACACGGAAAGACGATGGTCTTCAGACCAAGGGTCTCGCAAAGAGATCTCCGAACTTGCATGCAACCTGTGCAAGAGGTAAGTGAAACCCCTGGATGGCTTTTGAGATGTCACAATATTAACTCGATTGACTATCTGTAGGCGCAAGACGAAATGGTAAGAGAAGTGATGGATGGATAGCCATGAGCGAGCCTTCGAACAAGTCGCTGACGAGCTGGGGTCAAGTGACCGTGTTATGCCCTCTTGTGGCCCCTGTGATAGGACATCACAGTCTTGCGTCTACCCGTCTAAGCGCATGAAACCTGGACCGAAGCTTGGTGAGTCTCAGCAAGAGTTCTCCTACATGGGAGCTCTATCCAGGTTGCCAATCTAGCTGCTGACGGGATTTATCCTCACCCCCAGGTTCACGACTTCGCGAGCGTAGGCGGCCTCGTAATAGATCACACCATGGACAGAGCAGCTCGAAAAGTGAAGGGAACAAAGATGGCACCAGCGAAAACGTGCCCAAGGACGCCATGTCCATGTCACAGGCTCCATCCGATCGTGACACGGTCCAGGGTCACGTGCCTAATCCACCGCCTGGGCATGAGGCTCGCCCCAGCATCACCAGTCTCATCGATCTTGCCTCGTATCCCCCTTCGCCCATCTCCACGGTTTTTGATGATGCATCTACGGATGTGTCGGATTCTTCAGACCAGGCGGCCGCTAATTTCGTCCGCGCCATCAGCCTCTCCTCTCTCATCCATCCTACCCATGAATCGCGTCAAGAGCCCCTCTCGCAGCAGTCGGCAGCTGCAGTCTCGTCTGATGGCTTCTTCATCAACCTTGTCGGAGCTCAGAGGCTGATAGATCAGGCTTGTGACACGCTGAATATATCAGTGGATAACCTTCAGACACTGTACGTCGGCGGCTCGCCCATTGTGCAATGGCTAGCTGACAGTTAATTCAGGACCGATCTGTATCTCGACAACATGACAGCCTTTTCCTTGTTTCATCGCCCAACTTTCGGAGCAAAGATACAGACCATCACGTCTCTTTCGACCTTGGTAGCCCTCCTCGCTTCTATGTTCTCCGTGTCAATCAAGTTCTTTCCAGCGTGCTCGGATTTGAGTAGCCCCGACGCTGGTAGCTTGCCATCATCAGATCAGTTCCACAAGATTGCCACAAAAGCGCTCGATGATTCCCTCAGGGAGACGGACGATGAAGTTCCCTCCCTTTCTGTTCTCCAAGCCATGGTCCTTTGTACCTTCAACGAGTTGATTCGAGGTGTTCGAGGTAAGGGATGGCGACTGCTGGGCTCTTGCGTTCGGGTTGCCTATGAGCAGCATCTTAACCTCATCGACTACGGCGCCCCGATCCTCCCTCCACGCGATGAGGATGGAATCCGAAAATGGGTTGGCAAGGAGGAGGAGCGACGTTGCTGGTGGGCTATCTGGGAGATGGACGTCTTTGCCTCGACGATAAAGAGGTGTCCTCTGGCCATTGACTGGTCAGTGAATGAAACCTACCTCCCGATCCCCGATCGTGACTGGTTCAGTGGTCAATACCGCCAGAGCAGTTTCCTCCACCCACAGCCAGGCGAAAGATGGAAGAAGCTGAAGAAGTGTGACAACGATAGCCCGACTGCGTGGTTCATCGTCCTCAATTCAATAATGCGGGATGCTCAGGCCTTGGCGAGAGGCAGTCTGCAGGGCATTCGGTCAGATTGGAGAGGTCAAGACGAGACGACCGATCTCCAGCAGTACTTCAAGAACGTCTTTTGCAAAAAGTCCCCGGTCGCCGGTGACCAGCAACTATACTTTCTCACCCAGGCCCTGCAGCAAACCGTCTCTGCCTTGCCGACGACACTCGCCTATCAAGGAGAGAGGCTGTTTTCCCATGCTCAAAGTGCACAGGCACCACCGAACTCTGGGTCGTCGGCTGCCCAGGCGACTCTGGTGGACGTGGCACGCTATTCCCTTTTCCTCATGACACAGCTGGCACGCTTTCAAATTTTCCACCATCAAGCGTTTGGCGAGATCGCATCGGGTACCTTGTTCACAGAGATTGTCCCTGATCCGCCCTTTGGTTGGACTTCAACCCCTCGGCCACCTACGGGCGCCATGTCGAACTGCGAAGGCCTGCGAAACTGCCTCGAGGCTGCCGACAACATACAGTTTGTCTTGCAAAACGCCCCAGAGTGGCACGTCAAGTGGATGAATCCTTTCCTGGCCAGCACTGTATGGTTGGCGGCGTCGCTGCAGATCCTCCGCAAGGTGTACGGACTTGGCACAGAGGCGGAGACTGAGTCCAAGCTTGCCCTTCTTCGACTCACCTGTCAACGTTACTCGCTATTCTGGGGGACGCCTCTCACGCTACTGCGCAACGTGGACTCGCTGGAGAGGCTTCTGAGGCACAAGAGAAGGCTTCTGGCAGAGTTGGAGGTTCGTTCTGCCGAGAATCAGCGAGGGGCCAGGCGGAGGTCAGGGGCTGCACCCAGTTCGGTCTTTGCAGACGCTAAAGATGGCTTCGAAGGGAGTTTGGCTAATGGACTGGGCGTCACTGACCAGCTGGCACCCACTGATTTTATGCCTGAGCTTTTCGATCCGTCGGCCTTCATTCCGGACCTCGAAGGCCTTGCACCAGGCGCAAGGACACAGACTTCCCCCATGACAACCAACTGGCTTGGCATACTATCTGAACGAGGGCAGCTAGATGACATGTCTTTTGACTCCTACGCCGACCTCTTCTTCCCTCTTGCTCCACCCCAAGAAGCTGACCAGTCACCGAGAACTGGCAGCCTGGCTGTGCCAAGAAGTTGAGAACATCATGGGAATCCATGTACTCGAGGAAAAGACTTGTTGCACTTACAGTCCGGGCGTTTATTGTGTCAAATTCACAGTCATGAGTGTCAAAAACGTTCGCGAGTTAATTCACCAGCTATCTAACTATCAATCGACACGCATATGCTACTACAGCGGGAAATGAGCATTTCTGCCCATACACAGAGCTATCTGAACCTACTCAGCCTTGATCTACCCTGGAAGTAATGACTACGCCAGCTTGGTCGCCTTGACTGGGTCGAGCGAGGCTGTGAAGTCGGCTTGCTTGGTCTTCATATCGGTGGGGAAGCTCAGATGCTCATGAATCCACTTCCACTCGCCCTGGCTATTCTTCCTCGCGATCCCAGTCCTTCTAAAAGCCGTATCGAACGGCACCCCGCCAGCAGTACCCCAGGTATGCTGGATCATGGTGGAGAAAGCATACTCTTTGGATAGAGCAGTGACTTCAAAGTCCTTGTACTCCATGTGCCCATCGTTCCAGTATGGGAAGATGGACTCAAAGTGCTCCTTGAAGCTGCCTCGGATGGTGTTGCCAAACATGTCATAACTAAGCATGTCTTCGAAATCATAGAAGCGGCGTGCTCCATTCATGCCGTTGGCAAAGTCCTGGCGCGACTCATGGTTCCAGTAGTGAAGCCAACCACGGTAGAGCTGGTCCGTCACCTCCTGCTCTTCCTTGGCGAGGCTTGGATTGCGGTACTGCGGCTTAACGTTAATACGGCGATATTGCCAGGGGGTGTGAAGGCATACCTTGGTCGATGGCATATGCAAGAAAGTCAACGCCTTGCTCGCATCACTGTAGGCGGCCTGAGCATCAGGAAAGTCAGACAGAACACGATATTTTCCGGCGAAAACAGATACTCACATCATCCTTGACAAAACCGTTCTTATCCATATCAGATGGTAGGCACAGGAGTGTTTCCTTTGTTTGAGCTAGGAGAAAGAATCTGGGGAAAATGGTGTTGTGTTGCACACCATCGATTGCAGGTCAGCCGTCTATTAAAACCATGGCATCGCGCTGTGTCATTCACCAGATAAAGCAAGATGCGAGACCCGGGGTAATGGATGCTGGAGCAATTGAACCGAAGAGTCGCCCGTGAGAGCAGTCAATTCAACACTGGACAATGCAGGGTTGTGTCGCCTGACTTGTTCACCTGGCTCGGTGGAATCTGGGCATTGAACCGATGGTGATAGTTGGTCCGACGGATTGGACAAGATTACTCCGCGCCACACCCAAGGTACGAAGGGGTACAGTACGCTGGTTGAATCCTTGCACGAGGACTCGACTTGCAAGTCTACCCAAGTCGTCAAGCCATCTCACACAACAGGTAGCTGGCTTGACTACTATCGCCCCCTGAGAAGATGGTGCATATGTCTGTCGTATCTATAAAAGAAGAAGTTTCCCTTCAGAGTCTTGGCTTCAACGAGCCAGCGACCGCAGTCATTCTTGATATATCAGACAAACAACTCAAACAAGCAACAGCGTCAGCAAGAGCAACAACAAAACAAACACCCCACCGTCAGTCATGGGTTCCATCTCCACCCCCGAATACGATGCCATCATCGTAGGCAGCGGCTTTGGAGGATGCTACGTCCTTCGCAGGCTAAGAGAAGCCGGTCTCAAGTGCCTCGCCATAGACGATGCCGGTGACCTCGGAGGTGTCTGGTACTGGAACGCCTACCGAGGTGCTCGTGTCGACACCCCCGTACCCCTCTACGAGTTCTCGGATCAACAGTTGTGGCAGGATTGGACCTGGTCGGAGAAGTACCCAGGCCGCGATGAGCTGCGAAAATACTTTGACCACGTCGAATCCAAGCTGCATCTGAAGAAGGACATCCTCTTCAACACCCGCGTGGTGGCTGCTGAATTCAACAAGGCTGATAATATTTGGAACGTTGTTGACAACGCGGGAGTCAACCGCACGGCGCGCCACTTTATCCTTTGCACTGGATTCGCTGCCAAGCCGTACATCCCAAACTTTCCGGGCCTCGACAGCTTCGCCGGCATCTCTTGTCACACATCCAAGTGGCCACAGCAAGGCATTGACTTCAAGGGCAAGCGAGTGGGCATCGTTGGAAACGGTTCCAGCGGCCTTCAGGTCATCCAAGATGTTGCCCCTGAGGTGGCTCACATGACCGTCTTCCAGCGTAGCCCGACCTACGCTCTTCCCATGCGCCAGACGCCTCTGCAAGGCAAGGACCAGATCAAGTCACAGTATGCCGAGGTCTTTGAGCGTCGCGTGACCAAGTTTGCTGGCCTTGACTCCGAGTTCAGTCCCAAGTCGGCTGTGGAGGTGTCGGACGAGGAGCGAGAGGCCTTCTTTGAAGAGATCTGGACCAAAGGAGGGCTCTCTTTCTGGCTGGGGACTTATCAGGACGTCATCCGCCACCCCATCGCCAACAAGTACGCCTACGAGTTTTGGCGCAAGAAGACCCTCCCTCGAATCGAGAAGCCCGAGATTGCCGAGCTTCTGGCCCCTCGGGAGCCTCCTTACTACTTTGGTACCAAGCGTGCAACCTTGGAGCAGAGATACTACGAGGTGTACAACCAGGACAATGTCGACTTGATCAGCACCAAGTCCAACCCCATCGTCAAGGTCGTCCCTGAGGGCGTCATCACAGAGGACGGGAAGCTTCGGGAACTCGACATCCTAATCTTGGCGACCGGTTTCGACTCTGTCACCGGCGGCCTCCTCTCCATCGATATTAAGGGCGTCGACAACCTGACCCTCAAGGACAAGTGGAAGAACGGCACCTCTACTGAGCTGGGCATGATGACGGCCGGGTTCCCAAACATGATGTTCCTATACGGACCCCAGGGTCCAACCTCGTTCTGCAACGGCCCGACCTGCGCCGAAGTTCAGGGCGATTGGATCTGCGAGACCATTCTTCGACTCCGACGGGACAACTGCCAGTTCATCGACGCCACTCGTGAGGCCGAGAAGGAGTGGCGCGATCTCGTCCAGCAGATCGGTGACCAAACACTGCTGCCACAGACAAAGTCGGAGTACATGGGTACCAACATCCCCGGCAAGCCCAAAGGTATGTTTGCTTGCGACTTGACGTCTCAGACTTGTACTAACTTTTTATTGCAGAGATGCTCAACTTTCTTGGTGGACTGGTGGAATATACCAAGCAGATTAACGGCGCGTTTGAGAAGGGCAAGAACTGTTTTGTTGTGTACTAGTTGGTGTCAGATTGTAGTAGCCGATCTCTTCTCACTTTTATTTGAACTTGAATCGAATTGCTTCAGAACCGAATTCTCTCCCTTCTTTGAGTGCCTACCTAGTTGATTGAGTGTTAAATGATGATCCCGGTATCTCAGCCGGCTCTCTCCCATAACAAGACTAACAATAGAGCTTGGTAACCTAAACCTAACGACTCGACACTTGGCCTTGGATCAATATGGCATAATCATTCGTCATTTTTAATGTCTTTTTGAACGTCGTGCCAAAAAGAGTTTTTGATCTCGTCATGGTCATTGAAGTTGTTACTTATTATTTACTGGCTATAGCTCTTGTCTTCGCTCACAACAAGCGCACGATGGCAAATTTGCGAAATAATTATCGAAGCTTTGTCATCAAGACATATTTAGCATGCTAGATACCCTCCATCTACGTTCCAATGCGCTATAAAACCCCTGTATTCAGCTTGGTTCTGGGACGGATGATCAATAGAACACTCACCTCCTGTCACGTAGGAAGCCTCGTCACTCAGAAGAAAGCATAAAACGTTTGCCACTTCCTCGGCCGTGCCCATCCTCCCAAGCAAGGTATCCTTAGAGATGCTTACCGAGTCAAAAAGGCCTGCAGATTCGCCATCGCGAAAGATCTTTGTATCGATCGGTCCCCTGGTTTGCAGTCTGTTAGCAGAAGACACTGGTTGATTGAGAATTCATCTATGGCTCACGGGAGAAGAGAGTTGACCCGGATCCCTTGCTTGGCATACTCGCCCGCGGCCGATTCCGAAAGTCCAATTACAGCAAACTTGCTGCTTGAATATGCGGCATTATGAGGCAAGCCACGCCTACCAGACGTGCTAGCGACGTTGACAATCGAGCCTCCAGGGCGGTTGAGTAATGACAGCTGGGCCCGCATGCAATAAAGGACGCCGTTGAGGTTGACACCCAGTGTCCTGTCCCAATCAAGCTGATCCTTTGAAAGTCAGATCAAATATGGAGGGGGAATTAGGCTGGGGCACCCACGATCGTCTCAATGGTCTGCTCTCCCGTCCCGCCAGCCACTCCAGCCACGTTGGCAGCGCCATCGAGCCTACCAAAGGTGCGATGCGCCGCCTGGACCCATGCCTCTACATCGGCTCGGATGCTAACGTTGAGTTGTGTGACTGTCGTTTTTTCGAGCCCCAGTCTCTTGCCTGCTTAAGTTAGGTTCTCATCACCTATACCATCATGCTGGCCAGCTTACACTCTTCAGCTGTAGACTCGAGACCGCGGATATCTAAATCGCTGAGAGCAAGACCCGACACTTTCTTCGAGGCCAGGCGTAGGGCGGTAGCGCGGCCGATGCCCTACAATAATACAATTAGCCACATTGCTAGCAAAGGTGCACGGCGACGCATGAGGGTCGGCTTACCGACGCGGCCCCGGAGATGCAGTAAACTTTGCCCTCAAACATGTCTCAAAGTCGCTACGTAATTTGTTAGAAATAGATGGGACTTGGAAGCCAAACGTGGTTCATGCCGCTCCACGATCAACGGGACCTTTTCAAGTCGTTTTTTGCTTCCATCGGCATGTCGCCGGGTCGGCTGTGTACTGAAGCCCGATAAAACGGCCCCACTGCGGGGCTCCGGACGGACCATCGTCGGCCTGATTTCGCTGTGATGATGTAGGTAGTTGACGGGTGGGGCACTTGGCGAGGGCCGTTGGCCGGAGAGGAACTGCGGCCCGGCCTTGAATGCTTCTAGTCAGATATATCCCCGGGACCAATCTCTGCCGGTGGCAGTGTCCAGGTAGTCCCTGCTGAGGAATTTGATGAAGGAATGCGAGACAGACTTTGAAGCCAATTAACACTTGTCGAATCATTTCACTATTACACCATGCAGGGAAAACTGAACGGAAAGGTGGCTGTCGTTACAGGGGCGTCGTCAGGAAGTGAGCTTGTGCCCCAAGGCTTCAGACAGATTAGAGCTAACCTCTCTGCCAGTGGGACGTGCGATTGCAATAGCCCTCGCCGGCGAGGGTGCCAAGATTGTTCTGTGCGACTTGCAAGAAAAGGCCAATGCCAAAGGCTACGAAGCGGACGTGAACAAGACCACGGGCGACATTATCGCAGCCCAAGGTGGCAACTCTATCTTTTCGCAGACGGACATTGCGAGTTCGACGGCCGTACAAGAAACCTTCAGCCAAGCCCTCGAGGCAAGTTTGACTACAACACATCTACCGCCGGAGCAGGCTGGCTAACATATACGGGTGTAGAAGTTTGGAAGAATTGACATACTCATCAATTGCGCAGGCTACTGGGCACCCTTCTGCTCATTTGCGGACGAGTCGGAGGAGCTGTGGGCCAAGATGGCCGCTGTCAACACCCTCGGCACGGCTAGAATGAGCCGCACCGCCATCAAGCAATTCCTTAAGCAAGAGGTGGATGAGAAATGGGGCAGTCGGGGACGCATCGTGAACATCTCGTCATGTGCATCCGTAACAGGCTTCCCGGGCGAAGTGGCATACTCTGCGACCAAGGCTTCGGTCGACCATATGACGCGGGCTGGAGCATTGGATCACGCCAAGGATAGCATCAACATTAATTGTGTCGCACCAGGTGTTGTTGCGACGGGCATGGCGCGTGGGAATCTTGAGAATAGCTCCATCCACCAAACTATGATCAAGGCAACGCCCTGGCCTCGTCTGGGGACCGTGGATGACATCGCGGCGGCTGTTCTCTTTCTGTGTCTGCCTCAATCGCAGTGGATTACTGGACAGGTTCTTCCCGTGGATGGTGGCATGACCATTGGTGTCTCGGCCTAAGAGGGTTCAAGTTTAAAGACGTCTAGATAGCTGCCAAAGGAGTATGCTACTCGTAGAGAGCTATGTCAGTAGAGAAATCCCCCAACTGCCCACCAATGTACCACACCCATATTGAATCCAAGCGAATCGTGGCGGGTGTCCTGTCCCACTCAGTGAACGCGTCCTTTGTTCTCTGTGGCCGATGGACTCTTTTTGGGGACGTCAAGGTGGACAATGTTCCACTGCATCCGATCCTAACGCCAACTCCTCGCCAGGGTCTGTCTGATCGGAGGGATTTGATCCTGTCTTCGGCGGAAATCTGTCGGGGCAATTCTGCCCGAAATGCATCTTCCCAATCAGCCTTGACCCGCGCACATGTTCTGTACAAAAGGTCCAGGTAGACAGTCTTGAAGAAAAGGCGAGCCAGCCTCAAGACATACCTCACCATCAATTTTATTCATACCATCTCAAGGGTTACGAACAATGGCGCCCAAGTGGACACACCTCATCCGTTTCATCGCTGCCGAGGATGGCTTGATTCATCGCGGCCAACTTTGCGACACATCCATCGACGTCGGTCTTGCCTGCAAAGAAAACAAAAAGGTGCAAGCGAAACTGATAAATGGATCCGTCTTTGACGGCAACGTGACAGACCGAGTCATGACGGTAGATCAGGTGCGTCTGTCTGCCTCTTCCACTATTCAGTCGTCTGACCTACTCTTCCGCAGCTTCTCGGCCCCCTCGATGTCTCTGAAGTACCTTTGATCCGATGTATGGGACTCAACTACCACGATCATGCCAAGGAGGCCAACATGCCCGTTCCCACCCATCCCGTCCTCTTCATCAAGCCTAGGACGGCGCTCAGCGGGCCTCATCCTCGCAAAATCTACATCCCTAAGTTCATACAGGATGAGACTACCGATTACGAGGCAGAGCTCACGGTAGTCATCGGCAAAGATGGAAAGGATATACCTGAAGCTGAAGCCATGAACTACGTCCTGGGCTACACCTGCGGCAACGACGTGAGCGCCCGGACGGAGCAGTTCCGTAACAGCCAATGGTCCTTCTCCAAGGGTAAATGATTGAAACAAAACTCGACGACGACACTTGACTGACTATCACCCCACTCTCAGGACTGGATCATTCCGCGCCCATCGGCCCCATCCTAGTATCTCCGTCCGCGATCCAAGATCCCCAGGCCCTCGGTATTCGGGCCACCTTGAATGGTTCAACCGTGCAGGACTCTCATACTAGAGAAATGATCTTCTCTGTAGCCAAGACGATTGCGTTCCTATCCCAAGGAACCACACTGGAGCGCGGTACTGTCATCATGATGGGCACTCCACCTGGTAAGCAGTGCACGGGAGCCCTTCACTTGAAGCTGCTGACACCATGCAGGTATCGGAATTGCCCGGAATCCCAAGATTTGGCTCAAGAGTAGCGACGACATGCGCGTGTCGATTGATGGAATTGGTACGTGGTATTTAATCCCTGTGCGTTGTGTTGCTAACATGCTATTGCGCAGGTACTCTCATTAACGAGGTCTTCTACGAGTAGATAATGACGGGTAAACTGTTTTCATAGACTATAAATAGACTTGTCCAACTCTGCCAGAATGAACTTGTGTATTTGGATTTTGTACAACTCAACATGGGGTCAAATGGGCATCTCCTAGGCGTGCCCTATGTCAACAGCTCCCCCTTCAAAGCCAGGGGAGTGGCAGCATTTTGGAGAAAATAGAATCAGATAGAAAGAGCAAATCTATTATTTGGGGACACTTTCATTGCAAGAGACACTGTCGTTGGATGTTTGTGGAAGCGGCAAAAGAGTCAGAGGAGCAGGAAAAGCTGTTGTTGCTAATGACGCCCTTGAAGAGGCAATCGGCTATGCCACCTAATAACAAACTATCAACTCAAAAAGAAAAAAAAAAAAAAAAAAAAAAGAGGGGCCTGTGCCCTTGAAGTCTAGCCCTTCTACTGTGTTGCCCGAGGTCTGAGAGAATCACACAAAGTGAGAGCGAGAATTGTAGATCAATGAATAGCCCGACTGCGAAGGTACAGACGACCCCTTGGGGAGAGAACTCTTGTTGTTCATCGGAGACCTCAACGCTATCGCTATCCTAATCTCTTCGTGCTGCTTGATCCGGTCCAAAGTTTGCTCGATATTCACCATTGACACGCCCCGACGTGTCCACTCCTGCTAACCACTGACGCCCCTTCGCACCACACCCCCTTTAGGTGAGAAATCCGTCCGGCAATCGGGGTCCTACACATGTCAGTACTTCATCTCCAAGAATCAGACTTAACTCACCCCAGACGTGGAGCCCATCGGGTGTGGCAAGTTCAATATTGGTTTTGGAGTGGCAGTTCACTTGGTCTCCGTCGACATAGTGTTCGACGATGAAGCCAGACGGGTCGTACCTAATCCCCCAGCAAGTCAGCCACAAGCCAAGCATGGAGACATTCTTCTCACCAGTAGTCAAAGATCTGGCTGCCTAGAACATGTCGTCCAACGCCCCAGCAGTTCTGGTAGCCCTGATCACGTAGGTAATCGTGCCCAAGCACCTCTACGTCAAAATCATGGACCTCGAACGAGGTATGATGGACGTGAGACTTGGGACCTTCAAATATGAAGAAGCTGTGGTGATCTGTAAAAGTTTCTCCCAAATCCAGGTGTATAAATGAGGCAATGTGCCGTCCAGTTTCGTCGTGCTGAATCTGCATCACGTTGTGAGCTTCAGAGTGAATCAATTCACCGCGGCTTCTTACATCGCTTGGCACAAAGTTGAAGTTTGTGGTGTAAAAGTCAAACGTCTTTTGGAACTGGGTCACGCAAAGTCCAAAATGTCCCATCTTGTGGATGAGCGCCGGTCCTGAAGAGGTGGTTGTCAGCGGAACTAGCAAGCACTCGCATATGGACGTGTGAGGTTTACCCTTCTCAAATCTCTGGAATTCGTTACCGGCTCGGTTCTTCTTATGAGGCTTGAGAAAGGTTCAGCTCCAATTCAGGTAAGAAGTTAATTCAGGCAAGAAGAAGGATATAACTGACAAAGTTGAAGTCGAGATACCTGTAGTCCTTGGCTGGTTCTACGGGTGTCTGACCGTAGACCAGATGTAGAGGCCAGCCATCAATGGGGTCCTTTACGGTCACGCACCGCCCTCCGCCTGGCGCCTCGTCGAGGTCGTAAATTTCTGTAGCATCCGGAAAAATGGCGCGGGCCTTCTCGAGGTCCTCCACAGATTCCACCACCAAAGCGGCCCCTCCAAACTCATTGCTAGAAGATTCCTCGAGGCAGTAAAGGAAGGGTTCACTGCCGTAGCCCCTGTAGTAGATCCTCTTCCCCTCCCTCTTGACCTCTATGAAGCCAAAGGCCGCCAGAAATTTTTCGGCCTTGGCTGAGTCTTTGTGTTTATAGTACACGTGGCCCAGTCGCAGGACCTTTATCTTGGGATTGTTGGGCTTCGTCATGGTTGCTTAAGGAATCGGTCTTGGCGTTTCTAGTCTGCACCGCAGTAGAGGAACTGTTCGTCTAAGGACAATACCGTCCTGACACGGCGGCATCCTCCTTATGAGGAGGATATGCGCCGCCAAGTCTTGTTCTACCAGATCATCTACCGAGTCGGCCGATGTGAGTTGGAGAACGGAAGCCGGATGGTGGGGCCGACCGGCCGATATTGTGCCGTGTCAATGTCCGGAGGATTTTCGGGGCGACTTCCGACCGCAAGGCGCACCCGTCCGCTCCAACGCCATGGCCTTTATTCCAGTCAGTCCGAAGATGCTCCACGAGAGGTAAGATTTTCGGCCTGCCAAGCAGTCGTGAGGCCTTCATGAAGCCTTCTAACCAGGACAACATGTTGAGCATTTAGGCACCTCGCCTCCGCTCCCTCTCGGACCAGCTCCAAGCCGCTTTCCACTCCTATTCCCACCCATATACGATGAATCTCAACCTTTCTTTGTCGTTCGCCTTTATCGGCCTTTGTGCCGTCATCTACCGCGTGTTGCAGATTGGCAAGCGGGATCCGCGCATGCCAAAAGGTCCCCCGACGGTGCCTGTCCTGGGCAATGCACACATGCTCCCCACAACGGGGCTCTACAAGAAGTATGAACGACTTCAATGGTTCTTTTTCGCGCGTTAAATGCTGACAGACATGCCGTGCTGCAGGATGAAGGAGTGGACCAAGACCTACGGCCCAGTCTTCTCCCTCAAGATAGGACCCTCAAACACGGTGGTGCTCTGTGATCGAAAAGCCATCCATCAACTGTTGGTAGAGAAGGGCAGCATCTATTCCGACAGGCCTCCGAGCTATGTCGGTAAGCTGCTCACACAAGGTGATCATCTTGCTTTAGAGCAGATGGACGTGACATGGAGAGAGAAGCGAAAGATCATCTCGCACAACTTCTCTCCAAAGCAGCTTGACGAAAATCACTTTCGCGTGCAGGAGGCAGAGTATGACTCTATCAGATGAGGTTAAATACTCCCGAGGCTTACCTGTAATAGGGCTACTGTGCTTATGAGCAATCTGTGCAACAACCCCGACAACTTCTACAGCGAGATTCGCAGGTACACGGCCTCAGTAGTCACCTCCATCACCTATGGATGCAGAGCCCCGACCTCCGACTCATTCTGGTGCAAGGTACTTAAACTCCATCAAGTCGCCCCTCTACATAGACGTAAAAGCTGACTAGATTGTAGGGTGTTTACAATGTCATGGATAAGGTAACCAGAGTGGACGAAAGTGTACGAACAGGGCGGGCGCATGCTGACCTCTGTTTCTCTGAACCTAGTGGACTGCCGCGATGGAGCCTGGAGCGAACCCTCCCGTGGATGTCTTCACGTGGCTGCAATACATTCCCTCGTCGTTTGCTTTCTGGAAGCGTCGCGCCATTGACGCTGGCAAGACTATGGATGGGACATGGGGCGAGGCTCGTCGTCGAGTTGAGGAGCGCCGAGTAAAGGGTGAGAAGCGAAGGTGCATCGTGGACACCCTCCTCGACGAGTATGAGAAGAAGGGATGGCCCTCTTCGATTCCCCAGCATGCCTTTACGAACCTGCTTGGGGAGATCATCGAGGGAGGCGCCGACACAACTGCCGCTCAGCTTCTGACTCTGATCCTGGCATTTGCCCTGCATCCGGACGTTCAGGCCAAGGCCAGAGAGGAAATTGACGCAGTCTGTGGCACGGAAAGATCGCCGCGATGGGACGACTTTTCAAAGCTACCTTACATCAACTGCATCGTCAAGGAAGGAATGCGATGGAGGCCTGTGTAAGTCCAGTTGCAAAAGGGAATTACTGCGAGCTGACACTTCAACAATAGTGCTGTCACGGCCTTGCCACACAAGGTTCGCCAAGGTTTGTTCTATTTCTCTAGCTACCAGTTTAAGAGCTAACCTCAGTGTGCACTCTAGACGACGAGTACCAGGGCATGTTGATCCCCAAGGACTCGACCATCTTCATCCCAACCTGGGCAATCCACCACAATGAAAACATCTACAAAGATCCCGAAACCTTCGACCCGGATAGATACGCCCAGCACCCAAGGCTTGCAAATGACTATGCTGGAAGCCCAGACTGGGCCAACCGCGACCACTACAACTACGGGGCAGGCAGGAGAATCTGTCCAGGAATCCACCTCGCGGAGCGCAACATGTGGCGCATCGCCTCCAAGCTCCTCTGGGCCTTTGAGTTTGCTGAGCCGACGGATCCCAAGACTGGCGAGGTTATGCATCTTGACCCTGAGGCGTATAATCCAGGGATTTTGCAGGCTCCCCTTCCTTTCAAGGTCAGCATCAAGCCGCGAAGTGAGGCACATGTAGCAACAATTCTCCGCGAGCACGAGGGGTCTCTTGAGTTTCTGAGCCAGTATAGCTAAGATGTCTGGGCGTGTGATCTTTCAAGCGCACACAAGTATTTAGTTACTATAGAAGGGGTTAGGCTTCCCAACCGATGGCGGAATGTAGCATTAGAGGACAGTGTCTGGTGCCGGGCTAGGGTGGAGTTGAACCCAGTCGTGAGAGTCTAGCCATGGGCTCTATTTGAGCGACGTCCAAATACAAATGATGACTCTTAATTAAAGGTCCGATTGCTGTCGTATTCGTTACTTGTGCAATAGGAAAAGCCTCGAGATGGTCTTACTGGGCATCCGTGGCAAGCAGCGGTGCTGCCATGTCACGCTTCATCACATCCAGGGACAGCAGTGCGATACCCAAGACTTAATTCTATTATCCGCCTTCGTCCGTCTCTACTGTAGTTCTTCCCATCACCCAGCGTCCTCCATCCTTGGTCGTGTGTGCACAGTGTATGGTCAACCGATATGCTTTGTTGAGCACCGATTACTGCATGCTTGTTCACTTCCCCAAGTCTAGGCCTATTCTTATGCAAGCAAGTCATTTCTAGGATGGCTATGCAGTGCTTTGCAGAGTATTGATCTTTTAGGGTAGAAATCTTCATTTTTCGGTTGTATTGCTTCATTCCGCTGGTATAGCAGCTATAATAGATGCTACGATCTGTCGTCCTGTTGTCGCAGTCTCTCCTCTAGCTCTCGAATTCTCTCGTCTTTCTGCAAGAGTTGTTCGTCTTGTTGCTGTAGCTCCTGCTGCAGCTGAATCACCAGCTGCTCCAGTTGGTGCAACTGCTCGCTCTCGTTGTTCCCGTCATAGTTGCTGGAGCTTTGAGCAGCCACATCAGCCTCGCTGCCCGGAACATGGCGCTGCTCTACGCCCCTTGACTCCGCATCCAAGGCCTTCCAGCCCTCGACCAGATCTCCCTCCCTGCTGTGGAGATCCAGCCACCTAGCAAAGGCCTGTGATACTCTCGTCGGCTCGTCGGTCTCCTGTGGGCATCGCCATGGGAATGGCGTCCTTTCGCCGAGGTAGGAGACTAGAAGTAAGATTAGAATTAACTCCCATAATAATAGTAATATTACTTACGCCAGGTATGCCAGAACTTCTCATCTACTAGCCATTCAAACTGCTCTGTGCTAATCTCATTTACATCGGCATTGATCAGCCACATGGCTGCTTTCCGTTCCGCCAAGCCTCGCAGCTTTCTCTCTTGGTTTTCCATGTCATCATGTGGGAGGCGCCACTCCAAATAGGCACGCATATACTGGCGCCTTTGATGGAGGGTAGGGCTATTGCCAACCCATGTCCGAGAAAAGAATCCGTCGTGAAATCTCGACGGGATTGAGCGATGTTCCATGGCTTCGGTAATATTGGGGTCTGTCATGGTGGGCGATGGATGGATAGGTGAAGGTTATGTGACAGTGGGTGATGGGTTGGTGACGAGGAAAACGAAGAGCTTCAAAGGAGGGATACCCAGACTCCACTCTGACTGGAAAGAAGCTGAAAAGGCCTCCCAACTTTTCCGAATCTCTCCTGGGGGGAATGTCAGCTCGCTACGGCTTGCCAGTGCAAAAGGCCGTCTGCCAGTGTCGGCCAAGGGCATGACCCCAACCGCGACGTCGGGCATGATTTCAAGCTTAATGACGTCGTGAGTTATCGGTTATACATATACGTACATCTGAATGCTTAAACGGGGTAAATCAGGTAGGCAGCGCGTTTGAGTAGGGAAGTGGTTATTGTCACGATGGTGATGGTAGATATAATGATCTCTAGACCCCTGGGTGATTTACGTTGAAGCGAGTCTAGCCGATGCACTTAAAACCACTTCTGTCATGGGAATTGCCGTTTAAATAGAATTTCTACCAGGCTTTACGGGTTTGACGGCAAAGATTACGGCGGAAAACGCGAGTGTTGTGGTGGTGATGTTGTTGTTTGTTTGCACTGCTGGTTATCAACCACCTCCGATAACACTGGAACTGTTTGACCGAAAATCCGCTGCAAACCCTTTTGGGTTATTTAATAATCCTCCCAATTCAGAATCTGCATCTTGTGTTCACGCTTCGTTCGCGTTTCGGGCACTTTTTGTCTTGTTCTGTTCTTCGTCGCCCGCACCATCAATCAACCATCACAATCAACCCCCATCTCTTTATCACAAACACCACCTCTCTCTTCTCTACCACGCGACTTTCATCCTCATCAACGTCACCTCATCTTTTTCCCATTATCTTTTCTCTCATCGTCAATCCAAGATGAAGAAATCGGCATCGCCTGAGCTGTTCGCCCCTCGCCGAACCCGCGACATCTGGCCATCAGTCAAACATACCAGATATCGTCGCAGCCGCACCAAGGGCTCTCGCGCTTTCCGCCACCGTGCTCTCCAGAAGATTGCTATCGAAAAGATCAACAAGAACTGGCACAAGGCCTTCGTTCAAGCCCACGGCTTCTCTGACCCCGTTCCTCCTGAGTACCCGCGGGAAGAATTTGACGATGCCGACGACCACCTTCGCTGGGCTGAAAGCAATTCAGATTTGCCCGAAGGCCGATGGAACAATTCCATACTCAAGAAAGATTTGGATGAGACTGCCAATGATCGACCCAAGCTTCTTCTTCTTTGGAAGCTCTCTTTTCGCCTGTACCGCAAGGATCCCCTTTACCTGTTCAACTTTTACGCCAACGACATTGACTTCAATGACGAGCCGAGCGATGATTTCCTTCGGGATAACACTACGTGGAACAGAAACCACCTACTGAGCGAAGACTTTTGCGACAAGCTCATCAGAATCATGGCTCACCCGATGAGCAAGGACTTGTCATTCATGCTATTCCTCCTCAAGTGGGCCGTCATTTGTCGCACCGACGACCGCCGTGGTCTGCAGGACACAGACGTTGAGATGCTGGATTCTTTCCAGTGCCACATCGAACCATATCTTCACTCCGAGTCGCTTGGATTTCGTCATGAGGGCTTCCAGCAAGAGATGTGGGAGCGTGGCGGATGGCCTACTGTCGAAGCTGAACTTCTATCCATGATCTGGCAGAAGACGACTCCTTCTGAGATCGGCCACGTTCTTCTCGAAGGAGTGCCCTATCAAGTCACCGCTTCTGACCTTGACACCATCATCGAGGCCCTCGGTGCCACCGTTGGAGGAGTCAAGTTGGACTACGGCATCGACTTTGAGGCCATCACTCAACTCACTGCGGAGGATCACCCAGTTGGGCCCGAAGAACTGAAGGCTGCCTTCAAGCAGGCGTGGAAGGTGGTGGATATGCTGTGAGGGAATGTATGGGAAGCTGTGGTGCTGGGGTCCTTGGTGCTGCGAGGGACGGGAGCCTCCTGCTGATGGCCGCTGTCGATTAGGCGCTCAATGAACTCGTCGCGCTGTTGTGGTGTGGTGTGACTTCCGAGGCGGCGGTCGTTTTGCTGGTTGTCGATTGTCGATTGTTGGGGCTTGTAAATAGAGAGCAGTCAAAATGAAGGATTACCAAACTGACGCGCCAATATCAACACGACGATTGAGGAAAAGACCGCCGACAAGGCAGGAGACCTAGCTGCCACTATAACTGATCGCATTACATGACGTGATGGAGAAGCTGAATGAAGGCAACATGGGTGACAACTTCAAGTACCTGGGTCTTCTATTGTCCTCCCATGGTCTTGTCGCGGTGCTTTGCAGCATGGGGCGGTAATGCCCAATCAAGCGCCTCTCATATGAATTTCTACCATTAAGCAGCCAGTCTTATGAATCATGACCAATGGTAATAGGCGAGACAGGTCATTACATTTTCCAATAATGTGAGCATTTGGATTATTACCGACATAATGGATAACCCTGGCACGCACTGGGTTGGATAGATAAAGGTACCCCCCCGACCAAAGAACCTCTCTCAACTCTCAATCACTCACTCTCAAGGGAAATCTGTATCCTTCACCTTTTTAACGGCTCTAGTAAATTCCACACGCCTTCATAATAAAATATCAGGACATCCGAGGTGCATTAACTCTCTGACCACGAGACTCCAGTGCAACCCTGAGAAAGATCACGAAGGAGGCGGCGGCGCCGACAGCCCCCCAGGTTCATTGATCATAGGACGAAATACGAGTCATTCTAAGTCTCACTTCAACTTTCTCCAACGCCTACATCGACGACTCCGAAGTCTCATCACCACCCAGCCACAATACGCACGGAGCCATGATACGCGCATCCACCGTCGAGCCTACTCTGGCGTGATCGACAAGGCTGAGATCATTCCTCATATGAACGCATAAAGCCAGCAGCATGGTCATCTGTCGGCATGGTGGGAAGACTTCTTGGAGACTGTGGTGCTGATGGTAATGGTGGTGGTGATGAGCCCTTCACAACAAAGCCTTGGAGATTACCTTGAGCTATCACAAGTCCACGATACTAAGGCGTCTCTGTTAACAAATGAACCAAGTCCCTGTGAGTTAACTGTAAACGCTTTCAACTACCATGAATGGAAGTGGGCATGAGGCGCCAGAGACGATCTCACCCAGCCCATCGATTGTCGCGAGAAGAAGACACCCAAACAGGTCCAAAAAGAAGAAGAAACAGAGGCTAAACGCTACTATCAATCGCGGTTGTCAGTCATCAAAGTGACGCCAGCTTTGAATGTGCAAACGCATCTACTGAGCCGAATCTGAGAATGTTCTGAGGTCAAGGGTTGCAAACGCATTCTCTATTGTTGTGCAGTGTATTGTTGACAGCTGCCCACAGCTGCCAGGAACTTCGTTTTCTAAACATAAAAAGACCTCTTCTCTCACTCAAAACTTGCACCATCAATCTCACAGCTTCCACCAGTCTTGCAACCAACAACACCAGTCCTCTGACTTCATTCCTTCCTATCCCCACCGAGGTCACTATAGCTTCTTGCACTATGTCACAGGATTCAAGCAACGCAAACCTTCTCGCGGAGAACGCTGAAGACCAAGAGGAATGCATTTGGCATGTGACTCTTCGCATGCGATGGGAGCTCAACGCCCCAGATTACCCTCGTCGTCAAGTCTGCGTACGCGCAAGACCAGAAGCATTGCGAATGGCGGCAGCCAGGGGACTCAGAGTCCCCTTCGAATTTGAAATCGATCCACGCGACGCCGTCCATGGAATTCGTTTTATCGTCATTGCCCATGATGTTTCGGTCATCCTAATGCCCATCATAGCTTGGCTCCTCAACGAGCCGGAGGAAGACCTTGAGTCTGGAATGAACTAATCAAACACGCAAGTAAGAGTTCACTTTTTCTCTTTTCTCTAACTACTTGCTAACGAGTCTGCGACAGTCGGTCTCCGACATGCACCGGGGGATATTACAGTCCGGAGGGAGTCAGCTTCATGCTGACCTCCCAGAGCCCGCGGACTCTTGAGGCATGTTCTTCTAGTCCGGATCGTGTGGGTAGCAGTCCTTGAGCAGGACGTGGGCCGTGTTACGGGCGTCGATGATACGGGCTCGATACTGTGCATCCTTGAGAAGTTCTTGGTCGTTTATCGATCAAGAGACAAGAAAACGAGAGAGAAAAAAAAAGAAACCAACCGTATGTCGAATACGCCGTCCCATACTTGACGCCCATCGCTGACGGAAGCCAGATGATTATAAACGCTATCGCGCCTTGTGAAGAGAAAACAAGAGTTTTCGCTGTCTGACCAAACACCAACTCGGGATATAACCTTTGAGACGATGTGCGCCCGTACTCGGATGGAAATAGTAGTTGTGGAGGAACTACGTCGTATGGAGTCGTTTTTGTCAATAAAGGATCTCGGGACTGTATTTCTAGGACACTTCGTCACCTGGAAGAGCATTGACAACATGGTTTCGCCTGATTCCCGTGTTTCTTTTTATCTTGTACTCTGTTGGCTGGTCTTGATTGAGGGTGTTTGGGTGCCAGGGCCGGATCGTCAAAAACGAGCGTCGAGAAGGGGATATGGATGAGTTCTCTGAAGTACTGAATCGCTGCAAATTCCGAAGTGGATTATATTCATCTTCTCGGCAACGCTGCAGAACGTTGGCTTCCTGTACGCGACGTCTAAGATCCTCGATCTTTGTGTGTACGCTCACGACGGCATGCGTGTTTAGTCCATTAAGCGTGATACACGCGTCGATAACAGACAAGAGCGAGCGGGTGTGGGGGTCAATAATATGTGCTTAACGTTGACTTGTTAGTACCAAAGGAAGATTGTTCATGGCAGCAGGACATCCTTTGTTCAGGTACCTTCTTTCGAACTCCCTCCCCTCAAGTCCAGTCCAGTACCAAGCTTCAGTCCACCCGATGAGAACTCCTAGCGATGGAATGCCGTCAAATTCGTTCACATGCATGGTTGGCGTGTTGCGGAGGGAATCACTCGGCCATGGAGAGTCCGCATGGCGTAGGGGTATCGGGTCACATCAAGCTCAGTCATGTTCGCACAATTAATAACGAATTAGGTATATTAACAGATGATGATACTTTTCTGCACTTAGGCCTTGTTCTCGGTCTCGCCTCCCTCAACAGCGGCACCAGGCTTCTCGTTCTCAACCAGGTTCTGCTGGTCGGTGAGCTTGGGGTTGCGAAGGCATAGAGAGAAGGCGATAAGAGGAACAGCAAGGCAGATACCAGTGATGGTAAGCAGGCGCTGGACATCCTCGTACGATCGGATCATGGCCGTACGCTCAGGAGTACCGACGGGGTACTCGAGCATGGCAGTGAGAGGCTGAGCGTAGGCGTAGGCAGCAAGGGTATCGTTGATGCCAGCCAGGTTCTTCTCGAGGTGCGATGGGAGGACCTGGGTCCAAATAGCGCCAGACACACTGTTTCCGAGGGAAGAGCCGATGTTGTAGGTGGCGAGGTAGAGACCAGTCATGATGGCGAGCTGCTCGTGCTGGAGGTAGGCCTGGAGAGAGGCCTGAGCAGGATAAGGGAACATACCACCAGCGATACCGAGGACGATCTGAGCGCCAATGACGCCAGACTTGTTGGAGCTGCTGGGGTCACCTCGGTAGCGGATGAGCAGACCGAAAGCGACGAGGAACAGACAGGTACCGGCGACGATAAAGACCTTGAGACGACGGACCTTGTAGACGATAACACCCAGAATGGTACCGGTGATGACACTGGCGAAAGAGTAGAGCGAGGTGATTCGGGTAGCAGAAGAGACGCTGAAGTCGAAAGCAACTCGAAGAACGGTAAACAGGTAGTCACCCTGCATGGTCCAGGCAAAGTTGAGCATGCAAGCCATACCAAGAGGAGCCCAGATGGCGCGATCCTTCATCTTCTGGAAGGGAACAAGAGGATGAGGAGCTCGGAGCTCCCAGAAGATGAATGCAGGGATGCAGACGAAGCCAATGACGAGAGGAGCAATGACATGGGCCTGTCCCCACTGGGCCTTGAAGCCTCCGGCAGTGGTCAGAGGGACAAGGATCAGAGCAAAGATGGCGATGAGGAGAATGATTCCGATGACATCGAGGAGCCAGAAGAGCTTAACGGCAAAGTTCTGGAAACCGAGCTGCTGGAAGGAAGAGCGGTAGTTGACGAGGAGACCCTGCTTCTTGGCGCGGTGGGAGACGACCATAAGGCTGATGATGAGAGGAGCGGCGCAGACGGGATAGATGATGCACCACATGCCAATACCCCATCGCCAGGTCGTAACGCCTAGAACAGCCTCAGTGACATCACCGCTGACCCAGGTGTTGATGATGAAGGGCAGAGCGGGGATGTAACTAAAGAAGAGACGAGCTCGGGTAGAGGTGATATCAGCAATGATGACCTCGACAAGCAGCAAGATCATGGTATAGCCAATCTGGTAAATGACGGCGCCGGCAGAAAAGGTAGCAAGGTTCTGGGCGACGGCCTCCACAATCGTTCCGAGGGTGTAGAAGAAGACGGACATGCAGATGAGCTCAACACGACCAAAGACATCAGCAATCTTTCCAGCCGTAGGCTGAGCAGCAGCAGCGATAACGGATCGCAGCGTGTTGACGGAAGACAAAAGCGAATGGGCGTGGAAAGCATCCGTGGCAAGAGGCTGGTAGGTGTAGCGGACGGTACCATCGAGGCCGTAGGCGTAGGCGATGAGGAAGACGCCAAAGAAGATGAAGATGCGATCGGTAAAGGTGATGACCTGGGAAATGGCCTTGATACGAACGACACCGGGAGAGGTCAGGTCGCGGACGGCGTCGGCGGCCGACTGGTGCTCGTTGGTGACCTCGCGACCATGGTCGTTGGTCTCGAGGGTCTCTTTGTTGAGCACAGGAGACGACATTGTACCCAATTGATCTCAATTGATCAGAGTGTGAGTTGAAGAAGAGAGCTGATGAGGGTTGGACTGAGGGATCGACAGTGGGCGATGGGAGCTTCATATGTACATGTTTGAGATGACCCACTGATTGATTAGATAAAACTACAAGGTTTGTGTGTCTGTGACTAGGGGCAAGCTAATCAGATGGATCTTCCATCATGCGACCACGAGGTTGCGTTCAGGGTTAGACCAAGAAGCCAAGAGCAGAAGAGAAGCAGGTCCGCTCACGGAAGAGTGAGAAAAGATCGGAACAGCCGAATGTATTTGGCCGAGCTCGGGCATGGGGGTTTTTGACGGAGACCGTTGATTTGCTGGCTTGGCGTGGGTAGACTTTTGAATCAATCGAATCCTTTGCAATTCCCATGGGCCAACCGTGGTTCCAGCAACGTGGAGATGTGAGAGTGATCGACGGGTGAGTTTCCTTGTTGGGTAAGTTTGATCATCTGCCGATGCATCAGTAAGACATGAGTGAAGGGACTAAAGAGGGTCTTTTCCAGTGTACGAGTTCATCACCAAAAGACCCTCTATTTCTCGTGTTTTTACTGTAAGGCTCCATTCCTCGGTTCATTCTGTGATACTGTACTCTGTACTGCCGCCGTTGAAGACATCAAGTAGCCAAGCCCCGTACGTAAGGCAAACCGCCACAAAGAGCCTGATGCCGATCCTTGCAGGGGTACAGAATATAGCTGCCTAGCGAACCCCCCGGTTCATGGATCCCCCGCGTGGCTTTCTGCAGAAGAATAGTCTCGCGGAGGATTAACCAAATGGGCGGACTCGCCGACGCAAGCAGCGCTGGATCTTGACCTGCAGTGAGAACTCAGTGGGGTTCTAAGCCTGATCCTTGATGCTGGGCAATATCATAAACGGCAATGATTTACAGTGAGGCAGCCGGGTTTAAGCAGCTTCGACACGACTCAAGCTGTCGGGGTGGTCGGTTCTCTCCGTCCACCGAGATCTGAAAACTGCAATGATCGGAGTAGGCGAAGTTTACCAAAAAGTCTCCTGTTCAGCTCTCCTCTTACAGTGATAGAGTGACTGTAGGAAGAGGCATCCAACGTGGCGCCAATCCTTCGGCCTCTTCTAGCGCGGCAAATTTTTTTACACTCACGCGAGCAGATTCTCATCGTCCCAAGACATTTTTATTGCCCGATTAATGACTCTCTCCTGGGCCGAGAAAAAATATAAGTTACAAGGTTGCCCTGCTGTGGATGCAACGTCACTCCCTAGATCCACTATAGAAGCAACAGAATCCCAAAGGGCGATAGCTTGATGATCCTTCAACTTTAGTTTAAAAAAAACTTGGGACCAAATGCGGTTTTGTTAGGAGGTGGCCCAACCGCCGCGCGCGGATGACGCGGTCAAAGAGGCAAAGAGGCGTCTGGCGGCTGTTAGATGAGATTGATAACAGGCCATTTGAGTTTAGCAACAGGTTCTTTTGGAAGCTTTTCTTCTTGGCAAATACCTCGGTTGTCAGCCTGCCAAGCAAAAGCCGCGTCTAGGCTTGAAAATCTCTCTCATCCTCCGTGCATCCCTTGACGTTACAGGCCTGGTACCGCTGGCTTGGACAAGCTCCACAACATGTGAGATGGCGTTACTTTGTTTCCCTTCATCTTCCTTAGGCGCTTCTATCCCACGCTCACTGGAGAGAATCCTTACACACAGACACTTTCCAAGCGACCCGATAGCTTGGCTGGCCGGGTCTAGATGATTTCGGATCTCGCTGATACTTGCCTGTCACAAACCTCCGTGGGTGGATCGCGGATTTGATACTACACAGGGTTAAGAATATCCACGTCCTTCGGAGCAAAAAACCACGATGTTACGACGGTCCTCGTTCCGTGGTTGACATGTAATTCTTAATATCCGGAGAGTGGGATGAGACTCCACGTGTAGGATCGCGGGTGTTCCCGAATGTTGACCATCTAGACCATGTCGACCAAGGCGTAGATCGATCACACGAGGATTGTCAGAACATACAGGCCATGAAGAGACAAAGTAAAAGTCCAGATCCGTCTTCTAGACACGCGACCATCAAAATAAGGCCGAGGAACTGTCAGTGGGTCAGAAGCCAAGGCCGATTAGGTAAATGCCAGCCGGGGCAGAGTGGGTGGCCCAGTAATATCCAGACGGGGCACGAACAGGTATAGCAAGAGATTTAATGCTTGCTAGACGACCTGGCCAAACGGATTCGTCCATTGTCATTCCAAGCCCACAATCATCCAGAAGGTCGGGATCCAAGGGCTCGATTTGCGAATGTCACCAGAGCTGGATCAAGGACGCTTGGATTTAGTCGTGGGTGACCAATCCTGAGTGATGATTACTGATGATTTCGTGTAATCTTTGGCCACTCTGCCTCAGACTACTGTCATTCTCTGACGATGACTTGCCAAGACTGGGTGAGAGTATTCAATAGCGTGGATATACAGACCACAATGAAATCGACTACTACTTCATCACGTTGTGAGCTAGTGAAGTCGAGAATTTCATCACTAGATCACGCAGGAATACTATCCTTAACCAATATTCCCTACAGAGTATAGGAAATAAATTGCTCAGCAGAGTCTGCACTTCCCCATCCTCCCGGAATTATTCCTCTCTGCGGAATTAAATTCCCTGCTTACTCCCACGTCAAGTTTCAGGTTAGGCCCAAGATTTGCGCTCCTCTTCATCTGAGGTCAGAATATTTCTCTTGCTACCCCTAAAGTTGAAATATCTTCTGTTCGTCGTTGTCAAATGCGTGGGGGCAGCTAAAGGAATGTCGTGCAGTTCGGTCAACGCCACAAACAGCTAGGCTCGGTGGCTTCCTGCAGGAACTCATCCACTTCTCCATGATATGATAAAGAACTCTTATGCAAGAGAGTTTATTTCACTTCCAAGGTGGGTTCAAGACTTTCTAGGCTTGTTCTGGTGGGACGCGTAACCCCTGAATATTCTCGGAGCGAAATCAGGGCAGAGGTCATATTCAGTTGAGTAGCAAATTGATATTGGCCTATATGTGAACATATCAACCAACCAAAATTCCCTCAATTATGCGTCCATCACTTTAGGCGGTTCAACCTTTAGTGACCTTCTCTCAACTACATGTCAGCAGTCACTCACGACCTTTTAAATATCAGGGGCGTGAGTAACCAGTAGGCATGAACCAATAGCATCAATGACTATGCATCACTATCCAGCATTATACCTAACTCACCAGCTTCTTTTCGTAGCGATCAACACATGATCGGCAGGTCAAGCCTACATGCCCTATTATCCTACGGAATCATTCCTTCATCGCGGAATTCATCCCTGTTCTCATCCCACGTCCCAATATCAACACAGATGTGATTATGTAAATGCCAGCCGGGAAGTGGTGGGATGTCTATCGGGTTCGTCTTTGAAAACGGAATGTATCCCCGCCTATCAGTCTACATTCAAAGGTCGTTGATCAGAGCCAGATACTGACCAGGTTTTTTTTTTTTTTTGCCGTCTTTTGCAACTCCAAGAGATTCGGGTATCCAGTTCTATCACATTGTATCTACTCATCCGTCTCTAGCAAGCCCTCGTCTGCCAACCGTTGACATCAATCCCGAATCCCACGAACATGGCGTTCGTCCAATACTTCAGCACGATTAAGGGGAACAGCACCATCCAAGCTTGTCGTCTCCTTGGCGAGGCTCGTGACTCATTGTTAGAGGCCTCTCCAGCAGCAATCGATGATGGCATCTAAACACCCCTGGCCCAGGTCTAGAAATGTCATGTCCCGAAGCAGATCAACAATGCGCGGTCCCGGCTCTATTTTTGGGCAAGGCTCATATCTACGGCTCATGGTTTACAGTAGCAAGCCGATAGCGAACTATTCCGTCGGCGCTTCATTGATACCAAACTATCCACGCTCCGCTCCAGCTTCTGATCCAACCACATGAGCCCACGGCAGAGGATTACTTAGCGAGTCGTTCTCTACCTTGTCGACACAGTCAAAATTGACAAGCTCAAGGTGAACTTTTAGGTAGGCTCCCTGGAAGTGGTCTTAGCACCGTAGGATTGATTTCCATACGCAACAATGTATTCGATTGACTCACCCTACAGCATCAGTTGTGACACGACCATATACAGAAATCTAAATCAACGAGCTCTCTCCCACTTAAATCCAGCTCACCCACCTGTGGCACCCTCCCATACTCACTCCATTGCAGCTTCGTCTGATACTTGCTTCCATTTGCGACTTGACATGTTCAAGACCCGATATCACACAGTCCCCTAATACTTACAGTCTTCCCTACTATGACCCTCGACATGGCATAGGGTACACCATGCCTCAGCCGACGTATGATAGTACGCACATCTCTTCCCAAGGTAACATCTATCTCCGTGACGGCACTTGCTCGTCTTCCATTTCTTAAAGTTCTGGTCTGGCAGGGCTTGGAACAAGTCACGCTCTTGTTTAGTGTGTAGATGACCGCAATCACCGCTTTTGCCACAACGAATACCGTAGGGGCATCGCTGTTTTGCGTGATGGCCACTTTTCAAATTAGACCGGGTTACCGTCTCCCACCCGTCGTTGTTGCTGTTGTCGGGGTCATTGAGGCTGCTTGCCTCTGCGTTTTCACCCGGTTCACCCCCGGCGGGCAGTTTCCAGGGGTTGGTCGAGTCCCTGACGTTGGCTGCAGCACTGGGCGTATTGGCGCTGTGTTGGATGTGTTGAGGTTCTTCCTTGGGTATGATCTCCCTAGATTTGGGATCTCCATCACCCTCCAGAGGCGCAAACATGTTACTAGTTTCGACCATGGCTGGTGGTCCCTCGTTGAAACGGTCCGCGTATTGAGGCCATGACATGACCTTCCACAGTCCCCCAAACTGAGTCTCTGCCTTGGCGATCAGGCCATCCATGTCATTGATGTTCTTGACTCCGGGGAACTCGACGTAAAACTCGTTTGTCATGTTGGATGGGGTTATGAAGGACAAGCGGCCCCATCCATCGAGCCCATTGCAGACAATAGCTTCCGCGTCGAGAGGGTCGGTGGAATCTGTGCCGCTAAACTCATAGAGCACGAGCGTGCAGCTTGGATCGACCTTTCCAGACCGCCTGGTGGAACGGTAGCTAGTGAAGGAGATCTCTCTGAAAACATGCTCCAGGTAGTTAATCGACAGTAGAGGCATCTCGTTAGCTAGCTTACGGTACTCAGAAGAGATGCCCGACTTCCAAGCCCAGAGCTCAACCCGGAACCCGTCGTCCAAGGCTTGTGTGATTGGCGGGACCATGTCTTGGTCTCCGGTGATGGCGATAAACACAGTTCTCTTATTCTCCTCTTTAATTTTGGGGAGAAAGTCGGCCATGGTGCTGAGCTTGGTAGATGTGTGGCTCAAATCCGTTGCCATGGCGCTGTCCACCTGCTTCTCCTTGCCGCGGGAGCGATTGTAGATCTTTGTTCGGAAGTTGTACTTCTCAAACGTGCTCCACACTGCATCGTTGGGAGGAGGGCGAGAGCCATAGAGATACGACGTGCCTTGAAGGCGGCCACCGAGGAGTGTCTTGACCAGCTTGCCAATGTTGATCCTGAGACGGGGGTCGCGGTCGCGGTCTGTCAATTTGGGCATATGGCTGTTTCCCGAGGCAGAGAACTTCTGTGCCTCAATCCAGATGTTGGAGTCGTCCACGAAGAACATGCAGATCTCTTTGTCTTCTTCAGTCATCATGGTGGATGTCATTTAGGTTGGTAGGGGCAACTTGAGAGTAATGAGGGTCTAGGCAAGCGATTTGATGGTTGGTTTGAAGAGTAGCACATGCGAGCAACATCTGCCCGGGGATTGAGCTTTCTTATGCCATGAGTGCAATCAGTGCCCAAAACACACTGTTGGGCATCGCCTGACTTGTGGCGTACGAATGTGCAATTCAGGCTTGTTTCGGAGAGCCGCATATGCAGGCGTCCTGACATCTTCTATGAGAGTCCCGCTGCTGCCTTGGACGGCAGAGCAATTTCCCATCGGTTACCTGCATCAACAACCATCGCATTGGCCATAGCTACCATCAAACGGCTATAAACCATGGCAAACCAATTTCCCGTCGGTTACCGGCATCAACACCCATCACATTGGTCATGGCTACCATCAAACGGCTGTAAACCATAGCACAAATCTTGGTTCTTCTGATCATGGCTCTGGTTGATGTACCTTGCACACGATGTACGATAGCAACGGCCACCTTTTTGGTCACTCAGAAGGTAGGCTGTTGAAACCATGGCAACAGTGTTACACAAAGATAATACGTAAATGTCTCCTTCACCATTTGTTATGGCCACAACAATGGGTATCGATTGAACGACATGTACAGCTTCAAACTTGCGTTCTCCTCCAAGATGAGCTAGTAGACGACCCCTAATTAACACGTTCGTTCAAAGTCCCTGGTCATCGTTAGTATGATAAATTCATTAGGAAAACCTGGCCTAGTATCAAATTTAGTCTAAATGAGACATGGTAGACTCATCTATACAAACAGTGTTTTGCATGTCACGTAGGTGAAGCTTGGCCACCCTTCGAGTTTCGACCTTGGTTCCAACTTGAAGGCGACGATGAGCCGATGGCTGCCAGCATAGGACTGTCTATCATTTATCTAAATTCTTCGGCCTCATGTCGGGTGTATCTATTCATCACCTCGATTCTAATGCTGTCGTTCACCATCTCACCCTAGACGTTGTACTCCGCTCTATCTACATTCACAACATAAGCTGATGTGCCACTCATTCCTCTTTTAGGGTAACTTCCATCTTTCAAGGGTACACAGACTCAGGCACGTTGCCTTCGAGCCATAGAAGCAACCTCACCAGCATCAGGCTCGCTCTCGTCAACAAAACCAAACCTCTCGTACAACGGTGCACCAGCCTTACTCGCATCCACGTAGGCCCCCACCCCGTTCTTATCCGCAATATCACATCCCCATTTCATGAGCATGGATCCAGCCCCTCGTCGTTGGTAGTCGGGGTGTGTGGCAAGTGTGTCAAGGTCTGCTTCATCAGTTCAAGAGCCGCCCAAAAGGCTGAGTCTTCCATACAGTAATGCTTGTAATCGCCCATAACCCTCTTTCTCTCATCTTCTTCTCTTTGGAAAAAAGCCTGGCACTCTTCACCCGGCATATCTTCGTGCCAAGGCGGATATCGACGACCTCGCTCTTCAGGCATGGCCGTATCCCATTTAGCATAAGCCGCTATACGCGGTCGTCCCTGAGCATCCAATTTATCAGGATCGATCACTTTGACATAGCGTGCCAGTGTCTTGTTCGTAATATCGTGATAGTTGGCATCATGCCACCACTTTCGTACCCCAGGAGTACCAGGCCACAGCCGTTGCATATCAGGGTCTTTGAACGCCTCAAACCAGAGGTCTACCATTGCTGGGATATCCTCTGGAGTCGCCAATTCCAGCCTCAGGGCATTGCGGGTTGTCATCTTGGGTGTTGCTCGACGCGTAAGCCGTAAGAGTGCGGGGATGGAATCATCACCCTTGTATTTATACGAAGGGCTGAGAAGCCGCTCCACATTTATTACTCTGCAGGTTCGACTGTCACCAAGACGGTTCAGATCAGCAGTTTTCTTGTCTTGGAGGACTTGGACTCTTTTATAAGCATGTGCTGAAAATCTCTATCTTGATGGGCACAATCTTGCATATCCTTTGAAAGGAGAAGAACACCAATATCTTGTAGCATGTGCTATAGGTTAGTCTCAATTCATTGCTCACTCTGTCTCGTCAACCAGCCTCGTCGATGCAAGGGGCATGGGACATTGAGACTACGGGGCGATACACAACAGGTTACTCTAGCTCATGGACATCTTAAACCCTTCATGTAATGGTAGTCTTGTTAGTCGCTAGCATTAGACCGTGCCAGACTTATCTTCAGACCTTGCTTATTTTCCCTCATGCATCAATCTTACATATGTGAGTTATTCGCACGCTAGGAAAGCCGCTACTTGATAGCCATGGCGCAGTCTCCAAACCCGGTTCTCCCGGAGGGACCCTTTTCGGAGGCTCAGTTGCAAAAGTGCTTCTTCATATGCATGCGGGTCTTGTCGTATTGTGCTCACATATGCTTGCTTGACGCAACCTCCTGCAAGGTACCGTGCCGAGCCCAAGGCAATACGAACTCGGCTTCACTTCTCGTCTTGGGGCTAGGGAGAATCAATGAATATTTTAGCGTAATTGCATTCAAGGTCGCCTGCATGCGTCGTTTCGGACATGGGCGGCTTCACAGCTTGTGATCTTATCTTCACCTCCAACCAAGTGTATGGATTGTTCGGATGAAGCCCCCACGACCCATCCTCGTGCAAATCTGGTGACGGAAATGCTGTGAGTTGATTGGCAATTTGTCTTATGCAGAGGAGATGCGTCAGATGTCCAAGGTTCGGTACTAGTTGAGAGTCAGCAGCCTTGAAGCCGAAGCAGCACAGCATCTGAGCGAGGCTGCGATTTGAGGCCTGCAGGTGCACAAGAGAAGCAAGAAAACTACCAAGGATATTCTCGAGTATATTCACTTTGGCTCTATTCCATCAAACTCGCTCTTGTTCTCCGGAATGGGGGGTCTTCAGCGAGGTAGGACAATGATGCATATGCTGCAGGGCCGTCCGCCAACCTCTGGACAGCAAGATGTCGTGCGATAAAAAACCATAGATAAACATGAGCACGACATCAACGTTCTTGTCTGAACTTGGGGTCCTAATCAAAGATTCCTCCGAAATACGAGGCCCTTCACGTGGTCATCGACAGGTTCGTCGCGTAGTTCGGAATCAAGAACCCTACCTAGACAGCATCCAGACTTCACTTTAAGAAAGAATAACTCCTTAAATAGACAGCACTCAGAAGGTGCAATGTGGAAGAGCTCAACTTCATCCTTACGACGTCAATTGACGAGTGTCATCAGAGCTCGGAGCCGGCTCCCGGGGCTTCATCCGTCAGCGGCCCGTTATCGGCCACCCGACGCC
This sequence comes from Fusarium sp. MBC 438, assembly GCA_030779245.1. Taxonomy (NCBI): domain Eukaryota; kingdom Fungi; phylum Ascomycota; class Sordariomycetes; order Hypocreales; family Nectriaceae; genus Fusarium; species Fusarium sp. MBC 438. The sequence goes on along the minus strand of JAPFTB010000141.1, from coordinate 51,173 downwards.
ACGACCTGTTGTGATACATGATGACCGATATTGGCTTGCGCCTCAATTTTATCATGATGAGTGTAAGGCGAAAGTGCAGCAGCTTCGTTAAGAGCCGCGGAGTCGTGCTTTGAAGACGACATGGGGGTATATAGGTTAGGGCCCAGGGCAGGGATCGATGTTATCGCCCTTAGTATCTCATCAGAGGCATCCATTCGTTTCAGTCACTCGTTTACTTGTCCAACATGAAGGTCTTTGGGGCATTGGCGTTGGCTTTCTTTGCTGCTGGTAGTGCTGGGCGTCTAGAAAAGCGGGTGCTTCTCGAGAGATCTGCAGGGGAGCCTGTTGAGAAGCGTCAATCAGACGGTCGATGCGGAACTGGCTTTGACACGGTCTGCGCCGAGGATGAGTGTTGTTCAAACTCCGGGTAAGTCTACGAGTTCTCAGCACCAAGAAATGCTAAGTCTCTCAGTTGGTGTGGAACTGGATACCTCTACTGCTCGGCTCCAGCCTGTCAGATTGAGTACGGTCCAGCCTGCGATGCAAATGTGCGTCCCAATGGGCCCGACACTACCAACATTGCTCGACCCAAGATTGGAAACATTCCCTATGGTGAAGCCATCAATCGGTGCAGTCGAAATGGCGACATCGCGTTGACGTATGATGATGGGCCGTTCACGTACACAGAGGACCTCCTCGATCTCCTCCAGGTGAGCACTCCTTGACGAACTGCAATCCCTCTAACATGGCTAGGAATACAATGCCAAAGCGACCTTCTACATCACTGGAAGAAACCTCGGTAAAGGAGCCATCAACGACCCAGATACAGCATGGCCTGCCCTCATCAGACGAATGGTTAGAGACGGCCACCAAGTCGCCAGTCACACATGGTCTCATCAACGCCTCACGACCTTGAGTAGATCCAAGTTCTGGAACCAGATGATCTACGATGAGATTGCCATCGCCGACATTTTGGGCTACTTTCCTACCTACATGCGACCGCCGTACTCGGCCAGTAACGAAGATACCGATGCTTGGCTTGATGAGCTTGGTTATCACATCACCTACTTTAACCTCGACACTGAGGGCTACCTTCACGATAGCCCCAACATGATTGCTGCCTCCAAGACTATCTGGGACAATACAGTCGAGGGTAAAGACCCCGACACCAACAGGTGGCTACACATCGATCACGACCCCGTCTACCAAACCGTCTACAACCTCACCGAGCACATGCTCCAATCGATCCAAAGCAACGGCTTCAGCGCCGTCACAGTAGGCGAGTGTCTCCAAGACCCAAAAGACAACTGGTACCGCAAGGTAGGCAACCAACCGACGAGCAATGACCGCAGCTCAGAAAGCTCCTCCAGCTTCCCACCGACGACTAACGGTCGCTGCGGTTCGCGATACGGTGAGGCGACGTGTCGCGACGAGCCCCTCGGCGAGACTTGTTGCTCCCGGGCAGGATGGTGCGGTTCGACAGAGGAGCATTGTGGAAGGGGATGTCAGCCTGTGTTTGGGACCTGCAACGACGCGCCTGGACCGGGGATTTAGGAGGCCGAATGACAGCGGAACAAGCGGCATCATTGTGAAGGATCATGGTAGCATGTCAGCCAGGGTTTTGAAACGAGCGGATCTGACAGGACATTTTCTATATCTATGCTCTTGGTAGGAAGTAATAACCTAATATTATTCCCGAGAATATCCATGCGTATTTTAAATGTTGATCCCAAAGAGGTATTCCCCGAGCTTACACTCAGACATTGGAATTCTCGCTTCCGATATTTGGGCATTGACTCTCCCCGGGAGTAATCACGCCGACGCGATGCATGAGACAGGGGTATGCCAATCTTAGCAATTCTGGACCCTCAGGGGCAACAACGCCACCAAAAATGCTTGTTATTAGCTGTTCCCTACAACTTCACGATGCCCGTTTCCAGACGGGATGGCTTAAACCCTGACTTGAAATGTCCAATGTCATCAGGTCTAAGCTTCACACCAATGTCTACCCGTCACCACCTTAATATCCATGAACAAATCATTAGAGTCCAACATCACTCTGTGCGATTTCAGCTCATGTGTGGCTTGCCTCCACATCTCCACTAGCTCAAGGCTCATTTGGAGACCGGTCGGCAGTCGGCAACCTCCATGACAACAGAAACATGTCTTTGACGTGGCTTTCATTGGCTGGTTTACTACCCATCCCCGTAGTTTCAGGCTGTGATCGGCAGGGCGCCGTCTTTGCCAAGGGAGAGGAGCAGAAACATTGGACGCCTGGATCAACGCCGAGATGTAACTTGGGAGGTGGTAGAGACATGAGCGACACAAAAAAAAAATTGCACCTTTGTGTGTGTAGGCGTGTAAATGTGCAAACGGTTCCTGAACTGCCGCACTTTGAGCCTCCCGTAGGGCTGATTACAACGCTCATCAACACCAGAAGCGGTATAAATTGTGAGGCTGCATGCAGGACTGTGGCTGCCCCTGAGGCATACAGCGTAAATGAACCAAACGGCATTCAGCCTTGGGTTGATCCGACTCGGGATAAGCGCTAGCGTCGTGCGGTTCTGTGGAAATTATCGAGTATAGGACCAGGGTGTGGTGTCCCGCCGGGCTGAGGATGGTCTGGGGAAGGGATACAAGTGTCTTAGCCATGGGATGTACTTAAGACCTGTCTTTCTCGCCCTTGATCCAGATCTGTATCCTCGATCAATACTCTCACTCTATCAACCCGTCTTTCGTTCAACTCCTCTTCCATCCAAGATGCAGTCCAAGATCGTCCTCGTCTCCCTCCTGGCTTCGGCCGTCTCTGCCCAGGGCAACTTCATGGCCCACCCCCAGATGAAGCGCGACCTTCTCGCCCCCCGTGCCACCGACTCTGTCGCCGGCCTCGACAAGGAGTGCCAGGAGGCCATCATGGAGGTCTACAAGACCCTCCCCACTCCCGCCCCCGAGATCGTCAAGGACCTCACCGAACACCCCCAGACCGACCCCTGCTCCTTCAGCACTCCCGCCTCCCTCTCCAAGGAGTACGCCAGTTACAGCTCCGAGATTCTCGGTTGGTACTCCAAGAACGAGGCCGAGATCAAGTCTGCCCTCGAGGAGTGCCCTGCTCTCTCCCAGTACGCCACCGCCGTCCCCATCTGCTCCGATGCCGCCGCCGCTGGTGGTAACAAGACCGCCGCCACCGAGGCCACCAAGACTGCTGAGGAGACTGAGGCTGAGACTGCTGCCACCGAGTCTACTGCTTCCAAGCCCAGCGGCTCTGCTTCTGCCGAGTCTGCCAGCGATGCTGCTGCTACTCCCACCACTTCCTCTCCCGCTCAGGCTACCAACGGCGCTGCCCGTGAGGGTGGCATGATCTACGCTGCCGCTGCTGTTGCCGGTATCGTCGTTGCTGCTCTGTAAATATCGCTCGAATAGCTTGGGGGATGTTGGTTACATTGAAGGTTAATTGGGTGATACCTTGCCTGCTTGCCAATTAGCATTTTTAATTGAACATTACGAGCGATCATTGTCCTCGAACCCAATTTGAGTTTACCTGTCGTGTCGTTTAAACTACAGCCCTATCGGGCATAAACCTTGTTCCCAAGTTTGTCGAGTAACTCTTGGCAACCGCTTTGTTGGGTGCAGCCAAGGTTGCACTTTCAGTGTGGGTGGTATGCAAGGGCTAGCCGTAAATAGATGCTTGTTTGGTAGGAGCTGTGAAAGACAAGCAAGAGTCACTTGGAGCACAGGTCATGTGTGAACAAACAGCCATCCAACGAGCTCTTTATCAGCATCATTCTTTCATGGCACGTCCATGCCAAGATGCTCTTGCCTTATTCTAAGACCGTTTCTTTGATGAAGCATCACATGCTCGAACTTAACGCTCGGGCAGTGAATCTTTTTAGCTCTACATAAAGGGCGCGTGGATCCTCAGTTAGGCATGTCAACAATCTCATCTCTCTCCACATCTCTCTCCATCGACATCATGGATCATACTCACGCTAATTTCGCTGACAAGGTCGGCCGTGGTGTTGCAAAGGGAGTCTCTTTCGCTCTTGGAAAGTGGAAGCAGCTTCTCTTCACCTACACCTTTACCACCATTGTCGGTATTGCCCTTCTCTACATGCACGCTGGTATATCTCCCACTCCCGATAAACTCTCCCGATAAACGATATCATGCTAACACTTTCTAGAACATGAAGCCTCTCTCGTCAAGCGAAGCTGGGGAGGTTTCGATGAACGTCCCATGACGGAAAAGTGCTATCGTCAGGAGCGTACCGCCATGCTCCTCTCCCTATTCCTCGGTGTTTTGGGTGTTGACCAGTTCTACGCTCACCACTGGCCTCTTGCCATCTTCAAGTTCTTGACTCTCGGCGGACTGGGCACCTGGGCTTTCGTCGACATGATTCTCTGGATCGTTGGCGGTGTCTACGGTACCCCTGGATGTCCTGGTGGAAGCTCCAAGGGATGGCAGTATTGAGGTGCGCTGAGTTGGTGTGTTGTAGCTAGTAGAGTAGCAGTTAATAGCATGAAATCTGAGACATGGATTCCCGTGTGACAATCCCATCATCTGCCTGTTTGTAGTGTCACTATCCGTTTTACTCCGCAAATCAAGACTTGCCGCGTTTGCCTATGGGAATCATGAAACCGCATTAACCAAGACAGCAATCAGGCACGGCACGTTTCGCCCAACTTGGGTCTCGATATCAGTCTTTAAAGTCGGACTGTTATGTCGTGGACGTGGTGTCATCGAGTAGGACAGTCGGCGATAGCCTCACTTGTACAAGAGTTAGACTGAGGGGTCAAATTAAACGCAAACATGTGTCGCCCAAGGCGCAGCCACCTCCTCTTCTTCATCTCGAATCTCACGCCCCGAAAGTGATGTCTCTTCAGCTTGTGAAATATCCAGGGGTTTCGCAAACACCTAGAGCCAAGTCAAACGCCGGCGTGGGCTCACACGAAGTGTTGATTGCCCTCTACACGCTAGCCGTTAGGCTAACCAACGCTCAGATCCTGCCAAGATATGGCTTCACAAGGCCGTCAAAGAGCTACCACGGCTAGCGTTTAATTGGGTTGAGCGATATTAACCGAGTAGACCTCATTTCACCTTCAATCACAAACCCGATGTTAAATGAGACATTTGGAGCACGTGCATCATACCTAGCGTGACCATGCGAATAACCTCATGTCCACATCCCATGACACACACATACACACAAACTGACAATATTTCTCATTATACTCATTGATGCCATGGCAACCCTGACGAAAAATGAACCAAACCTTTTCTACACCAGCCATCTAAGCACCATTGCTCGTAAACACAATGACCAGCCCCTACTCGTCATCCTCGTCGTCCGAATCCGTTTCCTCCTCCTCGGCCTCCTCACCATTAACAGCCTCCTTTGTCTCAGCGCCGTTCTCCAGCTTCAACCACTCCTCCCACTCAGGGAAGAGATCCTCGTCCTCTCCGGGCACACCGATCAGCTTGGCTACCCGGCCTTTCTTGTTCTTCTCCAGGTTCTCCTGCCACTCCTTCACTACAGGTACAGTGATGCTGGGCTGGTATGTTTGCGAGAAGAGAACGGCCTCGGCAAGTCGGCCGGTCTTGGTGAGAATCTGAGTGCAGGCCTCGATATCACCTAGCAGCCAGCGGCATGAGAAGGCAACGTTGTGTGCGCCAGCCTCTTCGGCTTGGGTAGCCAGAGCGGTCAGGCCATCACGGTCACCCGTTGACGAGTGCAGAAGCAGCAGAGATCCGAGATCCTTGGCATGGGTGAAGCACTCAGCAGCGAGAGCAACATCCCAGGCTGCCAGAGCAGTATCTCCAACAGTCTTCCACTTGTGGTCGGCATCGGCCTCACGGGCGAGCTCAAGAGCAATGGCGAGCTCGTTAAGAGCAAGAGCAAGCTCAAACTTGTGCTCAGGATCAGTCGCCACCTCTAGAGCAAGCTCCTTGTGGCCCTGGCCTTCTAGGAAACGCGCAATCTTGTTGAGCTGGTCTTCGGGGATCGTCGGTAGCAGCTCAGCAGCCGTCTCCATATCCTCTCGGAGGACAAGAGTCTGGTACTCGAGCACAGGAAGAGACAGGCCAAACGAGGTAACACCGACATCCTTGTCGGCGAGGTAGATCCGAGAGTCGCGCTGGATGTAGCCCAGGATGTACATGGGCTTGTCAAAGTGGGAGACAGTGTACGTCTGATCACCGACAAGGTAGTTGAGTCGGTTGGTGCTGTTGGTGTAGATGAAGCAGTCGCCAATCCACTCGCCGGTTCGTACGCTATCTGGTCAGCAGAGTCATACTCGAGTATCAAGAGCACTTACGTTTCGCTTATGTCAGTGATAACCTCAAAGGCAGCCTCGACACCATCCTCCTCGACAAGACCGGCTTGCACAGCCTCGACGTAGTTCTCTCGGGAGAAGCGCAGCACGTAAAAGGTATCCTCGCAGGCAATCGTCACCAGCTCTCCGCTATCGGACCAGTAGACCTGCTTGGGCTCAACTTCGATTCTTCGCACAAGACCACCAGTAGCCCAGTCAAAGAAGGAGACGCCACCCTGGCCGGTGACACCAAGAAGAACACCACCGTGGAGTCTCTCAGCCTGGAAGCCGACATCGAGACCGCCGCTCTTCTCGACAAAGTTCTTGAAGATCTTGACGCTCATGGCAGACTCGCGGATAGCAAAGTCGTTGCTGTTCTCCTTGGATGCCCAGACAAAGTCCAGAGCAGAGCCAAAGGCCTTGTTTCTCCAAGCAAGGGCAGTGTAGATGATGTACTCGCCATCACCACACACAGCAACGAAGCGGCCGTTGGGGGAGTGAATAAGTGTTTGGGGGTACACTTCGCAGGTACCGAGATCCTTGGTGGGGAGGGAGATGGGCTCGTTGTCCTTGATAGAGGCATCTGCAGCCGTTAGCATTGGTCTCGACACACCTTAGGTATACATACCTCCTCCCTTGATAATGGCAGAAACAACCTCGTTGTGGCGAGCCCAGATAAGCTTGCCAGAAGCATCCATAGACACAGCAGGCTCCTCACGACCAAGCTTGACAACAACCGCACCATCGTCGAAACCCACAGCAACACCCTGCTTGCCCTTCTGATACGAGACACACCAAGCTCGCTCCAGGCTGTAGTTGAGCGACTGCTCGAATCGGTAGGTGTTGGCGTGCCATATCCTTATCGTGCCGTCCTCGGAACCGGAAATGATGACGGGCAGTTCGGGGTGGTAGCAGGCAAACGAGACGTTGTTGGTGTGCCCCTCGAGTGTAGCGATCAGAGACTTGGTGGTGTAATCCCAAATCTTGACGGTTCGGTCGTCCGAGGTGGTGAGGAGGTAGGGCTTGTCGGAATGAGGGTAGTAATCGACATGGTTCACTCCCTTTGTCTCGTGAGCCTCAAGGGTAAAGTTGGGTGTGGAGGAACCGAGGCTCCAGATCTTGACTGTCCGGTCAAGACAGGCAGAGGCAAAGGTGTTTGTGTCCTTGGGGTTAATGGCAAGACCCATGACGTAGTGACCATGGCCCTCAAAGACCTGAACACACTTCCAACCCTTCTCCCAATCCCACAGCTTAATGGTCATGTCATCTGAGGCAGTCAGGACAAATGGCTGAGTGGGGTGAATCGCAATCGCTCGGATGTAGTCGGGGTGCGCCTCGAACGAAGTGATCTTCTCGGAGGTGTTGTAGTTGTATACACGCAGTTGGAAGTCATCGGAACCGCAGACAATCCAGTTTTTCCTGGCGACGAATCGACCGGCGCGAACAGGGACATCGGTGAGCTCGAAGGTCTTGACGATCTGCTGAGTCTCGTAGGACCAGATGTAGACGTGGCCTGAACTGTCAGCTGCGGGCAAGTCAAACAGCCAGATAGAGCTTACCGCTGTAGAGGGTTGTGAGGATCCATGGTTCATGAGGATGAAAGTCAATGCCCTTGACTCGCTCGCTGCGAGCATAGAGCTGGCGCTGTATTGCGAAACGTGTCAGCTCAGATCGCAGGTTGAGGAGTCAAGGCCAAGCTCAGATGGCAATGGAGATTGTCACGGCTTGACTCTGGCGCACGGAAGCGGTCACGAGACTGACCTTGACGTCTAACTTCATCTTGTCGGGTGTCGCTGTGCGTTGCGCAGAGTTGAAGTTGCAAGCTGGCCAGCAAGGGCGGTGATGTCCAAGTAGTGGGGTTAGCGGCAGGAATCCCTGGAGGAGGCGACCATGCGGCTGGAGGTTGTCGCAAAGTCAGGTTGATGCTGCAAAGGAAGAGTACAGGGTTGAAGGTATGGGGATAAATCAGGTTCAACCGCTAATCGTCAATCGTGATATCTTGCAGCAGCTCGGAGCTCTGTTGCACATGAATCTCGAGCTCTCGAGATGTGTCCTGCGGCTCTTGCCAGGCTGGCCATGAGGTTTTGGCCTGAAGTGTCAGGCCCCCACATCCTTCTGCAGGGGGTGCCCCAGAAAAGGGGGTCTGTAGGGTAGGTTTCACCAGAAACATTGAAGAGGACAGCAGACAACAGACAGCAGTACAGCATCATGAGGGAGTGCTTCCAATGGATGAGTTTTATTGGGGAATATTGTTATTTCTTCATTTTAATATGTCAATAACCTCTTTACATCGAGCATTGACCTTTGTTGTGTAGTCCACAAGTCATCTCGGTTATGTTACCTCTTGGACATCAACATATCACGGGCTGCCTCTCAGACGAACCTCATTGTCAGGCATGATTCATGATAAAACTGTCACTCAGTCAACTCAACTTGATGAGTACGGACCAGGTGGAGTTTCTATTTACAGACAACTCCATACTACGTGCAGACATCTTGTGCATACGGCTGCATCTTGTTGCGACAGTAGCTGTAGGCATCCTATTTACAGCAACATTAGTGCCATTCTTGAAATGCTTATTCAGGTCCAAGAAACCAACCAAGATCAACTTCGACACGCGTCTTGATTCGTATCTTGAACCAGTGTGGCTGTACTCCTCAACATCATTGTGCACCCTTGCCCTGTCTCTTGGGCTCTCGAATTGGGCAGCGTAAACCCAAAGGCCAGCAGCGCATCACATAGTTGCACGAATAATTAGCCTCGCTTCCCATCTCATTTGCCCCTTTTGAACTTGGCTGAATTTCAGGTCAGTCCCTCGCTTCAGATCAACACAGCCGCGGCCTCGAGGCTTCAAGTGTTCCAGACCTTCCCCACAGTCTGCCGTCCGCCGCCCGAGACTCTGGCACTGTGTTTCCGCCCCGGCTGCACCGAACCTTCAGCGCCTCCACAGCCCCAGCCACAGTGCGAAGATCCCCATTACTCAGGTCCACTCCACTGCCACCCAACCCAAGCCGCAATCTGATGGGCCCTGGATTTCATCACTATCCCTTTCTCCCATCCCCCGTATCTCTCGCTGTTTCGCCTCCCTCCTCGATACAAGCCTCCGTCTGTATTGATTTCAACCCCTTCCCCTTCCCCTCTCCCTTTCCTCGTCGCAAAGACTCCTTCGCTTCGTCGATTCGCGATCCTACCTCGACCGAAAGCGGCTGGACCACGCTCTCTCCTTCGCATGCGGGGTTACAAATCATCGACCTGTTGAACCTCGTCTGCCACGCCATCACCATCTTTGCTTGCTCAGGAGTTTGTCAGCGAGCATCGCAGCCCATCGCTTAAATCTTTGTTGCGATCTCTTGGATCCTCGAACCGGCTTCATCGATCGGGCGCATTTGATCTCTTGCAAATACCGCGTCGGTCGCAATCATGTCGTGGAAGCTCACCAAGAGTATGTCACGTTCCTAAATCACCTCCGCTCCAGCTGACATCTATCAGAGTTGAAGGAGACCCATCTGGGCCCTTTGAGCGCCTTTGCCCGATCGCCGTCCACCTCGACCATCACAGAGAAGGACAAGGAAGGACAGGCCAGCGGAGCCGTCACTCCCACCACCGAGAATGCCATAGGTGAGCAGAAGAAGAGGCCTTCTGCCAGTCGATAACTGACTTGAATAGCCGCCTCCGAGGCCATGTCCCAGACTCCAATCAAGCCCCTCAAGCCCGGCATCCTCGTCGTCACACTCTACGAAGGTCAAGGCTTTTCCCTCCCCGAGCAGCATCGAAGCACTTTTGCTTCATCACACCAAGGATCGCTATCCTCCGGAAATGCCCTTAACATGGCAGGTTCCGTTAGACCCGGATCGTCGCAGCGCGTCGCTGGTTCCTTTGTCAACGGCTCTAGCCGGCCACACTCTTCTGCTGGCGGCTTCGGCTCCCTCCCCACCAACCACGGCCGAATCTCCGGCAAGTACATGCCCTACGCTCTCCTCGATTTCGACAAGCTTCAGGTCTTTGTCAACTCGGTCGATGGAAAGCCCGAGAACCCTCTTTGGGCTGGCGACAACACTCAGTACAAGTTTGATGTTTCAAGAGTGACGGAGCTCGTCATCCATCTGTACCTGCGCAACCCCTCCTCCGCTCCCGGAACCCGAAGCCAGGATATCTTCCTGGGTGTAGCGCGCATCAACCCTCGTTTCGAGGAGCGACAACATCGTGGTGAAGACTCCAAGAGCAGCAAGAAGGACCGTGAGAAGGCTGCTGCCGAGCACAAGGAAGGCCACAGCGGTGTTGAGTGGGTTGATGTGCAATATGGAACCGGCAGAATCAAGATCGGCGTCGAGTACGTCGAGACTCGGGCAGGTAAGCTCAAGATTGAAGACTTTGAGCTCCTCAAGGTTGTCGGCAAGGGCAGCTTTGGCAAGGTCATGCAGGTGCGCAAGAAGGACACAACCCGAATCTACGCCCTCAAGACGATCCGCAAGGCGCACATCATCTCTCGATCCGAAGTCGCCCACACCCTCGCCGAACGATCTGTGCTGGCGCAGATCAACAACCCCTTCATCGTTCCCCTCAAGTTTAGTTTCCAGTCCCCTGAGAAGCTGTACTTTGTCCTCGCCTTTGTCAACGGTGGCGAGCTGTTCCACCATCTCCAGAAGGAGCACAGATTCGACGTCAATCGATCGCGCTTCTACACGGCTGAGCTTCTCTGCGCTCTGGAGTGTCTTCACGGCTTCAACGTCATCTACCGAGATCTCAAGCCCGAGAACATTCTTCTGGATTACCAAGGCCATATCGCCCTGTGCGACTTTGGTCTCTGCAAGCTCGACATGAAGGACGAGGACCGAACCAACACCTTCTGCGGTACGCCCGAGTATCTGGCGCCTGAGCTTCTGATGGGCCAGGGCTACAACAAGACTGTCGATTGGTGGACCCTCGGTGTCCTTCTCTACGAGATGTTGACAGGCCTGCCACCATTCTACGACGAGAATACTAATGAGATGTATCGCAAGATTCTGTCAGAGCCTCTGCACTTTTCCGATGTGGTTCCTCCTGCGGCCAAGGATCTCCTGACCAAGCTTCTTAACCGCAACCCTGAGGAGCGATTGGGTGCCAACGGCTCGGCCGAGATCAAGGCTCATCCCTTCTTCCACGCTATCGATTGGCGCAAGCTGCTCCAGCGCAAATATGAGCCTACGTTCAAGCCCAATGTGGTATGTAGCCTGCTCTACCTGACCTTACCTTTACTGACTGACATTCCTAGACGGACGCTCTCGACACGGCCAACTTTGACCCCGAATTCACATCAGAAGCCCCTCAAGATTCTTACGTCGAGGGCCCAATGCTTTCCGAGACGATGCAGAACCAATTCCAAGGATTCAGCTACAACCGTCCGATTGCCGGCCTGGGAGACGCGGGCGGTAGTGTTAAGGATCCATCTTTTGTTGGAAGCCTGACAGATAACCGATAGATGATTGCTGTAGACTAGGGTTGGAGTTGCAGGAGGGACATAGACAGCGAGCAGGCTCGAGTCTGGGATATACCCTTCACTCAGAGACCGGCAGGCCACAAGGTGCCGTTCTTACTTGAGCCAGAAAGCTGAGGGCAGAGCTGCCAAGGGAAACACGTGTGGCCATGACAAGCAACCTAGGAGACCTGGAGCCTAGAGAATGATGTAGATAAGAAAGCCTTGCTTTGGCGCTTTGGAGTTAGTGATATATTTGTGATGATACTTGTGATGCTTAGATCTGTGAACAAGTGAGATTGAGGGCACATTGCCAAGGCCTCTCTGACCATGAGCGATTTCTGATGGGATATCATGACAATAGTAGAATTTTCTCAACCATGCGGGCCAATTGTGTTCGGCGATGTTTCCGAGGAAACCTGCAGCGGAAAAGCAGACCGGCGAGTCACCGCGGTGTGTCAGGTTATTGTGAATCGCGCTACTGTAGCTACCGGTAGCGTGGTGGACGGGGGCTCTGGGTATGGGTTCTGGATTTATTGCCGGAACTGGTATTCGGACCTGTGACGGAGGTTGGTCGGCGATGAAGCCGGGGAGGAACATCTACGGCCGAAGAGGTGCCGTTATGCTCTGATACTCTCTGACTGCGCCATGTTCTGATCGTGACTTGCTGGACGATACTCTCAATGATTATGGAGACATGACGAAAGTAATCAGGGTGTCAGTCAGCCAACCTTGATGATTTGTAAATGGCTCTGTAATGAAGAAGCTCTCATGCTAGAGCGGGGCTCACAGCTCCTTATCCACTAGATAGCTCCCTGGCTAAGCTTGGAGTAGCATGCTGCAGAGCCATGTTGTCATTGGAGGGGTTAAACTTGACATTTTTTGAAGTTGATCAGATCAGATTCAACAGATTGACAACGCCCGATAGAACTTCAGTTGCCAGGTCAATGACAAGATAATAACCAGTATCAGTATCTAATACTAGCCTCTAATTAATCTCGCCTCAATAAACCGCGTCATGACATGGCTTTATCGTCCTACATGTCAACATGAGCGCTCGGTGGGATGATGCCCCACGCCGACCACCCCCGCCGACGCCGCTGGGTGCTCCTTCCCCTCCCCCTCCACGCCATGCAGTCCGGGAAGGGAGGGAAGGACCAGCCAGAGAAGGTTGCCCAACTTGGAACCTCCGATTTGTGTCATAATCCTCGTCTCCCCCTCTCTTTTGCGTCTCGACAATCTTTCTTCCTCGTCAACATCATCCAATCCCGCCCGAACCTTGTGTCCATCGGGTAGATCTGATCTTGCCTCTGTCGACTTCCAATATCACCGACATCATCTCCCCCACCTCGAAAATGGCCCCCGCCAACACCCTCCCCGCCTGGTCGGACCTCCAGGCTCATCGCGATAGCGTTGGCAAGTCGTTCGTCCTCAAGGAGGCCTTTGCCTCTGACCCCGATCGATTCGACCGCTTCACCCGAACCTTCAAGGCTGAGGGTAGCAATGATATCCTCTTCGACTTTAGCAAGAACTTCCTCACCGATGAGACCCTCGACCTCCTCGTCAAGCTTGCCGAGCAGGCCGGCGTCGAGAAGAAGCGCGATGCCATGTTTGCTGGCGAAAAGATCAACTTTACCGAGGACCGTGCCGTCTACCACACTGCTCTGCGAAATGTTGGCGGCTGGGAGATGAAGGTCGATGGCGTCGACGTTACTTCTGGCGTCAACGAGGTTTTGGACCACATGAAGGAGTTCTCTGAGCAGGTCCGCAGCGGCGAGTGGAAGGGATACACCGGAAAGAAGCTCACCACCATTGTCAATGTTGGTATTGGTGGTTCTGATCTGTAAGTGAGGATTCAACTGGAGCTATCAGCACTAACATGATGTAGCGGCCCCGTCATGGTCACCGAGGCTCTTAAGCACTACGGCGCCGATGACATGACCCTTCACTTCGTCTCCAACATTGACGGCACCCACATGGCTGAGGCTCTCAAGGCTTCTGACCCCGAGACCACTCTCTTCCTCATTGCCTCCAAGACCTTTACTACTGCTGAGACTACCACCAATGCCAACACCGCCAAGACATGGTTCCTCGAGAAGACCAACGGCGAGGGCGAGATTGCCAAGCACTTTGTTGCTCTGTCCACCAACGAGTCCGAGGTGACCAAGTTTGGCATTGACGCCAAGAACATGTTTGGCTTTGAGAGCTGGGTCGGTGGCCGATACTCTGTCTGGAGTGCCATTGGTCTTAGCGTTGCTCTGTACATTGGCTTTGACAACTTCCACAAGTTCCTCAGCGGTGCTCATGCCATGGACAAGCACTTCCGTGAGACTCCTCTCAAGGACAACATTCCCGTTCTCGGTGGTCTTCTGAGTGTGTGGTACTCTGACTTTTTCCAGGCTCAGACTCACCTGGTTGCTCCGTAAGTGTTCGTGAGAGACGTTATGGATACCTTCTAACGATTAGCAGCTTCGACCAGTACCTTCACAGATTCCCTGCCTACCTCCAGCAGCTTTCCATGGAGTCCAACGGCAAGACCATTACCTCTGATGGATCTTCCGCCAAGTACACCACTGGTATGTGAAGCTCTGCGAATGTCAGTCATATGCTAACAACTCAGGCCCCATCCTCTTTGGTGAGCCTTGTACCAACGCTCAGCACTCCTTCTTCCAGCTTGTCCACCAGGGCACCAAGCTGATCCCCACCGACTTCATCCTGGCTGCCAAGTCTCATAACCCCATCACCGACAACCTTCACCAGAAGATGCTGGCCTCCAACTACTTTGCTCAGGCCGAGGCTCTCATGGTTGGCAAGACTGACGAGCAAGTCCGAGCTGAGGGTGCTCCCGAGGCTCTTGTTCCTCACAAGCGATTCCTTGGTAACCGACCTACTACTTCGATCCTGGTTGGCGGCACCATCGGACCTGCTGAGCTGGGTGCTCTGATTGTCTACTACGAGCACCTGACCTTCACTGAGGGAGCGGTCTGGGACGTCAACAGTTTCGACCAGTGGGGTGTCGAGCTGGGCAAGGTGTTGGCCAAGAAGATTCTCAAGGAGCTCGATGAGGAGGGTAACGGTGAGGGTCACGATGCTTCGACGGGCGGCCTCATTGGTGCGTTCAAGAAGTATGCCAACTAAAAGAAAATGGTAATGGGAGGAAAAATGGAACACTATGGATAATGAAACATTGAAAAGATAGCATGATGAATGGATACAACCGTGTTGCAAGATGAGTCTCGATGCATTGCGGCGTAGGCATGGAACACACGTATTCGTTCCCGTCGTCCGTGAAAGGTCCTCGGCCGATATCATGTTGGCTTGATTGCATCTGATGCATGGGATCCCATATGATGAGTGGCTGATGCATCTGATGTATGGCCGATTAACCCGATGTATGGCTGACTCAATCTCTGTATGGCTTAATACCCAACATGTCAAGGACAAAGCAATAGAGAGGCGGCACGTGCAACTGGCGTGTTGCGGGATTTGCAGTGTGCCTCTGACAGAGTATGTATACATCCACCTCTGTATATAACTACATATAACTGCATGTATCTAGTCCATGCCTGTCGACAGGGACATGTGTAACGGAGAGGCTCCGAGGGAAAGGTGTTGGTGGGCAGAGTCCGATCGCCAAGAAGGGGCTCTGGAATGTAAAGTTCCGGGCTTCCATGTGTCCGGAACAAGTCGGCAAGGAATCGAGTGATGGGATTTCCCGGACTGGACTGAGACAGTGGAAGTGGTGAGACCAGGTGAGTGAGTGAGGTGAGGTGAGCATGGTGGAGTGTGCGGAGATGGATGTGATGGACCTGGGGAAGGACGTGGAGAAGATGGGCCTAGAACTGGAGTACAGAGGATGGCTTGAGTAGCAGTATGGGGAAGACGGGGAAGCTTGAACTCATGATTGCGCCTCGCTGCACGACAGTGACGGGGTTGAGCTGGCGATGGGGATGGGTATGGCATCGGGTCATGGTACCAATGTATCTTTTGACATGGGATGGCACGTTAATCAAGTACGACATGATGGCAGGCAGGCAGGTAGGAGGCAGAGCAACGGGACACGCGGGCCTCTCATGACCTTTACTCAAGTAGTTTGCATGAGCCAACCCCAGGTCCCCAGGTAATCTCTCGATGGAGACGATGGTGTCTCAGGGACGAGCTCCTTTTTCGCGGGGAAACGGAGAAGGCTTGCATTGAGGGCTTGCTCGGAGTACAGCCGAGACTTTGGGGAAACCTGGGGGAAGGAGTGTCTTGTGGCATGATTGTTTGGACGGGACATGAGATTATTGAGGGAGCACGTCGTTATCATGGGTTCTGTTGTTTGTTTGTGCATGTGTTGATGAGAGCAAGATCGGCCGATTTCGGGAGTTGGGCTTGACTCGGACTTGTGGTTATCGTCGCTCAGACTTTGTCATTGGCAAGACGAAAGATCGTCGTCGTCGACGGGCGTTCCCGTTTCGTCTGGACCCTTTGTCTGACCCCGTCGTTGGCCTTGACTTGCCTGCCCCCTTCATTGACCCTGCCTGCTTTTACCCCGTTCCATTCCTCTGACTTTTGGTCAGTTGTCGTTTCTACTGTTAGACGGTAGTTTAGCCCCAAAACTCCACACACACACCGGGCCAGTTACTTTGTGCGATGCGATGCGATGCAACAAGAGGCGGAACAATTCACGGGGTGAAAGAGGCTAGAGACAGAAACGGGGGTGGCACTGCTTTGGTGTGAGTGGAGGCTCTGACGTCGCCACTGGAGATTTCGGAACTGTGAGGTCTTTTTTTTGTGGATGAGGCCTTTCACGATCGATGTGCACGATGTTGTAGAAGACGCGAGAATCGATGACGAGATTTTAGTTTCCTTGATCTGTTGGAGATTGTCACGATCAAGTTACGAGAACGACGTCGTGTTATGAACGGTAGACGTTGCCTGTGAGACCCTGACTCGGGATATTTTGGCCCTGTCGTGCTTGGTTCGGCTTTTGCGTTGGTTGGTTTCACAAGATTCAGCCTGAAATAAACTGACTAATCAACCGGTTTCTCTGTTATCACGAAGAAGCAGGCAGAGTAGATCAACAGGAACAATTTGTGCCTCAGCCAAATGGTAGAAGAGAACGAATGGGCAAGCCGAAGCGGAAACGTGTGCACTTGGCGCGGGAGCCGATCAAAAGTGATACGGAGGCCGCTTCTTCCTTTGCCTCTCCAATGAGACAGCGGCAGTAATCGTAACCGTAACTTGAGGTTTCTGAAGCCCCACGATCCTTTTGAACCTAGCCTTGGCCATGCGTGCCAAGGAGAACTGTCCTGATCCACTTGGATGGAGGGATGGGATTTGCTGGATTTCGTTATCTTGACGGTGGCCACAAGAAAAGCTGAGAACGGTACGGCGGTAAAAAAGGAGGCTATGCTTGCAAAGGAAACGGCGGCATTGTCGGGTTTGTGGTCCGGCAAGGATGAGGTCTTTTCCGCCAAGCATCGTGGGTTTTGTGCTCGGCAAATCATGTTGTTATCTTGCTGTGCCGTCTTGGGATTGTGAATCATTTCTAGGGCATCAATAATATTTTGCGGGAATTTTCTAAAAAGCCCAGACTTCATCTTGATCATGACATGTTTATTACCCAAGCCTCGCCGCTGTCCTCAAATGTAAGCCCATCATTGAAAAGAATAAGGCCGACTCGGGGTTTCTACGGCGGCTGCAACCATGCGGGCTTTTGGACGACGTACGTGGTGGCATAACATTACGGTGGCCCGAAACGAAACTGTTCCGTTTTCCCCTGAGGTGTGTGTGTGTTCAAAACAGTCAGCCTCTTTTTGACAGGGATAAAAGAGAGGGGGCCATGATCCCGGCACCTGGTGCAGAACGCGGTGATGAGTTCGTGGGATTGGATTGGATCTTTGCAGAGTCGCACTCAGAGGGGGATCAGCTTGGGGATAATGACGTAGTGGGCATGCAGTTTGTGCTTCTTTGAGTAAAGGACAATGTCTGTCAGAGTGTCACTGAACCCTTAAGACGGAAGAGATAATGGATGATTGACTCTTTGCATTTGAGACAACAGAGTAAAAAAAATACATGATACCGAGGTATTATTACATGGCATTTGCTTCTGCAACTACACATGAACAGAACGCCTCGCATCAAGTGCAACTGCACAGCTTGGGCATGCGGGCATGACAGTAAGACATGAGGAGGCCCTATCAGTGGAGCGGAAACCACACGTGTCGACATGTGGGACAAGTTGGACTCAAAGACTGTCGGCTTTGGCTTGTGGTCGTGTGAAGGATGCCTCTAAACTGCAGCGGACATTGTCACGGACGGACAGTAACAGATGCATATCATACCTATCCTTCAGAAGGGCTTCACATGCATCCTGTCCATTCCAGCAGGGTCCAGGCCGAGTCTCTGACAGTCTGGGCCTACAGAGGAAGCGTCAAAATCTCTCCACTTTGTCTGCGCCTCAGTATGCTCACTTTAGCCTTTTACTACGTGGTATCCGTACATAGAAGACGCATCAATCGACTGTGCCCATCAGTCAGTTCAACTAATGCCTCAAACTCCAATGGCCGAGTCAAGAAACATCCGCCGTCGCCGCCGTGAGCGCGCGCCGGGAACTTGCTTTCAAAAAAAGAGAGTCCACTTCTCCACAAAGCCACCAACCGCAGGTGAGTGGAGTTTTTCCACACGCCCCCTGGTTTGCTGAGAAAGGCCCTGCGTCGTCTTTGTCTCTGCGCCACCACGGGCCATTATCGTGAAAAGAAGAGACACGGAGGAAGCGCCGAGATACGGGTCATGACATGTTTACGTAGGTTACTTGACATACTTTTGTCGTAGGGAACACGCAGTCGGCATGAGCGGTATGAGTGAGGCCACGTCCAGATATTGGGCGAAAAGGGGCTCAGCTCGGTTGTGAAAATCATGCCTCAGACTCTTGGTTGACCGAAAAAATGGCGTTTTCAGAGTCCTCGGTAGCGCGAGCACAGATTGAAGTCATCCAACATTTCGCAATAGGAGGCTACTCAGACAGGTGATGTCAAGCCGAGCATCAAGGGCGACCCAAGAAAGGAGAGGCCTCCTCGACCAACGAGCATCATCAGAAATGAATGGAAAGAAAGGAACCAATATTTTGATAGTACGTATCGGAATGGATCCTAGATGCAGTCGACGTCAGAGTTCGGTATTGAAGCGACGTGGGAGGAGGACGAAAACGGTGGATCTCTGGTCTCCCCTCTCTCTTTGATCCACTTGACGGTGTGTGTGGTACCTGGGGATCTGGTCGTTCTCCCGCGCGGTGCGCAGTCAAAGATGATGAATTGAGTTAACTATCGAGCAGGCTGACAGAAGCTGATGCTGATGCTGATGCTGATGCTGAGCTGTTGGTCAAGCGGGCCGTGGTTGCGGGAAGTGATGCATCACAACGGGCAGATACGTACAGAGTTGAACTCAATCTTGAGGCCTTACTCTCGACACGCAATTTCCTCTTGATGGTGAAATCACCCAACTGCTCTCTGAAACGAGCCTTTTCCATCTCAATCGCTGGACCTTGAATGGTAATGATGGAGGTGGCGTGAGAATCAAGGGGACCCTTAGAATGGATGAGCGGCTTCAGGCAAAGCGGCCCAGCGGACGTCCACCCTCTGGCAGTGGGGCGTGCCAGGCAAGGCTTCGCTGGGCTGTACCCTGTAACCCCCTGCAAACCCGCCTGCCCGCTGGCGAACCTGCAGGGCGCGAAAGGCCCCTGTAGAGTTTCTCCCAACACCTCACTCTACTCCGTCTGAGGTTGCCGTCTGTTGGGTTGCCACCGGTTGCAGTCCGTTAGTCGGCCGTCCTACCAGTGACCGTCGAGCAAACGGTAGCGCCGTATCCACTGGTGGAGTTCTTGCCCGGTCAAGCCTATCGCCGGGCGTCTCTGCTTTGCGTAGTGTCATCATTCTGGCCCCTGTTCCTTGGCTTGCAACCTCGTTGAGACTCCGAACCATGCCCTGGTTCGGTCTGATGCACTCGATCAGATTTGTTTGATACGGTTCGGAAGAGGAATGGTACGTACCCCTCAGCCCGGACGCCAAGCCCCGCTCTGCCGGTGGTAAAGTCGCTGAGGTCACCCAGAGACGACAAGAAAGATACGGGGATGGAGGCGATGATGGAATCGGGCCCCCTTGGTCTCCACCCCGGGCACCTTCCCTGCCTCGCCTTGTCTTTCCCTCGTTCCGCCATGAATGTGTCAGAGGGGGTACGTATCTTTGCATCTCGTCTGGCTGTTCCAGTTGTCGTCGTCACTGACAAGAGGGTGGCTTGCTTCATCCTCCCCATCTCGACGCAACATCCATATAAACTCGTCTTCCCCCCTTCATTACGGTCACCGTTTTCTTCTCCTCATCTCATCCATCAATAGCTATTTGGGTTTTGCCTATTTCCCCTACTTGAACAACTATCCTCTTGGCCACACAAGGTCCTTCGACTTACACCATCAACACAACACTTTTATTCCAACATCACCACCATCATGGCTAAGAAGGCTGTTCACTTTGGCGCTGGCAACATCGGTAGGTCCACATTTGATCGCTCCTAGTCTTTATGCTAATTACCCCAGGCCGTGGCTTTGTCGCTTGCTTCCTCCACAACTCTGGTTACGACGTCGTCTTTGCCGATGTCAACGATACCATTGTCAACCTCATCAACGAGACCCCCTCTTACCGCGTCATCGAGGTCGGCTCTGAGGGTACCACCGAGAACACCATCACAAACTACCGAGCCATCAACTCCCGAACCCACGAGGAGGATCTGATCGAGGAGATCCGCACAGCAGAGGTCGTCACCTGCTCAGTCGGCCCCAACATCCTCAAGTTCATCGCTCCTGTCATTGCCAAGGGTATCGACCGCCGATCAACCGAAGACGCTCCCCTGCACGTTATTGCTTGCGAGAACGCCATTGGTGCCACTGATACCCTTGCCGAGCACATCAAGGACCCCCGCAACACCTCCCCCGAGCGCCTTGAGGACCACCACCTCCGCGCCCGCTACGCCAACTCTGCTATTGACAGAATTGTCCCCGCTCAGGACCCCGATGCCGGTCTTGATGTTACCCTCGAGAAGTTCTTTGAGTGGGTTGTTGACCGCACTCCCTTTGAGGATGTTGGCATTCCCGACATCAAGGGTATCAACTGGGTTGACAACCTCGGCCCCTTCATTGAGCGCAAGCTCTTCACTGTCAACACTGGCCATGCCACCGCTGCCTACCACGGTTACAACCGAAGAAAGCGCACCGTCTACGATGCTCTTCAGGACAAGGAGATCATGGCCGAGGTCCGAGGTGCCCTCATGGAGACCAAGTCTCTGATTGTCTCCAAGCATGCTATCGATGAGGAGGCCCAGGCCGCCTATGTCAACAAGATTGTTAAGCGAATTGGCAACCCCCATCTTGAGGATGCTGTCGAGCGTGTTGGCCGTGCCCCTCTCCGAAAGCTGTCCCGTAAGGAGCGCTTTGTCGGCCCCGCCGCCGAGCTTGCCGAAAACGGCCAGTCCATCAAGTACCTCCTCGACGCCATCGAGATGGCCTTCCGTTTCCAGGAAGTCGAGGATGATGAGGAGTCCAAGCAGCTCGCCAAGATCATGTCCGAGAATGGACCTGAAGATGTTGTCAAGCAGGTCTGCGGCATTCAGGACAGTGAAAAGATCTTCCCCCAGCTTGTGCAAGTTGTGCAGCGCGTCCAGGCCGACAGCGCCGAGGACTAAGCAGTTACTCTGCTCAATTTAGAAGAGACGGAACAGGGTCAGAACATGACAATGAGTGGCCCGCGGCGTTACGAGAAATGACATTTTTCTTTACTGGAAGCATGGCGCTAGGACGGATTGGATTGAATTGGATTTGGTCTTCACTTCGAAGCCTGCCTTGCGAGGCCACAGTTATAGATTGATTAGGAGCATGAATACATCGGTTCCTCAACATTTACCGTTCCATGACTTTTCTGGTGATGCATCGTGTGAGGTCAAATTAAGCAATAAAGGTTACGCCATGGGATGACAGTGAAACATGGCTTACTCTCGTGGTAGGTGGGATCGTCAAGTACCAAGACTTTGCTGACGGATGACGATGCTTGGCCGATACATTTGTTTGGCTGATGATACTTGATACTTGGATGCTTTGAAGTTTATTACGTTGCATTTGTTGTTACTTACGAAGCCATCGTGGTGTCTAACGTAAACACCTAAAATCGTCGACGGGGCGCTAAATTTGCCAGGGTCTGACCATTCAACACTGACCGACTGGCGACGGTGTCCTGAGAGGCGAATATCTTGGTCTTCAGGCAGACGTTCTCTCTTTCATCCATGGCTCCGATGTGATCAACGTCCAAGATATCACAGCATGGCTAAATGGTCGTTCTGGCTGGTGAGCTTTGCAGCTCTGTCGGCCGCATCAATCACGGTTGAAGTGTCGGATGTTGAGCCCATCCCTCTCCGAACCGAAGGCATCGCCAAGTCTGTAGACGATCTCTTTCGTCGCAGCTGTCCTGAAGAAGTCAACAAAAACTCTGAAGATCCCCAACACTCGCTCCTCTTGTCGTCATTCAGCAACACCGAAAACACGTACCCCTCCTCAGATGGCTTCATCCGTGGGGCACTCGACGCATGGGCGCATCATCAACATCTCCAACTCCGCCCCGACGAGGTCTGGTTTGAGATTCTCGCCCAACTCAACTTTTACATGGGCGCACACGCCGAAGATTTGAGGGAGTTGTTTGTTTCTCATGCAAAGAAGGAGGAGATTCTCGTGAAGGAGGTTTCGTGGGAAAACATCATTGCCGCTTTTGGGGGAGAGATTCAGAAGAGGGTCAAGACGGAATGGCTGCTTGATTGGGTCATGCCTGGGTTTAGCACTACTACGAGGGATGATGAAGTTACTGCCACGGTTCTGATGATGGGGTTGATGCAGTATTTCTTTGAGTTTGAGGGCATGATTGTTTGTGGGATACCCAGTGTTACGCTTCTAGGTGAGAGGGAGGATTGGGTTCGGTTACTTGACAAGATTGATCGTTTGAAGGATTTTGGTCAAGAGCCTGCTCGGTTTGCAAAGAACCTTCGCCCTATCCTTACGCGTTTCGTTGGAACTTGGGATCATCCGGAGAGCGAAGAGACAAAGTCCTTTTGGGAGCAGATTGTCCGAGCAAAGAAAAAGTTTTCTTGTGGCGAAGGAGCTGTGGAATGGGATGTTTCGGGATGGATCACGGGATTTCTTCACTTTCAGCGATCTGGGGCACCGAGGATTGATCCACGTGAAGAGGTTTGGGTTGGTAAGGATTCTGTTGTTCTGGACGGGGTCGTTTACGAGTCTGAGGCGATGGAGGACATCACGATTGGGTATGCCAAGGCACCGCTCAAGATGAAAGACCATCCAACTCCTGGGACAGATACAATTGCGTATCTCCTTGCTGGGAATGTGGGAGTTGAGAGGAAGGAAGAGGAGGGAAGAGTTACAGCGAGGCCTGTCAGTGGATGGTTCATGTACACACCCGCAGACGCCAACTCTACAGCTGGGCCTTTGTTCGGGAATCGTAGGGAGTTGGAGGTAATTGCAGTGGGAATCGACACATGTAAAGGCACCAAAGTCGAAAGACCAGATCTGTAGAGGGAGATTTGGTTGATCAAGCTATGTAGAGGTTCAAGCCCGTTGGGAAACTACCGAGGTCATGCAATAACAATATTTTCATTTAGAGGTTGTTCTGCTTAACAGCAGTATCCGGGAATGGCACCGACTGTGTCTCCTAGGAATCCCCAGGGAGGGTTACAGCCGGTTCCACCACCCTGCTTGTTCTCCTTGTTGAAGAGATAGTATTTGCCTAGAGAGTTAGTTGAAGTTGAGAGAAGATGGGGGGCAGACTTACCGTCTTGGCAGCGACACATGCTTGGGACGCAGCAACCAGGGGCTTGGCTGGGAATCGTTAGAGGACTTCTTGGGTCGAGGAGGATAATGAGGATGGACTTACTAGGGCCTGCAGCCACTGTCGGGGTCAATAGGTTCGACGACGATTGACGCGGCGTCGATGGGTTCGACGACAACAGGCTGGGGAGGAGGGAGGGCAACACCCAGATGGCCGAGGAAAATGATGGAGGCGAAGAGAGCGGCCTTCATGGTGTTCAATGTAGTTGACTTGAGTTTGGCTTGATGTTTTTGTTATAAGTTGTGGATGAGTTGTTGAACGGCAGCATCGTGAATATATATACTTCTCACGATGACTTATTTTTAACTCTTCAAGATAATTTTATCTCGTCCTTTCAACCAAGATAGCCTACGAGTTCTCTCATGTCACTGACACTCAAAGCGCACGTTCACACTCTCAAAGAAACATGTCCCAGTCATTCTTTCACGTAGACGCACCCTCCCTGCAGACAGGTTTTAAAAACGGAAACACCTCTCCAGCTTCTTTGTCCACGCTCCAGTTCTCAGGTGTGCTGATGTGCTTCTCAAATACTGAACTTAGGCGATAGCTGCGGCCGTCTTCGCAGGGCTCGAGGATTGATCGGGGGTCGGTGTGTGGCCAGTTTACGTTGAGGGACTTTGCTACTATTGCGCGGTATTCGTTGAAGCGGGACCAGTCCATTTGTTGGATTACTGCGTCACGGACCTGAGGCCTGTAGTTGTTAGTGTTTGTTTTAAGTGTTCATCTTGGTTAGATGTTCATCTGGTCAAAGGACGTACCAGATTATCACGTCGATCCACGCCGGATGCGGCACACTCGTTTGTAATTTAGTAGGTCGTATAAAGGCCGGAAGTTGTTCATAGCTCTCTTTTGTGCGACAGATGTACCAACGAAGGAGGTGCGAAAGAACAAACAGGAAGCCCACACGCGGGAGGAGGGATTGCAAAGGGGAACGTTGAACCTGTGCGGCTGCGGCATCTGAGATGGAACAACTCTGCGGGTCTGGTGGTTTTCCTGCTCGAAAGAGTGATGAGATGCTTGGGAAGGGTGCTGTTGTTTGGCGGAGACCGTGGCGACGGAATGTATCGGTTGTTGTTAGGATTACCACGTCGAGTTGAGTTGTTGCTGAGAGGAGGAGGGGGATGGATTTCCAGACTGGAGATGATTGAGGGAGGTTGAAGTTGAAGTGGTTAGACCAGGGGAGTGGTCTAGAGGGTGACCCGAGAGGTTGGGCGTAGTTGTAGACTGGGGTTGGTGGTATGTCGAGGTCCCAGGATGTATCTGAAAGACTTGAGTCGAGAGGAGGTAGATCAAAGTCGGTATATGAGCTGAGACTTGGATCATAGTCGAGTGAAGGAAGAGTTCCATACGGTTGGAGAACATCTTCTTCCACTTTATCCTCAATCCACTCAACACCCTTTTCCTCTTCTGCAACTGCAGGCGGAAGCAACCTCAACGCAGTAAAAGTATCCGACCAAGATTTCTCCCTCGCCTGCGACCCCTGCAGTTCTCGTCTTGTGGCCTCGAGTTCTCTTGTTAATGCTTCAACATGCTGCTGCAACTGCTCAAGCTTGGTTTTGCGCTTGGCGCGGCAATAGCGCTGATTCTCTCGGTCTATGGAGCGCTTGCTCTCAATCTGCGAAGGGGTCATGTTTGCGACGCGACGACTTGCGTTTGCTAGCTCGCGTTTAGAAATGGAGTCTGGCGGCATGATGATCTTCAGTGGAGTTTCAAAGGATTAAATCTAGAACTTTTGTTATGGGGAATGAACCATTTAATTCATGGGTAATGTCGCTGCTTGTTAAATGGGGTTCGGCTATTGCGAGAGAGGGGATGGCGATTGCGTCAGCCTGTGCCCAGGGAAAAGACGCCATATAGACTCGATGTTATTCGCCTTTTGGAATCCGGAACGTCGGGTCTTGATGTGATTGCGTATAAGGCTAATGCAGTCGCTTATCTTGGGAATCTTGGGTGCCATTCGGAGATGTTGTGTTGTGGTTGGTCTTGGTCTTGGTCTTGGTGTTTGGATTGAGGGCGGTCGTGATCACTGCCTTACAGTTAGGTAAGCAGAGCGTGAGTGTTGTAGGATTTATGATGATACTTATCGAATGATGGTTGAGAGTCGTATCTACTCTTTGTCAAGTCTGTTCCTGTTCTTAGTAGAGGCTTCCATCTGGGCGGTCGGCGAGGCCTTTGATGGAATCGGCCAAGTCATCTTCACAGGTTGACAGCGTATCTCGCCGTATTGGGTCTTGTCATCTATTCGGATACCAGAAATTCGCCTTGCTGGGTGTTTGGTCTTGTTATTCTCCTGATGGGGCATTACCCTGAAAATCTCCAGTCTCAGCCATGGCCTTCTGCCTACTTGGGCCATTGATGTCAATGATCAATCGGGCAGTGACAAGGACCGTAGCGAACCGGCAACGGTCAGTGGCAGCAAAAGTCCAAGTTACTGCTCTTTTTTTCTTCTCCACGACTTTTGTTTTCCCTTAATCATCATCAACAAAGTCTTCCCTGCACATCTACTGCCAGGTCGATCCTCATCACCACCATGATGGAACAACTCTTCACCAGAGTCATTGGCTACCAACCCATCGAATTCGTCCATGGTCCCAAGGCGGACGGTGTATTCTATCCAAAAGACCATGTGATTCCCAGCCTCGAGGACCGGCAAGCCATGTGGAACGGCGCCGGCCTTCCACCCACCGACACCCCTTTCCAGTTGGAGCTCCCCGCGAGTTTCAATTTTGGCAAATATGTTTGGGGAACCCATGGTGCTGAATGGGATGCGATTCGAAAGACAGGAAGGTTTGACGATGAGCTTCGGTTCACGTGGGCTTACAAACACCCCGTTCCTAACGGCCACCCATTTGTTGGAGATGTTTCCCACGCCGGCATCGCCAAGGTCCCCCGAGTGTTGGTGCTCGGGTATGTCATAGACCCTGACTCAGACTTTGGGGTCTGGAACGATGATATGATGACATTTTGGCGTATGGTGGCCTGTTGGTGGGCCAGTTTTTGCCTGGGAAAGGACATCTCTCTCTGGGAGTTTCTCTCTGGCTAGAAGCCGGATCGAGATCTCGGTGTGATGGAGGGCATGAGTCCCGAGGAGTTTTACCCGTGGGTAGCTTCTTTGAAGCCATTGTGAGTCGGGAATAACATCTGAATTGAACGGAACTGACAATCTGTAGGGAAGTTTCGTCCGGTGGAAAGCATGTCGACCATGCTCAGCAGAGTATGCCTGCGAACAAGAGACGAAGGCTCGGCAATGGGGGGTTCATCGAAATGTATTGACCGGAGAGACGATCGATCAATCATGAATGGGCAATGATTGCTTGCCGATTCCCACCACAACCGTTTCTCGAAATCATGGCCTTACGTTGTGGCATGGACGTTCTGGAAGATCGGTCCTTAGGGTAGAGGTGGGATGGATCAAGGTCAACTCTCTTCAGTTCATGTACCAAGACATCTGTTGATGAGCGTAACGACACGGTTCCTTTTGTGATGGCTTTGGGTGTGTGAGCAGGTTGGGAGGATGTCTGTTGCAATGGAATGGATGGCTATGTCAGGTTGAATGATGGCGGTTGGGCTGTCACTGTGTCTCAAATTCTCTTGTACGGTACAGTACTTTGGCGGAGCTAAGCTAACGTGCGACCATAACCAAGGCGTCAAGCTGCCTCACGGAGCATAGCCAC
Organism: Fusarium sp. MBC 438; assembly: GCA_030779245.1. Lineage (NCBI taxonomy): Eukaryota > Fungi > Ascomycota > Sordariomycetes > Hypocreales > Nectriaceae > Fusarium > Fusarium sp. MBC 438. Next base: position 23,840 of record JAPFTB010000141.1, on the reverse strand, counting down.
AATCTGCCTAACGTTACTTGCCACACCGCGAGGCAGAGCTGAACCTCCGCCAAAACTTTGGATGCATATATCACCCTCCGATCGTCCAAGCTGAATATCATGCAATTGAACTGATATCATGAGCGACTTGACCCGACGGGCATCTGGACCATGCTCTGCTCAGCCTGCAAAGACATCTTCTCTCGTCCACGAAGGCTCGCTTACGGAAGCATACACCCATGGGAGCAGACACCGCTGTCCTTTCGCCTGGCTCTCCAGGCAGGATGTCATCTCTGCCATCTTATCGACGCGAGCCGCGGATACGATTCCGCGAGAAGTGAATCATTTCCACGCGGCATCAGCTACTCATTTAGACCACTCAACCCCAAGTGGGCGCGTTATGGGACCGGCATGAAGTGGTACACCTATCAGTCCCGATGCGCAGACGAGGTCGGAGAAATGGACGAGTATCTACGCGGGTGGGAACAAGATCCCACGCCCAACGGACTAGGCCGACTCCTTGCTACGGATTCCGCGAGAGTCCCTGACGAGGCTGCCAAGTCCTGGGTAGTGCTGCGGTTCTACGGGTGCGAGGATATTGTGCTGCCGATAGAACTCTCCATTCCCGATGACAATCTCGAGGATCTGGCCCAGCGGAACCTCCACACCCAAACAACGACTGGACACCCAGAGACGCTTCAGCTCGCCAAAGCATGGCTGTGGAGCTGTCTCGACAGCCACCCCTCCTGTGGTCCTCGCTATCCCTCCACCGAGGACTTCGTCCCAACTCGGCTGCTCGACATCGGCACTACCGAGTCACCACTTCTTCGTCTCATCTCGGGCGCTTCACTGGATCCCAAATCTCGCTGGGTGGCACTCAGCCATCGATGGGCCACGAATCAAATACACATCCTCAGGTCTTCAAACGTCGCTGCATACCACATGGCCATTCCCCCCTCTGAAGTATCCCCTACCATCCGCGATGCCGCCCACGTGACACGCGCTTTGGGGATCCGATACCTCTGGGTTGACTGTATGTGCATCATCCAAGACGACGGCGGCGCAGACTGGGCAAGAGAATCTAACACCATGTCCAAGATTTACGGGCGCTCAACATGCACCATCGCCGCGGCGACCACCGCAGCCGCACCCGCTACCGCCGACAGTGAAAGCGAAGCAGGAGACGGCGGTGGCTTTTTCGCGGAGAGGAGCCCCTACCGTGTCCGCCCCTGTGTTATCCGCAACCCCTTCAAATCTGGCGACTCCCGGTACCAATTCAACGTCATGCCCCCCTACCTCAACCGGCTGCACGACGAGAACGTCCGCTCATCCGAGTGGTTCAAGCGCGGCTGGGTCTTTCAGGAGCGCATGCTCGCGCCGCGGCTACTGGTATTCTCAGACACCCAAATCCTATGGGGATGTTCATACCTACAGGCAGCCGAGTCGTGGCCTAGAGGAAAAACCGCCGAGAACTACATTGATAGATTCGAGAGTGTGGCTGCTGAGAGGAAGAGGTTGCAGAAATTGCTTCATCAGGAAACTGGGATCAGGAAGAACCACGAGGCGTGGTGGACGTTTCTGAGGGATTATATGGCGAGTGAGTTGACTGTCAGGTCGGATAGACTGCCTGCTATTAGCGGCGTGGCGGCGCTGGTGGAGGGGCTGTCAGGGGAGAGATACTGCGGCGGCCTTTGGATCACAGCGGAGGATTTGCCGGAGGCGTTGCTTTGGAAGGTGAGGAAGGAGGATGTGAGACGGAGACCACCTGAGTATAGGGCGCCATCATTTTCGTGGGCAAAGGTGGAAGGTGAGGTCTCCCTTAAGACGGGGGACTTGAAGAGGACCTCGACCAGTTTGGTACGAGTTACAGAGGGGTTGCAGCTCGAAGACGCAGAGCTCAGTGGGAATAAGACTGGGAGGAATGTCAGAGAGGCGTTGAGAATGGAGGGAATCTTGTTGCCGGCTTCGGTTCTGACGTCGTCTGACGGGGGAAACGATCATCGGATACTGACGAGGGAAGCTGCGGTTGAGCAGGCGTCGATTGTGAGTACAATTTCTACCGAGTTGCTTATGGATGAGACTTGACTGACGCAATCCAAGATCCAAAAGGAACTTGAGTACGCCCAATCGGTAAGCGAGTCACTCACTCGCCCTCCTTGATGAGTTCGACAACAAAGCTGACCATCACAGCGCCGAGGACAGATCGAAGCCAACGTCACAGCCACAATCACAGTTGCCAGAAAGAGAGCCTCCAGGTTCCGTACGTGGATCGCCCCAAGAATTAGCTACATGTGGGAATCATATCTTCGCTGGGTCCTACTCGTCATCGGCACCCCGATCCTCCTCGCTCTGGCCCTTGCCGCTCTTGGCCTGGCCGTCGCCGCCCTCGGTCTGGCGATTGGTCTCGCCGCTGCTATAGCCGGCCTTGCTATTGTAGTGGTCCCCGTCGGAGCTGCCCTCTATTTCTCCGTCAGATTCTGCTCCAACTGCTGGACCATGTACCTCTATCCCTACTTCTTCGCCGAACATATTCGTCGGGAAGAGGCCGCGAGGGTGCGCGAGAAAATGGCACACGAAGAGGACATGCGCCGCAGGCAGCGTGAGGCGGAAGAGAGAGCCGAGAGGGTGTTTGCGGATTTGGAACGAGGCGTGCGGTTCGAGGACCCGATGTCGTTGGTTGAAGCAGGTCGCAAGTTGAACCAGAATGCAACCGAGGACACGCCTGTCAAGATTTATTTACGCTCAGACTTTCTGCTTTCTGATAGACAGGTGATGGAGGTTTTTGTCCTTCCGGTTCTCCGTAAGGGTAAATCGGTCGAGGGCCTGGTTGTCTGCTTGGTTGGGTTGTCGGGTGACCGGTATGAGCGGCTTGGGACATTTGAGATATCGGATACCGAGGTTGCAAAGTTTCCTCACCCGGAGGAAGACGTGAAGTTTCTTCTTGTTTAACGCGGCATCTTTAACGCGGCATCTTTGTCGCCATGAGTGGTCATGGAATGTTGAGTCCTAAGACCAGCTCGAAAGACAGCTTCAACACTGAGAGGAAAATATCGGGTTAGGGTTCTAGCAGCTGCAGGCACCAAAAGATACCCGAAGATTGACAGTGTCTTTGGCCGGTTTGACGGGGTAAGGATAATGCGGAACTGTGACGAACGACTCATCGCGACACTCACATAGCCCTCGTACTGATGTAGGACCAAAGGGTACTTGGTCACTCAGCCTCTAGGGTATTGAACTGGTGTTTTCGGCGTTTTCGTCCCTCTTCCAGGCCTCTTGGGTCTAATACGGTGAAACTCCGCCCTCGATCGACATGGTCTTGTCCCTTGTCGGCAAGTGGGTTATCCGTCTCCTTACCTTGCTAGACTCATGGCTATATCGGTAGGGCCCTGCGCCGCTGTCCATGCCCGGAACTCGGGTGTGACGAGGCTGATCGAGTCAAGGGTTCTCTCAGCTCTGGCCATCGGGCTCTTTAATCTCAACCACCACATCTGCAACCAACATGAGCTGCGTCAATAGCCACAACCCACGACCCCATACCCGACCTCGTCCTCCATTTATTCACTGCATAATCCATCTCTACTCCGTATCCGTCGGCCATCCGCCCCGTGAAATGACATGTCGAATTGACTTTGGCCAAGAAGGACCCTTGTTTCGCTTGGCAGTCCTTCCTACGTAATGCGTCGAGGCTTGGCCAGTCGGCAAAGCCCGAGGGGATCCATAATAAAGACACGATGAATTGTCCCAATAGGTGGAGGATAGTTTACAGTTGGAATGGTCCGTTCAGAGTCCGGCCGAGACGGGACCACCTGATGGACGTCAGACGACGGGAGCAGGCATGTTGATGCAGGAACAGAACTACGATGCTGTAGTTATTTTCGTAAAGACGGTACGGATATATTGAAGTTGACCAAAGCCTTAAGGCCTTGCAGTCTTGTGACAATCTGGCTAATGAAGGCCACTAGACGGATCTCGCAACTGTCCCATTGCCTTCTCCATCAAGGTCTTTGGGCACATATGGGCGCATTGTTCTTGGCGAAACCTTATTCTGAAATAATACTACACTGTACCTGAAATCTGACTATCTTAACATCTTGTCAATGCTATAGTTGCTCGTATCCTGGACTGCGATCTGCAATTTTCGTGTTGGTAATTATACCGACGGGAAATCCGGTTTCATGATGGGGAGAGCTGAAACTTTATTTCTCGATCGGTTCACGAGAGATCCATAGGTTTTATGCATAAAAGGTCACGATGACCTCGATGTTGAACCACGACAACTCACCTCGCCTCAGTTCTCTCTCTACAACCACCGCCTCCATTCGTATGTATAGTCATCCTTTTGGCTTGACCCAGCTAACGTCACAAGACCATGAAGTTCACACTCCCCGTCCTCGCTGCCTTGGCTCCGGCTGCCCTTGGCCAGCTTATCCAGGTTGAGGTCCGCTACAGCGACCACCAAGTCGATGTTGGAAACCTTGACCTCTTCAAGGAGACTTGGGAGAAGATCTACGCCGCTGACGGAAACGGCCGAAGCGTCGTCTCCGACACATTCTACGACACCTTTGCTGATGGCTGCACCCACTACACAAAAGATGGCAACCGCCGTGTCAACGTCCGCATCAACGGCCAGTGGGGACGCATCCCCGACGTTGGCCTCAACGACGCCCGTGAGGCTCTTGTCAAGTCTCTCTGGGAGGTTCTCAAGGAAGTCAGCAACCCTCAGGCCTGGGATGTCTTCACCAACTGCTACGGAACAACCTGGCAAGAGGGAGTTCCCCGATGGGAGGGACCTCATGCCTGCGGTGGCAAGGATGCTACTGTCAGGTCCGAATGCCTGTGCGATATCGGCAGCGCTCAGTGCGAGCACCACTCTTGGGCACACAAGGTTCCTTCCATGATCAAGGCGAACCTGTACCGTGATGGCGTCCTGCTGGCTGACAGCTTGGAGATTGAGTTTGCTTCGACCAACAAGGAGGAGGATGGTGGTTGTGGTGCTGTGGGCACTATCGTTAGCACTTTGGCTGGTTTCCTGCCCGGTCCTGGCGCTCTCTTTGCCACCGGCGTTGACGTCTTCTGTGGTCTCTAAGGGAGCAGTGGTTCATCGTGTATATAGATGTGCGAGAAGGGGAATTGGGCCGGGGCTGCATATTGAGGGAGTTGCTGGGAGATGCTTTGTAGAGGCCGTTCTATTCTTTAGCTACCATTATTTTTCAGTCTTGTATAAACCAATTTCTGTCAAGTACCTCGATTTCGGGTCGCAATCTGATCGGAACAGCAGCATCCCCCAGTCACATCCCTTCCTCAGCTCCCTTTCCTTCAACACTCTTGGCTTCACTGGGTTCAGAAAATGATACGCTTGCCCTCACTGCCAGCACATTGACAAGTCTTACACATGAGATGGTGCGTCTTGAGTCCTGGACTGACATTTTGACCCCGTTCTTGGCTCGCTACATCATCTGAATTCTGCTCATTGTCGTATTCCTCAACATTGCTCTACATTTCTCATATCTGCTAAAGGCTGTCGCCGCGCGATCTCATTTTGCTCGAAAGGAGCAATAGTGTGTCGGAAATGGAAGACCTGGCGCCCTCGTCAAGTCTAATTCGCTAACAGTATGGTCAAAGCTCTATGAGTATAGACCGCCTTCCTGAGGCTCTTCTACAACCCCCCCTGAAAACCCACAGTGCCCCGGCTTACCAACTATCAAATCGTCCTCGGGATGGGCCATGGCCCCCCACCGCACTAGAACGAGAGGATCTTCTGGCCGCTCAGTTCCCTCAAGACCATGACAAGCTGCCGCTATCGCCAAGCTGCAGCTTCTCACGACAGGCATAGCAGTTGGTAGTCGACGGCGGGCTGTTATAATAACGGCAAGTGCCATGATAATCCCTGCAACAAATACCGCCACAATAGCCATGGGTGAGTAGCCACAGGTTGTGATGAACTCGTTTTCGAACTCGATCGGAACAATGAATATGCTCTGGGACAGCATCCAGTGCATGGTCATGGACATGAGGATCAAAGGAATGCTCCAGCGGTAAGGCAACTGCAAAAAGTATCGTGCTCTCTGCTCCCCTCTCGGTTCTGATGACACTCGTAACCCCTTTCTCTTTCGTCCAAAGTCGCTCCACTCCTTGGCTGCTAGCATGCCCGTGAAGAGGGCGTTGTATTGAAGGTATAAGCTTGAGAAGACGAGATGGGGCAGACTGGCGAGTAGAACACTCTGGGTCATTGTAAAGCTGTTGCTGGCGCCACCTCCTGTTCTCTTGATGAGGGTTAATTCTGTTACGGCACCGAAGCCAAGCCTCCATAGAGTTCCTGGAATTCCCATGCCTCTTAGATCTGGAAGCTGACGGACGCTAAAGATGAGGAAGAAAAGAACCAGTGAGAGAGAGACCAAGTACCTAATGCCAGACCTCATTAGCTTAAATTTGCACTCGGATCTATGGTTTGGAGAAGGACTTACAAGAGCATACTGGCTTTCCATCGGCGTGGGCTGACGGCTGATCCCCATAAACCCCTGCCTAGGGACCATGTCCGAGGTCCGGGCCAATGCTGGGGATTCTTCTGCCTGATGTCATCAACTGAAGCAAGACAAAGCCCACTCGAGAAGGCATCCGGAACAGCCATGAAGGACTCGATTGCGTCGCCAAGAACGAACAAGGCTTCATCTGGAGGCCTTGAGACGATGTAAAATAGCACGATAGCCTTGAGGGCATTTGAGGCTAGCACAAACGCCATGAAGGCAGGGCTAAAGGTAAGTTGGCACCTTTCTTCCATTGGCTCACTGTAGCAATACTCGACCTTGTCACACCAAGGTGCCCAAGTATCTGCCGCTTTCTCCAGGGCGGGCATGTTGCCGTGGCAAGGGCCCTCGTAGTTCCCGGCGCAAGGGAGATCGCCACATACCCAGGAGTAGATCTCCTCGAGCCTTTCGGGGACGATGGTGATATTCTTTCGAAAGGTAGCTCTACCCTTAAACTTGGGATCCCGTGCAGTGGATGTGACGAGAATAAGATTCTGGTGGGAGGTCTGGAAGGAAGTCGCAAACCGGCGGATACACTCCAAGTTATTGAGTTTTTGAAGCATGTTGTCAACACCTAGCCCCGTCAATGTTGTCCATTTCTCCTTAGCTTTGTTGGTATCGCTATTGTTGGTGAAGCTCCAGTGGCGATTAAAGAATTTGGATTGTTCCCAGTCCAAGTTTTCTTTTTGAGAGTCGATAGTCCAAATGTCGTAGCTCACTGTTGCAAGAGATGAAAATACGACCGAATTATAACTGGCAGTCCCAACTTAGTTCTTAGGTGTGACACGAAACGGAACTCTAGACGTACACGAGATGCAACGGCAATGACGTAACCGCCAACACAAGCCATAGACGGTATCGTTTCTTGGAAATGTGATTGAGATTGTGTGCGCTCGGTACACCAATGTCTAGCCATTTCCCCTCAGAGTGTGCCTTGTTGATGTCGGCCCGGGTGGGGGCACAGATGCATTGCATGGCATAGTTGCTGGCGGCTAGTAGGATGGAGCTAAGAGCGTTGATTAAAAGATGTAGTCCAGAATTCCAATGGCGCATGTCTGAACACCGGCCTTCTCGAAGCACTGGGAGGCCGATCATGTTCTTCTTCTTCCGTGTGGTAGCCCATATGGTGACAACGAGGTTGATGACGAAGACGACGACGCAGCTAGTGGTACCGAGTAAGAGACTGAATCTCCAGCCTGATTGGAACTGGGGTTTACGAGGGGTCTCAGACGTGGCTTGCTCGCTTCTGTCGTCGGAATGGAGTAAAGCCCAGCTCGATCGAGAGTGGGACCATTCACTCATCTCCATCGCCATGGTGGAAAGAGGTTGTACCCATCGATGGTTGAATTAACATGAGAGTGGCCATTTCATGGGTTTATAATGGTCAATCAAGTCACCTCTGTCACGGCGCCGATGCGTTATTGTTACGATGCATAGCCGCAACGCCCGGTGGGAACTTGATGCCCTACCAGGCTCACGATAGGGCTGCTTTATATAGCTCACATGTCACGGCAGATGCGGGTGAAGGATTACAAGGCCGCTCGCCCTAGAGAAATTGTATGTGAGGACCGGCCATGTTTTCTGTCCCCCGCGCGCCTGATACCCAATACGGTAGGATTGTCATAGGCATGCAAGCCTCTTACCATGGCGAGGCAGACGCTGACTTGGCAGCTGAATCCTTTGGCTGATGGTTAAGATGCGTCGAGAGGATATTAAAATCAGGCTCGGGACTCGGCAGAGGGATGATCTTGGCTGCACGCCGGGGACCGTAGAACGAGGCTCTGCTCACCAAGGGCTTGTGTATTGCTGGTTGATGAATTATTGAAATAAAGCTATGGAAATCTTGAAGTAGGAATTAGGAAAGAAAGGTGTTATTTTACTCATCCTTTTAGCAAGTACTTGGGTAAGGCGAAGGTCCAGAACGAGTTGATAAGGCTGAAATCGGGTTTAACCGCCCCGAGGAAGCATAATGGTGGGTTGCATCAACCGGCGGTTAAATTGCATCTTATCCCTGCCCTACCTTGTCACCGTATTGTTACTCTGGGTGACTGTTAAACCATGGTTTATCCATCTATATGAAGATAAACGCAAACAATTAACAACTTAGTCCCCAGTCTGTCCTTCGTTCAGCGTTTTTGTCTCCTTCGAACAGCTTTGACTGGGTGTTAATCGATGCTGAACATGGGTTGATATCTGACAAGGACTACTATGAGGTGCTTGCCACGAATCGACGCATCTGGGCTGGAGTTCACACTGATGTCACGTTCTAGTTGACCAACATAGTCGCTTCTGAAGGAGCAAGCCCGATAATTCGTGTTCCTTGGAATGAATAGTGGATGATTGAGCGTGCTCTTGACGCTGGCTGTCATGGTGTTTTGACATCCATGTGTCATTCGGCCGTGCGCGAAAACCTGTTACAACTAACGAATTTATGCTAAATGCGTGGATAGGATGATGCGCAAAAGATTGTTCAATACTCCAAGTACCCTCCGCTCGGGTCTCGCGGGTACCGGCCGATTTTTGCGCCTCACTGTTTCCACGGTTTGCCCGCTGGTCGATACGACGAGAGGGCGAACAAGGACTTGGTAGTGGCGGTGCAGATCAAGTCTAGATCTGCGGTAGAAAACGTCCAAGAGATTGCCAGGTAGAGGAGGCTGATATTCTCCTGATAGTTGAATCTGGGCGCGTCGTTTTAGATCGAACGGCACACTTATCGACTCTATAAGGTCCTTTGATCTCGCCAAGCAAATGGATGTGACTCGAGGCTCGCAAGAAAATGAAGCGGCCATTCAGAAAACTCTCAAGGCAGCTAAGCTGGCTGGCAAGACGACTGCCATCTTTTGTAGGCCGAGGACCACGCTGTTTGACGAATGTTGCAAGTTGATGCAGTTACAGGAACAAATGAGGCACAGGCTCGCTCTCGAGTACAGGAAGAATTTGATATGATCTATATCATGACAGATCTTGGCGTTTTGAAGGAGGGAATGATACGGGAACTGGCTGTTGCCACGAATGTACAACTATAGGAAAAAGGGGCGAGCCCAATATTGAGAGTATTTGTCGTTATTCTAAATAGCACAAAGTGCTATGTGAGCTTTAGAATATTTGACAGATAGTTCACCTATCATCAATGTTTGATCAAAGCTTGCTTCGAGGTAGCTTTCTCTGAGTGTTTTCCATATCATTGTGTGCGTGTAAACTTGGCGACAGCTCGAAAAGAAGACACCAGTCACTATAACAAAGAAGACTGCTATTACCACATGCCTGAATTAAAACTTGATGTAAAAGAAATGATTCTAGTGCCGCGTCTCACCTTTGGAAGCGGGAGGATAATCTGCCGAGCCCGCAATAGATTCAGCTGCCAGGGAATCTGGGTAACGATCAAGTCAGGGGAAAGGAGGCTTTTGTCTCTCTTCCCTGGGAGAATGAATGTCAGAGTAGAGTCTTGTTAGCAAGACACTAGCCATTGAATCAACACCTATATCTTGGACAAAGTCCTGTTTGGCGCCTGCGATTTCCATTAAACACCACATCCCTGGCTGCCATAGTTACCTGGCACTGCCTTTACATAACTAGGTATTTAGGGAAAGATCAACGATATCTGGATAATAGAACTATAGAAGACTGAGCTTGGTTCTGTATGAGGCATGTCAAAGGCTTTTGAAACGATTTCGAGTAATATTTTAATAATTTATTTTTATCATTCTTTTAACGACTCTGACTGTTCGTCAAAATTTTCCACTTCATTTTATTGAGATGTTGGCATGTTTTGCCGACAAGAGAAAGAATGTTTAGCACAGTGGCAAGTAATTCACACAAGGCTAGTTGTAGAGGGCAGAGAAAGGGAACTGGAGGTACTAGAGAGCAACAACAAGAATCTTTGAGATGTAAGCGATCTCTTCAAAATGTCCAGCTCACGTGACCTTCATGTCCATACCAGATACGGAAATCTAGACGAGGCCCCCTATCTTGGATGTACAGGGGCCTCTGCTTCACTCTGACTACCTCGTCCCTCGCCAAAATACACCATCCGGACAACCTTGACAATAGCCATGGTATACTGCGGGAAGCCAAGCGGAGGATGCGAAAATTGCAGGTAAGCTTCATATTAGTCAGTTAAAGATTCACTTACAGTCAATACTTATAAGAGGCCCATAGAAAACTACATAAAAAGGTGTGATTAGATGCGTTTTGGTATGCAGCTATACTAAGGAAATCTCAGTGCGACGAGAGGCGGCCTGAATGTTCTCGTTGTGTGAAGACGAAAAGAAAATGCGCTGGTTACCGAGACCAGTCAGATCTCATATTCAGAGATGAGACTACTAGAACAAGGGAGAGGCATCGACAGGAGACTTCAACCAACTATAGATCACGATTTTACCTTTCAGATCCCAAGGCTTCGACTGTCAGCCTACTAGATATGATCCCGGCATCATATTCACATACCAACATGGGTCTTTCGCGCTCATTGTACCCGCCAGCTGAAGATATTGCGATTTGCCATTTCTATCATGGCACAGACGAGAACCTGTCAGATGCTGACCCAACGCGCTATCTTCATCAGCAACTACCGCATCTCCATCTCAAGAGCAACCAGGGCTCTATTCTACGTCTAGCGGTAGAGGCAATATCATATGCTGCTTCTGCAAAGCTCGTACCCAAGGCTAGCCAGTTATCGAGGAAACGATATGTCCAGGCCGTGACAGCTCTTAGATTGGCCATTCAGGATTCAGACCAGGTGTTAGACGATCAGACACTGTACAGTGTCCTGCTCCTCTGTGGGTACGAGGTCAGTCATTTCAGCCTAAACGAGATGGCCATTATCCTAAGATCATAAAGCTAATCAATTAAAAAGACAATGACTTTCCAATCGGGTACTCCATCAGCTTGGGGAGCTCATGTCGACGGAGCTGCAGCTCTCGTAAAGTTAAAGGCAAATGGCAATCTGGGTTCTTTATTGTCACGGAGTATGTTCTGCTTCGTCCGTAAAAGCGTCGTAAGATGGCCCCCCCAACATCTTTGTCCACAAATCTGATAGTACCAATAATAGGTTTTGAGCCAGATGCAGCTCTCCCAACCCGTTGACGACATTTTTTCTCACAGCGTCATGGCGTCATTCGAAGACCCTGAGAACTGCCTAATCTCAACGGCAGCCAAGATACCTGATCTTCAATACCAAAGCTCTCAGTTGGGCACACCAGAAGGAATTGAGAGAACAAAAGCCGAAAGATTGTTGTGCCATGCCAGGCAACTAGACTTTGAGCTGTCGAGCTGGACGAAGCGCATTCCGCTTGGTTGGTCTTATGCTATTGCGTTGAACGTCAACAGCAACGTAAGCTCAGAGTTTTCACCACATGTGATCCATAGATACACGGATGTCTATACTGCCCGAGTGTGGAACATTTATCGTGTATCACGGCTTATTCTACAGTCTATACTTCTCCGTACAGTCGACTGCTCGCCCCCTTCCACACACGCACAATCTGGGGTTGACCGCAGTGGCGTCGAAAGGAAAAGCATGGAACTAGTAGATGATATATGCGCGAGCGTGCCTTTTCTTCTGGGGCACGACTTGTCCAAGATGAAACTCAATTTCACCGATATACAGCGTCACAACTGGGCGGCTTCAGGTTCCGCTGCCAATATCAACGAGAAAGCCCGCAACGGAAGGTTTTCTCTTATATGGCCTCTTCATGTTGCCTGTAGCGTCTCATCTGCGCCTGAGACGCAGAGGGAGTGGATACGCAGGCAGCTTCAAGACATCGCAGAGCGCGGCGAGCCTCTGGCAAGCGCTGTTTGCATGACAGAAAGTCAAATGCTCTTGGGCTCGGCTGAGAAGTTCCGATTTGATTGTGTGTGAAGCTTTGTTTCTTCTGGAGTGGGCATTTGTTGCAAAAGACTCTTGTAAGGGATCTATGGTGTAGCTCGTAGGGGCAAGGCACGGCTGAAAGCCTGATTGTGGGAAGACGTCAATGCATACATAGTTCCATATCATGCTAGACCACACAGAGTAGATTAAGAGCGCTGCCGTTGATTGACAGGTATGAAATTGAAGAACAGGCAGAAGAGTGACACAAAGTTCCTTCTAGGTACAGGCTAAAGTTTTTACACCCTTAAGCCGGTGTCCTAAACAACATTGCGTCTTTTAAAATTGCCCAATGTCCCGAAATTCCTCATCCTGGAGCAGTGTCTCCATCACATCTGTTCGCAAGCCAAGGACGACCTCTAAGCCACCATCTTTGAGCTTGGGTAGAATCATGATGACGCCATCCGTACCTTCGCTTGGCAAACGAAATGCATCCAACATACCCATGGCACCCCATTCATGATCATAGGCGCCAAGGTCGGCCCAGGATGACTCTATAATATCAGGGCCTAGGAAGGCATTGTAGGTCAGTTTCAAATCCGTGGGGTCTGGACGAGAATTCAAAAGGCCAATGGTGGAAGAAACCCGGTCGGGACTCTTGAAGTTGCTCAATGTCTTTCGAATCGAAGCTGCCATCTGAGGAAGACTACCAGCTGATGCAATGGTAGGTAATGCAAACTTCGGAGTCATAGAGGCCATTGAAGCGTTGCCTAGATAAGAAGACGGTAGCGGTGGGCTCATTCGTCCGCGAATATTGACAGCAAAACAAAAGGCCGAGGCTGCCGTGTCACCAGAGTGATTGGTGAGAACGCCGGAACGCATTCGTGCCAAGGTTATGCGCTGCCACAAGAAAGCGCATAGAGCGTCATGGGTAGAAAATGCAGTTGCAATTGCTTTGATGTTCGTAAGAGACTCTGGTGAGAAGTGCAGAAGGCGACATGAACAGGGAGGCATCCCAAAAGCTGGCAGTCCCTGCGCATCGGCGGTTTCAGGAGTAGGCATAAGTGTATACTCAAGATAGTTGCTCAAATCAGTAGCAGGCAGGCCTTCCATGAGCGGAGTACGATCGTTGGACTGGTCATCAAATGTGGAATAGGATCCGGAGCTGCCGCTAGCCACGGCAGTATTGTGAGACCAAGTGCTAAGGATGGCATCCAAGCCCGAGGCGTCGCATACTGAGTGGTGAACCCCAACTGACAGTAAGAGGCCGCCCTGTATAAAGTTTGCCTGAGCTGCGAAGACGGGTTGAACGGGCCCCTGAGGCGTGGCTTCTATGGGGCCGAGCTGGGCAGTCGAAAATTCGGAGAGAGGAAAGTTTCGCGTTTTCAGTTCTTTGTATGAAGGCATGGCCTCGGTGAGATCTTTGCACCTACGAAGCACCCCAGTTAGCCAAAGTCTCAAAGACCTCCCAAGTACACTTACGGGAACGCGAGACCCCCTGGCGAGTCGAGAACTTGGATTCTTCTGTGCTTGGGATCTTGTCCTTCCTCCGGGCCCTGTGTGCCACAGGCGATATTGTCAGTAATTGCAAAGATGAGTAGTCGTCAGTTGCCACTCACAACTTTACCATTGATCCAAGGAATAGAGATGATAGTCTGTGCGAGTCCTCTTTTCAAGGACTCGTATCTAGGTACATGTCAGCTTTGGTGTGTTCAACGTCAAACTCATCATGGGATGCTGCACGTACACCTGCAACTTGTCTGTACCGGGTATTAGTGGAAAGCAAAGAACCCAACGCGCACCGTAGAGTCTTGGCAGGTTCATATCCAAGGGAGTAAGCTTCAGTCTGGCCGAGGGCTGTTCCAGTCCATATTGCTCGAGTGTCACGAGACAGCCGTCTTCCTGGCCCTGTAGAGCAGGACGCTCGGGGTTGGAGTGGGACATGATCTGGCGGAAGTCAAGGAGAGAAAGTTTGGATGCAGGATGAGATCAAAAGCTTTGGAACAAGGCGCCCACGTAGTTTAAATATGCGATTCAGCTTTCACCGCGTGTTGAGTCTTGTATGAGAGCTATCCCTGTCGTTTAGTTGACCTTGCGATCTTGATTGGATGGCTCGAAGCATACCCTATTTGGTTAGCGTTAATGATAGGGGTACAAGTGCACCCACATACCGTATCGACTCAAGACATTCAGACTTGAACCATCCTTGCTAACCTCTCCTCTGCAGTGCCCGATTGCCCATCCCACAGTTAACCAACGACAGATGTTGGTTTGCCCATGGCCAATGAGAGGTCTTTAACAGGGGTACTCAGACTCACCGTTGAGTCCGGTAGTGTTGAGTCGATACGGTACGCAGCGGCAAGAGTGTCACATATCAGCCCATCACACATATGGAATAGCCCACTGGATTATTTCTGGAATTTCACTCAGAATTTCTATTCTATACAGACTTCTGTCTTTTGCATAAGACAGCAACACACAATTCTCCTTTCTATAGTGTATTTATTCTTTCGATAATCCTTATCGAGCTAGTTATTTAAGTCTAGGCAAGCCATTTGATCTCGAATAAATGAATCAAACCCCATCTGCTTGGTGAAAAAAAGGGCAAGCTTGATTAAACGCAAGAAGCATTTTGGACAGTAAGATGTCTCAGGATTGTAATACAGGCTATAAAAATGAATCCGTGTGAATGGCGTCAAGTCCATCTCTTGAGTCTTGGTGACTTGATTGGAGAAACAGACCAGAGGCTCCAGGTCAGAACCATTCCCTAGAAAGGTGTTGGTCGCGTCTCTGGTTTCTTGGAAAGCGGTCCAGCATCCAATAGTGGTACTATGAGTGTTAGCTTCTTTTATATACACCCGTCTATATCTCGTCACGAACCATTTGACCAAACGGCTTCCTGGTCCGCTGTTTAGCGCGGCACCGCACCTTGGGCAGTGGCCCGGGAAGTGGTTGTCAGCTCGTAGAGACATGACTATCTTGGAGCCGGGCGAGATGGAATTGGCCCACCCTCGTCGTGACCTCGGGAGTACCATGCTGTGTATTCCATGAAGCAGATGGTATTGACCAGAGTTGACGAAAGACTCGCCCGGGATATCTTCAAAGCGGGTTATGAGGAAGGCCTTGAAAATCTGGACAGATTTAGTGTGTTGGTTCTCAAATGTTTTGCGCTACAACGTACTCGCCATTCACAGACTAAACTGAATTGAAGACTGAATGACCGGCCCAGCATATCCTCAAAAATGATGTTGTCTGTAGGAAGCGAAAGAATGCTTCGTGGTACGTCTCGGTAGGCACGTCTCAAGACGGTCAAGGTCCCGTTCAGGAGAGGGCTGCATGGTAGATTGTTAGCACAATGTCCGTGTCCAAGAACTAGTACGTTACATTGTAATAAGCGCAAGAAGTGAGATGACCGTCTGGAGAAGACCCTGCAATGATGTTGCCTTCAGTGATCAGCCTCATTCTCACAACTATCCTCATCTGCTACTTACTAACTCGTGAAACTGCGTAGTGGCAAGTTGAAAGTCGCCTTGAGCCATCGTGAGACTCTTAGATAGAGTAGTGACTGTCTCAGAAGTATTTGAAAGGTTGTTCTCGAGGCCAGTGACAGAGGATTGGAGGTCGAGGAGTCTTGTGTTCGATAACGACATATACTCAGTGATCTGGCAATTCTCTTGACATTGGGAGGTCAAGAACCGCCTATACTGTGTTAATAAACAGTAGGGCTTAGGTCAGTTGGTTACTCACACGTTTAGTAGATTCAGAGAGAGGCTGAGCTGGCCTTGGAGAGAGTCGAGCATTTGCTCAAGTTCTTTCAAGGTTCCTCTGCGGAAATAATATACTGCTTTCTTTCCTATCTTCTGGAGGTTTGATGGGCATGCAGCTGAAGAGCTTGTTGATTGTGCTTAAAGAGCTGAGTTAGCAAGAGTCACTTTGCTAGTTTCTTTTACTCTAGGCAAGTCAACTTACTTCTCCCTGAGCATTCCTCCAGGAATTCTGCCAGTCTCGCCATACCATCCTTGGATTGGTCTAGTGAAGCTTCCACTACCCTGATGACATCTCCAGGCAGCCGACATCCCTGCAGAGGAGGCAGTTCTTTCAGGGTTGCATCAACAGCCGCTAGAAACACTTGAAGGGTATTGAGCTTGGTTTCGAGGTTTCTGACATCTTCCCCATGACTTTTGACAGCCGAGATGTACTCGGCTAGGCCTTTGCATAGGGTGAGCCCGAGGGACACGAGTCCGGCTGAACCGCTTGCGATCGAGAACGGATCCGACATGGTGAGCGCCGAGATGCCCCTGAATTCTTGGGTCTTTGGGGCAGAGACATAAAGAGAAGCGCCCGAGGGATCTTGAGGGTTGCTTCTTAGGCAAGACAAGACATTCTTCAGTGTCGGTAAGGCGAGAATGGTTAGGCAGCATTGAGGCGAAGCCTGCATGTGGCTTGCCCAATTTCGCTGCATTTGCCAAGATCAGGCTGTGGCATACCTGAAAGTCGTCAATACACTCGTAACCCCTTGAAAGAACTACAGCATTAATAAGGAGAGGGTTTAAGAATTATTTAAAGAATTAAATAGGATACTCTAAGCAAGATAAAGTTTTTAGTAATACTTTCTTTATTCTCCTATAAGTTTAGCTTATCTTTATTGATACACTTAGACGACGATAAGTTAATATCCCATGTACTGGCGTCCTTTGATTGGGGTGACCTAACTCCTACCGGTAAAGTGCTGTTAAAGTACTGACCTGTGGCCTCCTGAAAGCAGTCTTTAATTGGCTCTGTCAGACCTGTGGCGTTGCAAAACTCATCTCCAAGGCAGACTTGCTGGGGGCAAAAAGCCCCTCCTTTTTCATGTTGAAACACACAGCTGTGCGTCTCTAGTGAGGGCCATCCCCCAGCTCATGACAAGGCTTTCTTGTCGACAAATACCCGCATATCAAGAATGGCTCAAGACAGGTTCGCATCACGAGAAAAAGGGGAATGTTTAGCTTGCGGGCTGGGTGTCGACGATGCCGACTACTACACGGTAGAGGACGCTCTCAGTGTGCTCAAATCCTCTGGCGAGAGTGGCTGTGCGCGCTGCAAACTATTGACGCTATCCGCGGAACTCTTCTCAAAGAATTGGACTCTAGATGATCAAGATGATCCAACCATCACCTTAATCCCACCCTTTTACGGCGGTCGACCTCTGAAGGTTCGCCTGAAATGGGCCTCGTCAAAGGGAGGTGCAGATCAGGCGCTCTGGCTTGATGTCTCGGGAGAGGTACGAGATACAGATCAAGGGGACTGGGTACATGACTAATACTGCTTTACAGAAAGATGGGGATATCCCTTTCCCGGGATTCATGACTAGACGGCATCTTCTGGCAAGTCCAAGGAGTCAAGAGTGCATCCAGTTCATTACATCTCATCTCGATGCTTGCGATAACCACTACATCTGCAACATCTCGAGATCCTACCGGTCCATAGACGGACTAAGAGAAGTGAATAAGAAACCCAGTCGATTACTGGAGATTGTCAACGTGAATGGCAGCTTGGGTCTTATCCTCAGAGACACAACAAACAGCGAGCAAAGGTATACCGCACTGAGCCATTGCTGGGGCTCACGACAGGAGGCACGAAAGATTTCAGTTTTGAACGGGAGCAATCTCAAGGAACGGTTATCAAGCGTCTTGAGCCTCTCCATACTCCCTAAAACATTTCAAGACGCAGTCGATCTGACTCATAAACTGGGCCTCAAGTACATTTGGATCGACTCACTGTGTATAATTCAAGGAGACAAGGGAGATTGGGACAGAGAATGCACCAAGATGGCGTATGTGTACGGTGAAGCCTATCTTGTCATAGGTGCGGCGTATGCCAAAGACGCCGATGGAGGACTCTACGCCCCTCGACAAACAGCGCATCGCGTCGAATTCAAGACACCGGAGGGGAACTCTATCAAAGCTCACGTTAAAGATATTTCCAAAACGCGGGTGGAGCATGCGGTATGGAAAAACGCTGAGGACTTCTGGGAAGCCGATGACCTCCCACTCCTCTCTCGAGCCTGGGTTTTTCAAGAGAGAATGCTGGCCAGGCGCACCATCTACTTTACTGCACACGAGCTTGTTTGGGAATGTGGAACATGCATTGAATGCGAGTGCGGAGAGTTGCAAGATCTAAAGGCTCGTTGGGCCAACTTTGAAGCAGGAGAAAGCGTTAAGACGAAATACCGACAATGGGTCAACCGGGGCAGTGAAAGCGAAAGAATCGAGCTGTGGTGTTACATCGTCGCTCAATACAGCGCAAGAAACATTACATATCACACCGACAGATTGCCTGCATTGTCTTCCATCGCAAAAGAGATTGGCAGCGGCGAAGGAGTGCTGCTAGGGCGATATGTGTGCGGGATGTGGGAGAAGACTCTGCCGCTTCACTTGCTATGGTGGTCTGACTACAGAGAAATCCGTCAGTATCCCCGTGGAGAAAGCTACAACCTGACGCGCACGCGGTCAAGCGACAAACGCATACCGTCTTGGTCATGGCTCTCGATAGAGGGCAGGGTCATTATTGAGGAGTATGTGGAAGGACTTTGGTTGAGAATCACGGATATAGAATACAGGCTGGCTGGCGATGATCCGTACGGTGAATGCGAATATGCTGCAATCACGATTGTTGGGCTGGTGGCACCAGTTCAGATATACAGACGCCAGCGGGATGGAAACTCATGGCTTGTCGTCCAGGTACAAGGTTTCAATCGTGGAGGTCGGCTTGTTGCAGACACGCAGCCTTTGGAACACTCCGACGAGGAGCTAGCAGAGTCTAGGCTCATAGCTCTGAAAGTTTATCTTTCTGAGAGGAAGAGTAACGTGGGTGGTTCGCGTCGCACTCGCAGCTTGATTTTACGACGAGAGCCAGAAAAGGCTAATAAGTATCGACGGATTGGAGTGACGAGCATCTCTCCTGATATGTTTGATGGCGTTAAAGAAGAAACTCTTGTACTTGTTTAATGCATGAGACTACTGGAGTCTCCTGGCCATACTACCCGTGCTGTAATACACAATGTTGAATTGACTTGCGCTAAGTACTTGAAGTAGCTTAGATCTTCCTCATTAATTGTCGATTCACGCGTCTCCGTGGTTTTGCAATCTTTGAACAACTCTGAGTTGTGGGAGGTTGGCCGTTCGGGTAGTCACGTGAGAAGCTGAATGATTATCGGCCAATAATGACATGGAAACTTGGTAGACGAACCAATAAGGTCTCGGCATGGTTGGAATCCACGTATTCTGCTTCATGATAGTGCTTACGTGCTTGCTCTCAATCTTACGTTGGAATCTACCCCCTATTGACGCGTTAGAAAGACAAAGCACACTTGATCGTTCAGTACAAAGTTGTGTTTCTATTTATCTAGACGTTCTCTACCAAGCCCCCATCAACTGGAAGACAATAGAAACTCAAACGTTTTCCGTCCGTCCTCCAAACATGGAGTGGACAGTAGCATGTCACCTAGGTAGACAAAGTGCACCGACATTCTACTTTGAACTCTTGGGAACGTCACGCTTCTCCAACTTTCTGCCGCCCATAACGCTGTAATCGACAACGTATGGCGTTCCAGCGTTGACCACTTTGACTTCGAGGATCTCGACGCTCTTGAGGTACCCCTCAATGTCAAAGTCGGTGGGAATGATACCCGGCCCGGAACGGGGCTGCTGAGTGTTGTCCATGTTGATAGTGTTGGTGTTGATGTTTGTGAAATATGTAATGTGTAATGCTGTTTCTAGTTAAATTGTGAGACACTTAATTGTAAAACTTGACATAGGGGATAGATGGAGGAACATTTATAAACATATTGGATCTTTATTTCTTTGTGATCTGCGCAAGTTTCCCCTTTGTCTTAGTGACATCGCATTCGCCATTATGCTCTGATTCTTCGACAAGTCTGGTTGTTTCACACTAACTGGCCATTCTTTGGTTTCGCAGAGAAACTCAAACAAAGCGTGCGCTTATGTTTAGTGTCCGCGAACAACCATTTGTTCACTGTTGGTTTAGCCTTGGCAAGTATTATTCATGACACAAAGAGCATGCCTTCATTCAGCACCACGTCCCATGGTAGTAAAGACAAAGGGGCAATTTTCTTTTTCATAATACTGGTTTCCTATTATCGGCATTCTTTGCTTTCCCCATAGTCGGCGATGCACCGGCTTACTGCCTCGAGTCAAAGAAATTGTACCTAATTAGCATCCGATCCCTCGGCCGGAGTATTAAATCGAGTCGAGGCAACAAAGCCACCATCAATCACAAAGTCCGCACCATTGACAAAGGAAGCCTCAGGACCGGACACAAAGGCGACAATGCTTGCAATCTCATCCGCAGACCCAGCCCTTGGAATGGGTGTTGTCTTTACCATCTGTCGAACATTCTCTCCAGCCTCAGATTCCAACTCTGAACGGATCATTGCTGTTGTGATGACGCCTGGGCTGATGCTGTTGATCCTGATTCCCTTTGTTCCGGCTCTTTTAACAGCAGCTTGGACTCGAACAATGTTGCCCCTCTTTGAGATTCCATATGCGACGCCTGGGTTTCCATCAAGGTCAATATTGGCGTGCTGCAGAAGCTTGTCTTTCGGGGCTGTGGCGAGATGCTGTTCCAACTCTGGTGTGATCACGCCTCCGTACAACGCGCCAGCAATGCTTGCGACAGTTGTCAGTGAGGAGCCAGGAGGCATAGTCTCGAGGAAAGCGTCGATGACATTGGCAGTTCCAAGCAGATCGACTTCGAAGATCTGTCGAGCCGTTCCCATCGAGGGAGAGATTCCGGCTGTGTTGACGACAGTATTGAGAGTGCTAGTTGAGGTTACATGCTTGGCCAGGTTTGTGACTGACTCGTAGCTCGACACATCAACTATCTGGGTTTCGACATCGTGACCAGTATCTCGGAGACTGTTGGCAGCAGACTCCAATGTGTCTTTGGAGTAGTCTGCGAGAAAGACGCGTCGTCCTGGACCTAAACGACGAGCGATGGCAAGGCCCATGCCTCCAGCGCCGATAACAAGTAATCCATTTCGAGAAAAAGGCATCCTGAGTTTTCAGTTTCCCAAGTTCCTTGTATCGACGATCAACTCCACTTGAACGATTCCATTCTGGGGCCCCAGAGGCCATGCAGGCATTATATCACCTCCATACCCCATGCATGTGGCGGAGAAGCCAACCATCAGATCATGACTTTTTGTTCTCTCACCGCGGAATGCGCGGGGATATTGAGTTTCTATTGGTTTTCGCTTTCGGTCTCGGGAGGCTTTTAAAGCCCGGTCATGACACCACTAACTCGAACCGAAGCGCTAAGGCTGCCTCTCGTTCCACAAAGGGTGCTTGTCAGTTCGCCAAGGAACGCCTCGTCGGGCGGAGGTTCGTGATGCCTTCCTTCAAGGCGGGGTAAGAGGGAACTGCTGGCAAGCCAAGATATGATTTAGCCCTGGGCATGTTTCAACCTATAGGGTTCTTATGTTGTGTGGGATGAACAACAAAGCTGATTATCTTGATAGGGACGCAGCGGCAAGTGTGATTGTAAATCACACTTTGAGAACCAGCATTTCTGCTACAGGGGTTGCGAGACATACCTGCACAAACCTCTTGGTAAGTTCTTGAGTTCTATCTGACACTTGAATAGAGAAAATTGGACATTGGAACCTCTTTGGCTTATCCAGGACAATTTGGCTCCTGCCTGCGGACTATGTATCTGACAACGAGAAAACCAGTCTCTTGTTTGAGATTCATAGCTCAAATGAGGAAGTCAAGACGAACTCGGTATAAGATAGACAACTTTTAGGCTTCTCTTCATCAAGTGCTATTGGCAGTTCATATCTATTTCTTCTGATCTATCCAGGCTATTCATCCCATGGTCGAATAACGACCTTTTCACCAGAAACACCCCGCTTGTTCTTTGCAAGCGCCTCCTCAATATTATCCAAACCACCAGAAACAACCGTCACACGGTTTGGAGTAAACAGGCCCTTAGCAATCCACCCCTCTTCTCCACCGAGGTGCTCAGCAAGAGGCTCACTCAGATATCTCAAGTGCGGAGCGCTGCCAAAGCCCACAACACCCTGCACGACAACCTTGGGCTCCTTGGTCTCGCCTAGTTCCTTTGCTTCGCTGTCTGCCTGGCTAACAGTGGCGACTCTGCTACCCTCGACCTTGAGTGACTGGATAATCTTGACTCCCAGCTTCTGCGTAACTCGGGCACCAATTGTATCGAAGACGAATTCTAGAGGGTAGTCTCCGATGGTGCTGACATAGTCCTCCAGGGAGGTGTTTGTGCGGTCCAGAACAGCATGGGCGCCCAGTGTTTTAAGGTATTCGTGGTGTGCGGAACTGGCGTTTGTAACGATACGCTCAAAGCCTGACAGACGGGCGAGTTGAACAGCATATTGTCCAACTGAAGAGCTGCCGCCAAGAATGACAATAGCCTTGCCCTTGCCGACAGAATCACCACCCCCGTCCCATGGCGCTGGTAGTCCTCTGCCAGTCTTATCGTAAAAAGTGGTAACAGCGGCGACAGTGGTCAACTGAATACCAGCAGCCTGCTCATCCGAAATGTTGCTTGGAGTCTTGGCTAGCAAAGCCTCTGGCATCTTGCAATATTGCTGAAACGTGCTCGAGTCAATGGTGCCAATGATTCCCTGGAAAAATACACGATCGCCGACCGACACGCGGGATGTATCTGGGCCAAGGGCGACAACCTCTCCAGCGGCATCGGAGCCTAGAACGGTGGGCCATTCTTGGACAAAGACGCCATAATCACGGATCTTCCAATCGACGGGGTTAATCGCGGTCGCTGTGATCTTGATGGCGACCTCGCCCGACTTGAGCGGTGAGAGGGATCGCTCTGATGTGATGTGGTTTTCTCCCTTGCCAGCCACAGTGGCAGCCTTGAAAGTGGTCGGTAGAGACATAATGACAGTGTAGAACTATAATTTTTTCAAGTTCAATTATCCACTTGAATCAACTTGGGGCCAACACTTCTCTTATACGAGCCACTTGCCTCGGCATGGCTAGATATCGATATCGGCCCGTCGCCGCATTCGTTGACAAATCCAAAGAGACCCGCTTGTGGGATGATGCAAGCCGGGCTATCTAACCTTGAGGGGTTTGGCGTGACCCGATGATCCAGGCACGGGATGGCGGATTTGGTTCTCCGTCATTCCATCCGGGTCGGGACGTGACCTAGGTGAATTTTCACCGACTGATATGATGGAGTTGGCGGTCTATCACGTTGTGGGTAGAGTGACACGATATTCTAGATAAGCAGACCGAAGGTGCTGGTAAACCTGGCGTGCAGCCGCAGATTTACTTGATAGTAATCTCTAGGTGGTGTTATGATAGGTGGAGGGTATTGACGCTCTTTTGGTGGTTATGACGCAATAGTAAAAATCACGTGCCAAAAGTCTGACAACGCGCCGCCCTGACCCCGCTTCATGACGCGACTTTGCGACACAGGCTTCAATCTCAACAACAGAATAACCACCCAAAATGGCACCTGAGACACGCAATTTT
>JAPFTB010000140.1:0-50815 GCA_030779245.1 Fusarium sp. MBC 438 | reverse complement strand
GAACGTGGGAGGTAAGAGAGCGACCTGGCTAAGTTGGAGGCGGGGGGTGGGGGTCGGGGTCGGGAGGAGGGGGATTAGCGGATAGCGAAGCCGATCGTCGTTCGGGCGCAACGTGGCCGTTATTTCGTGCTCGATCCGAGAGGCGAGGGGAGGGGGGAGAAGGATGTGAGGAGGAGAGTCACCAAAATGCAAGGTGTGTCAGTTGAAGTGTAAGGTGAGGTTTCGAGGTACCCGGAGTAACTGCGGTTGGTGATGTGGAAGGCAGGCGACGAGAAAATGGTCGCCGAATTGGGACTAGCGTTGAATTGGGCTGGGACGTCCCTGCAGGGCTGTTCCAACTGCCAGCTGCCAGGCCCCAACTTTAGGGGCTCCAGCACCTTTCAGGCCACGAGCCGCCAGCCAGGCCTGTCCTGTCTGGGCTGTCCACACGGACTGACCGAGTGACTGCGTCGGCGTGTCACCAGGGGTCGGGTGCTAGTAAAGAGTGATCAACGTGCGATAAGAGTGAGATCTGATTTAGATTTATTCCGATGTATAGTCCTCATCAAGCAACAAGAGCACCACCTGAGCCTTGGTCAACCCATTTTTGCCTAGCTTGGTCCATTCCATGCCTGCGTCTTTCTTGGTGGTACGTGACAGCACCAAGCTCTAAACCAACGGCGGCTACCTACCTTGCGCTAGAACGCGCCAATGCTGTTATCCATCATCTGAGCTCCCATGAGGTAGGGTACCACCTCTCCTGGCAGGGAATTCAGGACATGATATTCCTGATTAATAGCAAGAGGGGAAACATAAGCTTTCTGCCAATTGAGATCATTAAGTTTCCAGCATCTCCATAGGAAAACCATAGAGTTCCTGATCGAACGCAAACTGCATGACATCTCCCATGACTGCCGACAATCGGAGGTGCATAAAAAACCAAGACATTGAAAGAAATGTACTAACTCAAAACGACGAGACTGAGTTAGAATCGATGATATTTACTCAGTTCGCAGTGATTCTGGATATAGATTAGAATGCGAAGAGAAAACACTCAAGCCAGGAGCATTCGCTTTCCAACCACATCAACGACTCATAAATATAAGCACCAGAAGTTGAACTCAAACGAGTGCAATCACGACACATGCAAGAAGCCAACAAAGTTTCAGACTAATGTCACATCACTTGCTTGTTAGAGATACATAGGGAAGCCAAGGCGCGCGCTCGACTGCGGTGTTTAGGAGCTTTATATACACGACCTCCGTTCCCTCTCAGACAATAATCCCGCTAAGGTATCTGAATCCCACAGTAATTTAGTGGGCGTTGTTCTTGTGGTGGCCTAAAAGTGTAACCGGTCAGTGAACAGAGCTCTTCCCCTTTGCTCCGAAGTAGGAGATACATACGCAGGTGGAAGTAGTAGTTCTGGGCATAACCAATGGCAACGAGGAAGACAATGGCGTGAATGATGGCTACAAGTCAATCGTCAGCATCAACAATGTACTAGCCCAGCTCTCAAGGGGGGGATGTCCATACGCTTGCCACTGGGGTTCTTGCCAAAGTGCTTGGCCTGGTATCGGCCGAGGAGACCCTTGGCCTTGACCTCGGGAGCGGCACCTCGGGGAAGCTTCTCGTAGAAGCTGACGACACGCTGCATGCGGATAGCATCAGGAGCGGCGCCAATGGCCTGTGTTTGATCGAAATTCTGTCAGCCCGTCGAATTCCCCATCATCATTTAACTCTCGCGTATCGATCGCAGCGCCGCATCGCCAAAAAAGTCGACATCGTTCCCCCATCCATCATTTACTCTGCAAAACCGAATTCGAAGATCCTGGGGAGAAGGAGTTTAATCGTGTTGCGTACCTTGGGAGAAGCGACCTGTTTTTTGAGATCCGGTGTTAGCAACGGAAGCAATCGGAGCACCGGCGGACCTTGCGCTCATAACCGAAGGGGGCTCACCTTGGGAGGGATGAGCGTCGAGAGCGCTCGGCGGGTGACGAAGCTCATGATGTCTGTTTGTCGGGGGGGATGCGAGACTCGGGGAATTGTTCAATTTGCCGCGTTGGTCCGTCGAGGGTCTTGGTGACGCTCAATTGCAAGGCTGGGAGTGAGAGGTGGGATTTCTGTCGAGATAGTTTGGTCCCGCCAGGTTCAGGTTCTTGCCGAAAAGCACTCGTCCGCGGCCGCCTCGGCAAAACGTCGCTCCGTCCCAGCCAATGGGAAACCCGCTGTTCCAGCTTGCTCAACCTCGAATATCGCCGCAACCCACCATCATTCACTCAAGAAACCTACGCCCGTCGACGTCGTCAATTGAAGCCATCGCGTCGCAAAATGGCCTCCCTCCGATCCCAGCGCGCGGCTCAGCTGCTGCGAGGCGCCATTGCCCCCCGAGTCGCCCTCTCCGCCGCCCCCCGTCGATTCCAGAGCTCCGTCACCCAGGCCTCCGGCACAGTCCCGGCTCCCACGACCAACGAGCCCGATTACGATATTCAGGCTGACAAGGCCACCTCGTACGAGTCCCCGAGCCGGCATTGATTTATGGGAGGATAAAGGAAAAGTGCTGACTGCTTGCCAGCACCTACACTCCCGTCCCCAAGTCGCTTCAGGAGGGCAGCGAAGAGATCCTCCCTGCTGCTACCATCTCGGGTGCCCCCATGGAGCTCCAGGCCCGAACAGTCCGGTTCGTCTGACTCTGTTGCAACATATTCGGGTTGCCATCGATAAACCCCTTCCGAGGCTGACAAGAATCGCAGCATCTACCAGGAGACCAAGCCCGCGACTCAGTCCGGCGAGTGGCGTGGCCAGCGCTGGCGCATGGATTGGGATATCCTCCCCAAGGGCCACCGATGGGAAAACCCTCTGATGGGATGGCAGTCTTCGGGTGATTTCATGCAGGGAACTCACATCAACTTCAAGAGCAAGGAGGATGCCATTCACTTCGCCGAGAAGCAGGGCTACGAGTACTTTGTCCAGGAGCCCAACTCGCGCAAGTTTGCTCCTAAGGCATATGCCAACAACTTCCTGTACTCCGCTGGAAAGCTCAAGCACGTCCGAACGAAATAGATGGCTGGTATGGCCCGGCATCACGTTGTAGATACTCTTTAAAGGCTCTGGTACTGTTTAAGAACTGAAAGATACTTGGTTTTGGACTTATTCACTGGTGAGGTGGTTTCACGAGAGGAGCATCAAGTTTCAAATGGAACATCTTATGAATGCATTTAGTTCAAGCAAGTAAAGAACTGCTTGTGCGGTATCATTTAGTGGTATCGCCCCAGGAATTCATAACGCCGTGGAGATGCTTCATCTCCTTGTCCTTCCGGTCAGGACTCTGCTCGAACGCCAAGCTCAAAAGTCAAAGTGCAACAATCCGCTACCTAATCGACACGCTAAACTCCTTTCCCAAAGTGCCTGGCCTGGCATCATTCATGTCGTAATCATGGGCTCATGGTCATTCTCGCCGTGCAGGATTTGCCTGCTTGGGCTGTCAGGTTCCTCCCCGTTCAAGCCGATATCGAGGCGATCGGGGAGATTCTTTCGCTTGTCACGGGCAGTGTTTTCAGCCCAGACTCGCATCCTCACGAGCTGACGAATAGCGGCTTCCCGCCTCTGCGATTGTCGTTCCAGGATAGCCCGGTTGACGTTGTCGGCCACTTCTCGGCGCAAACCCGGTTTCAAGAGGTCGGCGAGCTGAGGCTCCAAGGATTCCGAGGGAAACAGGAGGAGCGCCATGGTTCTCTCCAAATCCTCCAGGAACTTGGGGTTTGTAGGTGCTCTGGGGCCCAGTTGCTCCGTTGCGAATTTCAATGCTGGCTGAATATCACCACCTGAAGCATTGCAAGTGCGAATGAGCTCGACCAATTGTAATCGAAGCAAGGCAAAATGCAGAGCTTTGTCTTCATCGAGAATCTTTATGCCAGGTCAGTACTTAAACAATGTAAGTGTAAAAGGCAGTTGTGTTTAATAAGGAGAAGTAAAGGTAATCATAGTAAAGTGGTTGTTCCTCATCAAAGGCCCGAAGGCTCTATGAGTGGTGCATGTAAAACTCGTGTTCTAATCATGTAGGATGGGTGTTTGGGAGGCAGGTTGGGATGAGCATACCTCAGGGTCAAAGTCATTCAGAGTCTCGATGGCAGTTTGGATGTTGCCGCCGTGGATGCAGTTCTGGATCTCCTGTCTCGCCATGATGGAGGCGCCATCCTGGTGAGGCTGGAGATTTGCTTCTTTGGAAAAGTTTGCCGCAGCGTTAGGATACCCTTCCATAGTCAGGTAATCCAGGATCAGGGCGTTGATGTCACTGCGCGGCTTGTTAGCGTCTGATGACACAATGAAGGCCAGCAAAAAGTGCAATGTGGTGAGGTGATGTCAGAAAAGAAGAAGATATATATCGTTTCTCCGCATTATATACTAGGAGAGATTCCCATTGATATAGTTCATCATTTTACCGTGCTGAGGGGGAGGGGAGACCAGGGCGATGCTTCGTACCTCTTGGGTGACTTGACATCCTCGACACGCCTGTCAAAGGCATGCTTGGTAGGAGTGGCTGTGGAAGCAGACGACGTCTGGTTGGGGAGTTAGAACCAGAGCTGCAAAGCTTGCGCATTTTGAGAGAACGTACCATGGTTTCTGTCATCTATCGCAAGACCAGCTCTGACGACTTTTCGGAGCTCCGGTTGACAGGCTCGTCGAGATGAGGGTCTAGGATGTAGCCGGAAACAGGCCAACAGATGTTGATTCAGTTCATGAGGAACAGGAGAGAGATCCAGTCTCTATGCCTGGATGCTCGCCAGTCTCGGGGAGATCTGAGCTATGAAAGGAGAGAGAAAAAGTTGATGAGAGGTGGAGGAAGAGAAAGGATGATTGGGGGCTGAAGGAAAAGAAGGGTGGTTTCGTGGTGGGTCAAGGCGCAAGAGCCAATCAAGATGACAAACGGCTGGCCCACAATAAGCTTTGCCCTGTAGCTGCCTCAGGACTCAACACCTGAATCGTTAGAGGCTGCACGGTGAATTTCGACCCCGCTAGAGAGCTACGAGAGAGCTCTGAAGAGATGAGCTTTCAGTGCCGAGGTTGCCAAATTGCAGCCCCCAAGGATGAACTGAACAGATCAAGCCTGACGATCTGTTCTGTCTTCACACCACCTCTTGAGGAAGCTATCACTACGGGCAGTACTACTCGAGCTTAGAGGTAGTCCCTAGTAGATATGTATGGGCGCAATTGGAGGGGAAACGCTGTCATGCTACATCATCGTCAACGTCCAAGGTAGCCTCAGAAACAGGCCCGACGTTCCAGCCAAGCCACGCACTACCACAAATTCCCAGTGGCATCGAGCTAGAGGCGTGATGCTTATCTGGACAGAGGCTGAAAACAGCCTGGATCGTGCGGAGCCTGCCCGCGCCGCCGGCCATCGCCGTCTTTCGATTGTGAGGAGAACCTGGATCCATTTCCCTGAGATGGAAGGTTGATTGATCGTCGACATCAGCAGTGCCACGCTGAATCATCTTCCTCCTTCTACTTCTTCTTCTTCTCTTTCTTACACTATCGTTTGCAGTGATAGATCCATCACCGCCAGTTCTTGACACTGTCTACTTCTGTTGCCCTAGGCATCCCGACTTTTTTTGCACGAGCTCACTTCTAGGTTCCTCTTTGGCCCCTGTGGATCGCACACGCGACAGAGGCTCGTGCTCACTGCTCCACCAACGGCAAACTCCAAACCCTCCATTTCGAACTTTGAAGGTGTTCAGTGCCGAGCTCGTGGACATTGCAGGGCTAGTTTTCGAAGAGAAGCGTTGATATATTCTTCTTTGGACGCGTCGCTGTGTCTTCTTTCTCATCTCACTTTTCACTCGTCATCAAATCATCAAGAACTCCCTCACCGAAACTAGCCCACCGCAATGTCCGCTGACGCAGTGCCTCAAGTCGAGGGCGGACTCGAGAGCCATGTCACGGTTCAGAAGCGAGCCTACTACTCGCCTCCTTGGGCTGATGTCAGCATTATCGGCGTCGCTGGAAGCTCGGGCTCGGGCAAGTCGACACTGTCCCAGGCCATTGTCAAGAAGCTTAATTTGCCCTGGGTCGTCATCTTGTCAATGGCATGAAAACCCCAGTACAACATTCAACCTGACGCTTTGCTCATTATTCGTCAGGACTCTTTCTACAAGACGTTGACGCCCGAGCAGTCGAAGATGGCCTTTGCCAATGAGTACGACTTTGATTCTCCCGATGTATGGTGCCTTCAGCGTTGATATCAAACTATCAGAAGCAAGGCTGATCAAACCGTCTACGTAGGCCATCGACTTTGACGTTTTGGTCGAAAAGTTGCGGGATCTTAAGGCCGGGTGTGTAACATTGTCCGGTCCGTAACCGCTGAGACTCGACTGACAATGACCTCGACCACTTCCAGAAAGCGGGCTGAGATTCCTGTCTATTCATTTGCCAAGCATCAGCGGCTGGACCGCACCACCTCTATTTATTCGCCCCATGTGTTGGTTCTTGAGGGTATCTTTGCTCTGTACGACCCTCGCGTCTTGGAGCTCCTTGACATGGGCGTATGTTCAATCTGTTCTAGCTCTCAAGATGAAAGCAACACACCTAACCCTTGTATTAGATCTACTGCGAAGCTGATGCCGACACCTGCCTGTCACGACGAAGTGAGCTTCCGGGTTCGTGTAGTTTCCTCCATATCCTGTACTGACATATCAAACAGTTGTTCGTGACGTGCGAGAGCGAGGTCGAGACATTGAGGGTATCATCAAGCAATGGTTTGGTTTCGTGAAGCCCAACTTCGAAAAGGTAGCCCAAAGCAAAGCCGCGCCAAGCCAAGTGGTGGATCAGTTGCAGTAGCTGACATGATCTTCAGTTTGTTGAGCCGCAGCGCAAGGTGGCCGACCTGATTGTGCCGAGAGGCATTGAGAATCGGGTTGCCCTAGGTGAGTTTGTCTAATCATGAGGGACGCATAGATGCTAATGCAGTACAAGACATGATGGTGCAATTCGTCGAGAAGAAGCTCTTCGAAAAGTCGAGACATCATCGAGAAGCCCTATCCCGTCTCGAGGCGGCTAGTAAGGATTCGCCGCTTTCTGATCGGGTTGTGGTTCTTCACCCAACGCCACAGCTCAAGTTCATGAACACTATCCTTCAAGATATGGATACTGGTGCCGAGGATTTCATCTTTTACTTTGACAGACTGGCCAGTCTCATCATTGAACAGTAAGATGCTGCCTAAAACGGAAGTAAGAAACACGCTGACGACGTTCCAGGGCTTTGAACAATGTTCAATTCGAGTCTGCAACAATTGAAACTCCCCAAGGATACAAGTATCAAGGTCTTGTACCGAAGGGTGAGGTCTGTGCCGTGATCGTGCTCCGCGGAGGGTCGGCGTTCGAGCCGGCGCTACGAAAGACGATCCCTGACTGCCGCACGGGCCGAATGCTCATCCAGTCCGATTATTCCACGGGCGAGCCGGAGCTCCACTACCTGCGGCTGCCAGACGATATCGCAAGACACGAGAGCGTCTTGCTTCTAGACACTCAGATGGCGACCGGCGGCTCGGCGTTGATGGCGGTCCAGGTCCTGGTAGACCATGGAGTCCAGCAGGAGCGTATCGTGTTGGCAACATATGCGGCGGGCAAGGTTGGAATTCACAGGTTGACATCCGTGTTCCCAGATATCACGGTGGTCGTCTGCAACATGCTCGACTACCAACAAGAGCGATGGGTTGAGCAAAGATATTTCCGTTGCTAATGGGTCATTGGGTTGTACGGCGGTGTACCACAGTATATACGGTCTCCCCGATTCTGCTTGTTGCGAATGTGAGCATGGGTTTGAGCGTGGGGGTAATGACTTGTTAGTAGCTATCTGTAAGCCCTTATACAGACAAACTCAGTCATCCAAGCACCATTAGTCAACACTAGCAGTAAGAAGATGGTCAAGAGATGTCGTAAAAGGATTCAAGCAAAGGATTGTGCTCAATTGCTGCGTCTCAACTTGTTGAGTTCAGCTCCTGGCTACCCGGCATCGCTTCCCGACACAAGCGGCCAGGGCCCACGAAACGACATATCAGCCGCAACCAACAAGTTTTAGTCACTCCTGAGCCCACTGAAGGCGACTCTCGGCCGTATTTAACGCAACACCGAGCGTCATGGCCGACAGATCCGATGAGTGTAGAGAGGTTAGTGGACAGTTGAATCCAACATGCATGACGATGAGAGGGAAATAAGATATTTCCATGAGTCCATCAAACAATATTACCAGGGTTTCAGGAGCTGTAGTGGAGTCGCCGATCGTCGGTGCCATCGCCAAGAATTTTGCTGGTGATGAACGCCAGCTCCAACCATGACGTAGCTTGACGTGCTGTCGGTAGGTGCGGAAGGTCCCTCTTCCTGCCGCATTAGGACCTCCAGCGCCTCCGGGTGCGAGGTACATGCCCGGTGCCTCCATGCATTACACGACTACCTACTTACTCGCAGGAGGAGGGCAGGTACCTTTTGTCTTCCAAGCAGTGCGCGCCAGAATTTATCAATCTCTCTCCTTTACTCGCGCTTTAACGTCATCATTCTCCCTTCTCATATCCCTCCTACGGATTTGTTTGATCTCCTTTGGTGATCCATTGAGCAGTCGCAACATCACGGGCACGATCACAAGCTTTGCTTCTTTCTTGACCACGTCATGAGCTGTCACTGAGCTCCCCTCCCACTTCTCTGATCCTTTCGAACAACGATCAATCCCACGTTTCCACGTGAACGAGCAGCGCAATCATGCCCGCTTCCACCCTCATGGCCGCACGTCTGGCTCGTACTGGTCGTACTAGAGCTATTGCCGGCTCTCGATCCATAATATCTCCCATTACCCCTCGTTCGCTGTACTCGGCTCAATCGCGAACCTTTGTGAAGCTCTCGGGGGCCTCACCGTCGATAACCAAGAGATCCCAGGTTACAAACCGAACTACTCGCCAACTCCCCTCTCAATACTTTGTGCGCGCGCTGTCAGGAAAGCCACTGCCTCAAAGAAACTCGTGGGTTCTCAACTTTTGCTTCCGTGCTGCGGCTTGGGTGGGCATCTCGATCACAGTCGTCGGCGCCGCCGTAGTCTGCTTCTTTATCTACGACGCTTCTACGTACTTTGAGCACCCCATACAGAGCGATATCGATGTGTCCAAGATTGCCCTCCAACCTCGATGTGGAGGTGAAAAAAACTTGCCCATCGCTGAGGTCTTTATCGACGAAGATGACACAGAAGAGAAGCGGCGCCTAAAGAACAAGCCACGGCTTGTGATTCTTGGTGGCGGCTGGGGCGGTGTTGCTCTTCTGAAGGAGCTGAACCCAGACGATTACCATGTTACCGTCATCTCGCCGACAAACTATTTCCTCTTCACCCCAATGCTTCCCTCGGCCACGGTTGGTACACTTGAATTGCGATCACTTGTCGAGCCTATTCGACGCATTCTGAGCCGTGTCCATGGTCACTTCATTCGTGCTAAAGCAGCGGACGTCGACTTTTCACACAAGCTTGTCGAGGTGTCGCAAGTAGATGCATTCGGCAACGATGTTAGCTTCTACGTTCCCTACGACAAACTAGTCATCGCTGTTGGCTCAGTCACCAATCCTCATGGCGTCAAGGGTCTGGAGAATGCCTTCTTCCTCAAGGACATTAATGATGCTCGCAAGATCCGAAACCAGATTATTCACAACTTTGAGTTGGCTTCACTTCCTACTTGTCCCGATGACGAACGCAAGCGACTCTTGTCTTTTGTTGTGAGTGGTGGCGGTCCTACTGGTGTTGAGTTTGCTGCCGAGCTGTTCGATCTTCTCAACGAGGATCTGACACAACACTTCCCTCGACTCTTGCGCAACGAGATCTCGGTTCATCTCATTCAGAGCCGAGGACATATCCTTAACACATACGACGAGACTGTGTCCAAGTATGCTGAGGAACGTTTTGCCCGGGACCAGGTTGAGGTCCTCACAAACTCACGGGTCAAGGAGGTTCAACCCGATAGGATTATCTTTACGCAAAAGCAGGAAGACGGCAGCTTGATTACGAAGGAACTCCCAATAGGATTCTGTCTTTGGTCTACTGGGGTGTCGCAGACCCAGTTCTGCCAAAAGTTGGCCAAGAAGCTTAGCAACGCTCAAACCAACCGACATGCCCTAGAGACGGACACTCATCTTCGACTGAACGGCTCACCTCTGGGCGATGTGTACGCGATCGGCGACTGTTCTACCGTTCAGAACAACGTGGCCGATCACATCATCACCTTCCTTCGATCTCTTGCTTGGAAGCACGGCAAAGACCCCGAGACGCTGCAACTTGGTTTCAGTGACTGGCGCGAGGTTGCCAGCGATGTCAAGAGGCGATTCCCTCAAGCCATTAACCATCTCAAGCGCCTCGATAAACTTTTCACCGAGTTCGACAAGGATAAGTCGGGCACACTGGACTTTGAGGAACTTTCTGAGCTGCTCCGCCAAATCGATAGCAAGCTCACCTCTCTACCAGCCACAGCCCAACGCGCTCATCAGCAAGGACAGTATCTGGCTCGCAAGTTCAACCGCATGTCTCGTATGAACGACGCTCTGCGCGCCAATGAGATTCGGGAGGGCGATGTCGATGCTGCTGTCTTCAAGGCATTTGAATATCACCATCTTGGCAGTCTTGCCTATATCGGGAATTCTGCCATTTTTGATCTCGGTGATGGTCGGAACTTGGCTGGTGGACTTTGGGCAGTGTATGCTTGGCGCTCTGTCTACTTTGCCCAGAGCGTCAGTCTTCGAACACGTCTTCTTATGGCCATGGACTGGACGAAGCGAGGTCTGTTTGGACGAGGTACGTGCTCTCTTGTTAGCATCCACCCCTCGAAGAATACTAACGCTTTTATAGATTTGATGAGTTTCTAATGTGGGTTTCATGGCATGATTGGATTCTAGAAGTATTGGCGTTTAAGCAGGGGAATCGGGGCCCGGAGAATGAATGATGAGATCGGTTAAAAAGACATGATAATACTATGTAAATCCAGGTTTAGAATACCAAGATTTTCATTAAACAGGATGCTAAGAGGTGGGCTCACACCAAAAAGACCAGCGTTTCTATGGCATAAAGAAAAAGTTGCAGGATTCTTTTCTCGCTAAATATCAACCAGTGGTATGCAGCCTCTATATCATAAAGTCCTTGTACGTCCACTTCTCGGTGTACTTGCGCTTGGCCTGCTTCTTGAACGGAATATGTCTCCTGCTCTCGACCTTGCCGCGCACCAGCATGCTTCTGTATCGGTCTCGGAGAAGGTTGCCCTCGGGCTTGAGCAGACGCAGAGATTCCTGCAGCTCGTCGGGGAGAACCAGCTCAAGGTCTCGCTCAGGGAGCTTGTACTTGCCGAGCTGCTTGCGGCGCAGCTTTTCGTCGCGGAGCTCGCTGACCGAATCGTCCGAGTCGTTGGCGGCTTCGGCAAGCATAAGAGCCTTGTTGCGGTCATTCTCGTCAATCTCCTCGGCGATCTCTTTAATGCGATGCTCCTGGCGGCGCTGGGCTTTGATAGCGGCCTTGTGCTTCGCTAGGCGCTCCTCCTCCTTCCGACGCTTGATACGGTTGCGCTGTGCTTGTGTCTTCCTCTGAGGTCGCTTGGCAGACGCCTTGTCGTCCTCGGCACCACTCTGGAACCCCTCCCACTCGGAATCTTCTTCCCATTCTGAAAGGTTGGCCCGCGCCTCCGCAGCCTCCGCTTCAGCTGCTGACCGGGCTGCGGCCTCCTGCTTCAACCGCTCAGCCTCCTCCTGCTCCAGGCGCTTGCGCTCAGCCTCAAGGGCCTTCTCGCTCTCATACGCCAGGCGCTCCTCGTAGTCGGTGAACATGGGGTTGTAACTGTAACCGCCAGAGGGCTTCTGCACAGCAGGGACATGCTTTCCGCTCTTGAGGAGGGTCAGGGGCTCCTGCTTCATCGATTTTGGCACCTTGGC
Source organism: Fusarium sp. MBC 438 (assembly GCA_030779245.1). Classification (NCBI taxonomy): domain Eukaryota; kingdom Fungi; phylum Ascomycota; class Sordariomycetes; order Hypocreales; family Nectriaceae; genus Fusarium; species Fusarium sp. MBC 438. The sequence continues at coordinate 38,899 of JAPFTB010000140.1, read as the reverse complement.
CTTGACATCTTCTTCCAAGAAATTGTCGGCATTTGTCTCCTTAGGAGCCGCAGGCATGTCCCAAAGATCGTAGGTGGCGTCCTTGATTTGTATGGTGTTCTCGTGCTCGCCGTCGGCAACCCGCTTGAGCCGAGCAAGCTCCTTGTGGGATACCCAGTTGGTCTTCTGGCGCTTCGCAGGGATGAGTCCATTGGTGGTCTTGTCGCCGGGTCGCTTGCGCATGGAAACAGCGGGAACGGCAGAACGGGCATTGATGATCTCGTCAGCCTTGAGACCCTTCTTGATGTGCTTGTTGAATTTCTTTGGCAGCTGCGAGTCACCGGCCGTGTCGAGAGTGAACAGGTCTTCGGACGCCTTCTCCTTGATAACACCGCTATTTCTCCATTAGCATGACGGGCGACTGGAGGCCAAAAAGAATGCCGTACCCTAGAATGATCTCCTTGTTCAACTCCTCGAGTCCCTCTTGGACTTCAGTAACATCAACGTTTTTCCTCCATGCCTTCTTGCCCTTTCGCGACGGCTGATTGAACTGCTTTGGAGCGTCGCCTGCTCCGGCAGTCTTGGATTGTAACACTGGCATGTCTGCGAATCCTCTCTGGGCGAACAGCAAGGATTTGTTGCTTGGTTTCAAGAAACGAAAATGCTGCTGGTCGATGGAAGTAGTGGGGGACAATCTTTCTTTAATTTTTTAGTGGGGCCTGAGTCTCGACCCCTTCCGCTATTCGTTATCAGCGCCTGTTGGGTCCAAACGGAAGGACCACCCACGTAAAAAACGGGGAGGATTTCTTATCGGCACGTGCTCTTGCGTCGGATACGTTCATCGCCATATCCTCCTGCCGAATCCAGCATCCATAGGGCGACGACATCGACCTCCTTTCTCCGGATTTCACTTGTCAACCCTTGTCCCGATACAAAGTGGCCACACTCGGATCGCATCATCTCGACCTCTTTCCTGACGTCGACGAGCCCGACTTCTTCTTGTAATCGCAACAAGAAGTTCCCGTTTCTCCCGACAACCTCGCATTCGGAGCTTGACAGCTGTCACATCTGTCCCGCGGAACAAGGGACTCCAAGCAGACGACACAACCACAACCATGGCGCAGGCCGGCGGATCTTACAACAACCCCTTGAAGAAGTTCAAGTATGTATTTCTCCGGCAATTATTTGTATTGCACTGATGCTAATCGCAGCTTAGGTTGGTGTTTCTAGGAGAGCAGAGTGGTACGTCGACGACCGATTCCGGCGCCGCCAAGAGCGACTTCACTAACTATGATCTCAACAGTGGGCAAGACCTCCTTGATCACACGATTCATGTACGATTCCTTCGACAACATGTACCAGGCGACAATCGGCATTGATTTCCTCTCCAAGGTGAGCACCTTGTGGCCGCCGCCCTTGGGCCAAGACTAACACCTGTGGCTTAGACCATGTACCTCGAGGACCGGACGGTGCGGCTGCAACTTTGGGATACCGCTGGACAAGAACGATTCCGAAGCTTGATTCCCTCATACATTCGAGATTCCAGTGTAGCTGTTGTCGTCTACGATATTTCGAGTCAGTTTCCCCTGAGCCGACCCCACCCCGGACCCCCATCGCTTCCATTCCCAGGCATCCATATTTGTACTAACACAGTTCACATTTGCAGACGCCAAGTCCTTCCAAAACACCAAGAAGTGGATCGACGACGTACGAGCCGAGCGAGGTAACGATGTGATTATCGTGTTGGTTGGCAACAAGACAGATCTTAACGACAAGCGGGAGGTTACTACACAGCAGGGTGAGGAGGAGGCCAAGAAGAACAACCTCATGTTTGTCGAGACGAGTGCGAAGTTGGGCCACAACGTCAAGAACCTTTTCAAGAGGATAGCACAGGCTCTGCCTGGTATGGAGGGAACCGATGCCGCAGCACAAGCTTCGAGTCAAAGTAGGTGCCCCACGTCGTTCAACCCTGACCGGCTTGCCAAGAGATTGGAACTGACCAACCACTTTTCTAGTGATCGACGTCAAGACGAACAACGCCCAGCAATCACAAGAGGGATGCGCATGTTAATTAAACCCACCTCTTTGGCCAGTCGGGACTGGAGTAAAGGAGTATCTAGGACAATGTAAGCTATGCTCACAACATGAAAGAAGCCTTGTGACCTTGCGCATGCCGAGGGTATTAAGCATAGCGTAGAGATCTAAGGGCAAGAGCTTACATCTAATAAAGGAGAATCACATGTGTGGGTTTGAGTCAAACACCGAGTAGCCAGTTAATAACAATAAGTTTCAAGCGAGCTTTAGAAACAAAGTACTTATTGATGCATTGGCAAACGACATTAAAGACAAAAGCTACTCTTACAATGCCTTTACGCGTTTACAGGGAAGATATGTACAAGGTTGTTTAGCTCCTTAATTTAAGTTGTTGCATGCTTCCTCCACACGTGACCCTGCATTTAGATTGCGCCCATCAGTGACGGAAGCGGCGGAAGACCTCTTCCCTTAGTCAGCATCATCAACTGGGAATGATCCTTATTTCCCATTCACCACGTATCGCGTCCTTGCTTTTCAACCTTAACGCGCTTCCGGAACCAGACTTCGACTGACGACGAGGATTACCACGACGAGAATAAATCGATAGTCTGAAGGACAGAAGAGGATAGCGAGGGTTCTACCAGCACCGCCTCGCCATGTCTCGACTCACGCGATCACTCCGGGTGCCCCGGCCGAAGGTAAGGAGAACAAACTCTTAGGTCGACAGCGATGGATTGAGACTTCCATAACGCTCAAAATAGGCAACATGTGCTGACTGAATCTGCCTCTAGACCCTGTTTGGATTCATCAGCCTTCAGACCGGCACAGAAGTCATCTCATTGGCCCTCGTTTTCAACAAGGTTACCGGTGTCTACGGTCTGCTCGCCATCCTTACCGGTTACCAGCTCTCTCTCCTTCAGCTCTCCACCTACGTCTACTCGATCGCCATTCTTATCGGACTCGCCATCCTAGTTCCTCATGTTCGACGACAGAGCCCCTTCGAGTGCCTGGCTCTCGCATGGATGTATGTTCTCGACACAGTCATCAACATCGGATACACGGCGGCCTTTGGCTTGGACTGGTACTTCTCTACTCAGTTGACCGAATCAGCCGACCTCACCAAGACGAACCTGCCCAACTTTGTGGCTGAGGGTATGCAGGGACTGCGCAAGGAGACGGAAATGCATGGCAAGGTTGTGCCACAAGAAACGGCGACAAGCATGCTCCTCATTGTCGGGTCGATGCTGATCCGCGTTTACTTCTGCTTCGTCATCATGGCCTATGCTAAGCAGGTGTTGCAAAAGTACATGCAACTGATGATTCTGGAAGGCCCCGGTGTGGATGACCAAGAGGGACCGTTCGCTGAGGACCTACCAGACGGCGAGGGCCGCAGGGGACGACTTGGCCGTTTGATGGTATCGTACGGTCGAACCTACTGGCTCGATGCTCGAGAGTCTGATGAATGGGCCCCTAACCTGGGTCCCAACAAGTCGGGCTCAGCGGGCACACTGGCTGGTGAGGTCTAAAGAACATTCGATATGGGAGATGCCGCAGGTTAATGGAAGAACTCGAAGGACGGTGCACGGAGTCTGGAGTGAAATATGATGGTCAGCCGCCAGGCCGGGAGGCGTTGCCGACTGACTTGACACCTCTGCGGTATGAGATATGGCCTGGTACCTTGACCTTTGGATCTTCTCAGCACGACACGCATGTTCAGAATGAACGGGCGCAACACATGATAGACGGAGTAATTGTGAAGGGGGTGGGTGGCATTTTTGGTCTTTACGGGGCGACAACGGAGACAAGTCCGGGATCACAGCCGATGGCTCGGCCGGCGCGGGGCAGAAGCGGCGAGTGCGGCGAAAGTGCGGCATGCTGCGGATCGGCTCCGCGGCGTCTGCGGGCGGTGAGAGCGGATGAATCAACTCTGCGGCTGGCGAAGCGGCATTGCGTGATGGAACGGCCCTGGCAGATTGCGACGGGACGTCAGATGCACATGGCATCTCATAATTACTCATTGGACAAGCGCAGATCAGTGGGCTCGGGGGTGTTCTCTCACATTGACAAGGGATGTTGTCAACGGAATCTGGGTGGACATGCTTGGATCATGAACTGGCTGCATTGTAAGGGCGATGGACTAATGGGGAAATGGTAATACCTGTTTCGTAATATAGGAAATCAAATAAACGTAGATACCGAGACTCTTCAGCAAGACATGTCTTGACAGTATTCGTTCGAGATAGAACTGAAGTGCTCGTTTCCATAGAGATGGATCTGGATGGAATAGGCAAGCTATTCCAGCCAATGGCAGCCAACCATTTAATCAATCAGTCAGCCTCATTGCGAACCTCCGCCCTCGGAACTCCCATTGGGGACTGGCTAGACGAGAATGGATAGGAGGTGGACCGGGGTCAAGTCGGAATTCTCCAAGGCGTTTACTCAGCCATTGATGGAATCGTTCGTTGTACAGATTGCGTGAGAAGAGAGAAACAGCGGATGACCAATTCCTATGCAACTCTTCGTCTGTCTGCCGATGGTGTCATTCCCATGTTCTCCCCCAGGGTTTCCAGACCAAAGAACGTACAGCGGCCACCGGCCGGTTCTCGGAGGTACCCCTACTGGTTCGAGGGTGCGTGACCTGGCTGTTTCGGGGTGGGCAGTTTTAGGCGACCAGGGCAGGAGCGAATTTGGCCTGCACCTGCCTCTCATCATTTTTTACTCGTCTTGCGCGGGTCGTCGGTGGCCCAACAGCGTGCCTCGAGCAGGAAGTCGGGGTGGGTCCTTTTGTGTCATGTACCCCGGTACGTACTGGCTCCCACTGCCGGCGCTGGCGTGTGGGTGCTGATTGGCTCGACTCAGTACCTCGAGGCAGATCAACCAATGACAGGCACGAGCGAAGCAAATCCGAAGCTCGCCATTTGTCGTCGGCGGTCGCGGAGCCGTGCGCCGGGTCTGGTTCCAGCGGAAGGCGCGACCCCGAGGCAACACCCCAAAGAGACCCCAATGAGCCCCGCCGTCCGGGGCATGGCATCCCGCTAATCGATCACGCAATCGAGGGCAAAGATTCATACAAGCAAATCTGCTGGTTGCTGCGTGGTCTTTGGTATGGTTTTTTTCTCAGTGCCTATTTGGCGCCGCGCGGGGGGTAAAATTCGTCGGCCGGGTGGGCAAAGTGAGAAAAAAAAAAAGGCGTGCGAGCACAGGGAATGGAGCAAGCGAGGGGCCGAGCAAAGGAGGGGGGTCGCTCCAGTCAAACAGACATTCTTCTTTCCCTTCTTCGGACGTTGAGCCAGAGGGAAGAAACCTTTTTCTAATCTCTAAGGAAAGGGAAGAAAACCACTCAAGATCCCCGGATCCCGCGTGAGCGAGACCATCCCTGGGATATTTTCCTTTCTCCGTGTCTCTCCTTCCATCTTCCTTCTCTTTCCCACACATCCTCCCCTCCTCTCCGTGTGAAGCGCAAGCAGCTGTGTCTGCTCTGTCCATCCCGAGAATAAACATTCAGGACGGACAGGACATCCGAGCCTCGAATTAGAAACAACCGACGAGACGATTACGAAGACGGAACGGGTCACAATGGACGCTGCTTCACAGCACCAGATCAAGACTCCTGAGGAGGCCGGTGAGTCTATCCTTCTTGTGCTTGGGGACTGCCAATGCGCTGGATGAGCTCGAGATCGCAAGACAAACCCCTCTTATTGCGCATCTTCTACTATCCCAGCGCAGAAAAGGCGGCATCAATTGCAAGCAGCTGGGTGATAAAGACTAATTGACTGACCTCTTCCCGCAGTGGCTCGAATCGCCTACCTCTCCAGCGATGTCATCGTCTCCGTCCAGCCCGCCATTGGCACCGAATCCGACTTCTCTGCCCATCTGAAGCGGTACGCAGGCCGCAAGGACAGCAGCCTGGTTGCCCAGAGCGCTGATGCAGTTCCTGATGTAAGTCAGACACACATGGAGAATCTACCCCTCCTTGAATACTTCTCCGAAAAATCCCCGACATTATTTGTGCAAGCTATGGGAGCCTCTTTTGGTGTCGTCAAGACATGAACACAATTGGGCCCCTCAGTTACACAATTGGTGTGGGCAATGGCATGAGAATATACAGCTAACCACCAAACCCTCCAGATCCTCCCCGTCCGACACAATGCCGACCCTCTTCTCTCAGTATACACTCCCATCCGAGCTGGCAAGCTCGTCTCCGTCACCACCACATCATCCATCCTCCTCCCCTCCGTCTCACACCTCTACAAGTTGGCCAACTACCCTGTTGTCCTGCACGTCTCCCTCCAGCCGCGGACATTTGCCGACTACTCTGTCATCACCGCTATCCGCAACTCAGGATGGACCTTTGTTCAGTCCGAGAGCCTCCAGGAGGCCCAGGACATGGCTCTGACTGCCCATGCTCTGGCTATCCGTACTGGCAAGGGTGTCATCCACTTCTTTGCTCCCTCTACCTCTGAGAAGGACAAGCCCATTGGTGTTGAGGACGCCACAGTCATTCGCGACATTCTCGACATTGAGAGTGTGCGCCGATTCCAGGCTGGCCAACCCACATCTTCACAGTCCGGCATCTACGCCGATGATGGCCACATTGCCGTTTCTTCGGATCATGATGCGCCTGTCGTGACCGGCGCTGCTAACAACGGCTCCCTCACTGTGCCCCCCAGTGCCAGCGCCTCCAAGGCTCCTTCAGCTGGAACTTCTGTCAAGTCCAGCCAAGACAGTGAGGCCAGCACTCCCGTTGCGCCCTCTTCCGCTGCTACTACTGTTGAGACAACCCCTCCCCAGGTCACCTCTGAGGACGTCTACAAGTGCGCCGCGCGCATCTGGGGCCAGATCAAGACTGCTCTTGGCCGAGAGTACAGCGCTTTCGAGTACTCTGGACCTCCCGATGCCGAGAACTGTCTCTTCATCTTCGGCTCTGATGCCGGCGCCTTCGCCCAGGCCATCGACGAGGCCAACCCCGACGAGATCTTCGCTTCTGCCGCCATCCTCACTCCTCGCCTCTACCGACCTTGGATCGGCTCCAGACTCGTTGAGGCCATCCCTCGATCCGTCAAGCGAATCGCTGTTCTGGAGCAGATCCACCGCAAGACCACCAAGTGGGGACCCCTTCTGATTGATGTCCTGACCTCCGTCAAGAGCGGACCCGGTGGCGTCGAGACGATTGTTGGTCATCAGCTGGGCTACCTTGCCCCGGAGGTTGTGGTCCAGGCTCTGCGGGGTGTGCTCCAGAACCTCACTGCCGAGAAGCCTATTCAGAACCTCGAGGTTGGCAAGAAGAGCGCCTGGAAGGAGCCCACTGGCTACGATCTCAACACTCCTCAGCTTGAGACTGCCTACAACAAGATCCTTGATCAGCTCTTTGGCAAGCGTGCTTACGTTGCTAACGCCATCAAGTCTGCTACCACTGGTCTTTCTCCCACCGTTGCTGCTAGCCCCGAGTTCGGCTTTGGCTCTCTGCTCGCTCGCAAGCAACGCCGCAACAAGTTCGTGTCTCAGGTCAAGGATGCTGCTACCAACGGCAGCTTCATTACCGATGCTCCCAAGAGCTGGTTGGCTCGATGGGCTATGAACGCCGACGATGCCACCAAGTCGACAGAAATTGCCGATGATGTGATTGCCAGACTTGAGACTGATGGTTCTTCTCTTGCTGCTGAGCTCCTCTCTGCCAAGGGTCTCTTCCGTAAGGAGTCGCTCTGGTTGACTGGATCTGATGCTTGGTCTTACGATTTGGGTAACTCTGGTGTTCACCACGTTCTGGCCTCTGGCGAGAATGTCAACATGCTCATCATCGACTCTACCCCCTACTCCGAGAGGGCTACTGCCGATGCCAACCGCCGAAAGAAGGATATTGGTCTTTACGCCATGAACTTTGGAAACGTCTACGTTGCCTCTACTGCTGTCTACAGCTCCTACACCCAGGTTCTGCAGGCCCTGCTCGAGGCCGACAAGTTCGACGGCCCCTCCGTGGTCCTGGCTTACCTGCCTTACTTCGGTGAGACCGACTCTCCCCTGACTGTTCTCCAGGAGACCAAGAAGGCCGTCGATGCCGGCTACTGGCCTCTTTACCGATGGAACCCCGACAACGAGAAGAAGGGCGAGCCCAACTTCTCTCTCGACTCTGAGCTCATCAAGCAAGAGCTCAAGAAGTTCTTGGCCCGCGACAACCAGCTCACCCAGCTTGCTGCCAAGGAGCCCAAGTTCGCTGCCGCCCTTGCCCAGGACTTCGGAACTGAGGTCCGAGCTCAGCAGAAGAGGAAGGCCAAGGACGCCTACAACCAGCTGCTTGAGGGTCTCCTGGGCGCTCCCCTGACTATCTTGTTTGCTTCTGATAACGGCAACGCTGGTACTGTGGCTAAGCGACTTGCTAACCGTGGTCGTGCTCGAGGCCTGAAGACGGCTGTGATGGCCATGGAGGACTATCCTCTTGAGGACCTCCCTGCCGAGGAGAACATTGTCTTTGTTACCTCTACTGCCGGTCAGGGTGAGTTCCCCCAGAACGGTCTGCCTTTCTGGGATGCCATCAAGGACAACACCGATCTCGACCTGGCTACCGTTAACTACTCCATCTTTGGTCTGGGTGACAGCCACTACTGGCCTCGCAAGGAGGACAGAATCTACTACAACAAGCCTGCTAAGGATCTTGACCGGATTCTAACCAACCTGGGTGCCAAGCACCTGGTGCCCGTCGGTCTGGGAGACGACCAGGATCCCGATGGATTCCAGACTGGTTACCAGGAGTGGGAGCCCAAGATTTGGACCGCCCTCGGCGTGGACAACGTCGATGGCCTCCCTGAGGAGCCCCCACCTATCACCAACGAGGACATCAAGATTGCTTCCAACTACCTCCGTGGTACCATTGTGGAGGGTCTCAACGACACTTCCACTCTCGCTATCTCGGCCGCCGACCAGCAGCTTACCAAGTTCCACGGTACTTACATGCAGGACGACCGTGATATCCGAGACGAGCGCAAGGCTCAGGGTCTGGAGCCCGCCTACTCCTTCATGATCCGATGCCGACTGCCCGGTGGTATCTCGACGCCCCAGCAGTGGGTCCAGATGGACGACATCGCCAACACGCTCGGTAACGAGACCATGAAGCTCACCACCCGACAGACCTTCCAGTTCCACGGTATCGTCAAGAGCAAGCTCAAGCCCGCCATGCAGGCCATCAACCGTGCGCTGATGACCACCATCGCTGCTTGCGGTGACGTGAACCGAAACGTCATGTGCAGTTCGCTTCCCACTCACTCCAAGTATCACCGCCAGGTGTTTGCTTGCTCGCAGCTCATCAGCGACCACCTCTTGCCCTCGACCACTGCTTACCACGAGATCTGGCTCACCGATGAGGACAACAAGAAGACCCAGGTTGCTGGTGACGCCGTCCAGGACTTTGAGCCCCTCTACGGACCTACCTACCTGCCCCGAAAGTTCAAGATCACCATCGGTATCCCTCCCCACAACGACACGGATGTGTACGCCCACGATATCGGTCTGATCGCCATCAAGGGCGAGGATGGTAACCTGGCTGGTTTCAACGTTCTTGCCGGTGGTGGTATGGGTACTACCCACAACAACAAGAAGACGTATCCCCAGACTGGTCGCATGTTCGGTTTCTGCAAGACTGAGGATGTGCACATTGTCTGTGAGAAGATCATGCTTATCCAGCGTGACAACGGTGACCGCAAGAACCGAAAGCACGCTCGTCTCAAGTACACCATCGACGACATGACAGTGCCCGTCTTCCGTGGCAAGGTCGAAGAGCTCTGGGGCAAGAAGTTTGAGCCTGAGAAGCCGTTCGAGTTCAAGAGCAACGTCGACACTTTCGGCTGGCAGAAGGATGAATTTGGTCTCAACCACTTCACCTTCTTCATCGAGAACGGCCGTATCGAAGACACTGCCGAGTTCCAGATGAAGACTGGTCTGCGTGAGATCGCCAAGGTCCACAAGGGCGAGTTCCGCCTTACTGGTAACCAGCATCTCATCCTCAGCAACGTCGCCGACGAGGACCTTCCCGCCATGAAGGAGCTCATGAAGAAGTACAAGCTCGATAACGTCCAGTTCTCTGGTCTCCGCCTCAGCTCCTCCGCCTGTGTGGCCTTCCCCACTTGCGGTCTCGCCATGGCCGAATCTGAGCGATATCTGCCTGTGCTCATCTCCAAGCTCGAGGCCTGTCTCGAGGAGAACGGTCTCCGTCAGGACTCTATCGTCATGCGTATGACGGGTTGCCCCAACGGTTGCGCTCGCCCCTGGTTGGCCGAGGTTGCCTTTGTCGGCAAGGCTTATGGTGCTTACAACATGTACCTGGGTGGTGGTTACCACGGCCAGCGTCTCAACAAGCTGTACCGCCAGAGCATCAAGGAGGATGAGATTCTCGCCATCATGAAGCCTCTCCTGAAGCAGTACGCCCTGGAACGACAGGAGGGTGAGCGCTTCGGTGACTTCTGTGTCCGAACTGGCGTGATTGTGGCCACCACTGATGGCCAGAACTTCCATGATAACGTAAGTTGTTGACTCTGCTCTTGATACCATGTATAGCTGGCTAACAGTTGGAATAGATCCCCGAGGAAGATGAAGAAGATGAGGAATAGATGATGATCAAAGAATGACCACCATGATGAATTTGGATATGGAAAAAACAAAACGGGGGGATATTCAATGACGGATTGATATCATACTTTTTTTGTCTTTTATTTGCTTGTTTGCATAGCTTGACTTGGCCCGGCGCAATCTTGGAACCTACGCATTGAATTACATGTAGGAATATCTCTATTTGAAGAACAAACACACACAAGACTTTTTCTGTGAATCATTATAGACTTGAACTTTATACATTGCTTCTTCTTACAGGTGTCTTTCCTCATCCATCCTCTCGATATCCTGTAAGGGGTATACTACAATAACAACTACTACTCTCTATCCGCATCATCATCCTTGCCTCCTAAACTCGAACCATACCAAACAAAAATACCCAGACCCAAGCAAGACCAATACTAGATTCCAACCAGAAACTAGACCCTCCTTCAACAAAAACATTGTCCACAAGAAACTCGTAACAACATCATCATCTTTTTTTCGAGGAGCGCCTGTCTCGTACATCGATCGTTATTCTTTCAACAAAAAGCTGGGGATTGTTTTCGCCGTTCCATGCCCGTATGCGCCTGACCACGCCGGATGTAAAGAACCCAAATGCAAAAAAGCAAACGCAAGAACCTCCTTGGTTCGTTCAGACATGAATGAGGATCAGCTTCGCAAGTTACTCGATACGCTGCTCATCTTGTCGTTGAATCTCTCCTTGAGGCCACCCATCCATCGGGGCGCCTTCAGGCTCAACCGCACACGGCCTTCCACTATCATGTTGACGACGTTGAGGACAGCAAAGGTGGTAGAGCCAATGGCGCGGAAGACGGCCAGGGCAGCAACAGACCAGAGGAGGAAGCGTAGGTAGTAGTTCTCGCCAATACCCCTGGCACTGTAAATCTCTGAGACAGCCATGCCGAGAATACCGTTGCAAATCATCCAGGTCAGCACCAGGTAGGTACGGACACTCTTGTAGTAGTCTTCCTGCATCTGGGCTTCGCTGATGGGGTTTTCGGGAACTTCAAGTCGGTCACGGAGGTTTCGGAGGGCCTCATCGTAACCACTGTCAATATCGAGCTGCTCGCTGGGCATGTCCAGCTCGACCGTTTCACCCTTACCAACGGCACCACCAAGATCAGTCTTCATGACGTTGTCACCCTTGGTTCCCCAGGTAACATCGTGGGTATTACAGAAGGCGTAGATCTGTAGCGTGCAGATGTAACTGGGAAGCAGGACGAAGTATTGTGCTGACGAGGTGATCATGTGCCAAGGATCGAGGTATATGATCGACATGATAAAGTACATTCCTATGGTTGATAGGATGGATACGATGAGGTTGGTAAAGACGTTGTTACCCATCTCTATCTCATCGTCCTTTGACGTGAGCTGTCGAACAATGATGTAAATCGTAGCAAAAGTCGTGTAGACCATGATGACTGCGTATATGATCATACTCGAGAGGTACAGTTTGTTAGAACCTTGAGGTCGATTGCCGAGGGACAAGATGAACTGCGTCGATATCAGGAGAACGCAAGCGTACCGCAGGATATGGAAGATGACGGTTCCGATATTGTGTCCAAACGGATCGACTTTGGGGTCTGTTAGACCGCCTGCGACGAAGTAAAAGGTGAGGTAGAAGTTGGCCAGAGAGAAGAAGGTGAAGAGTAGCTGGATAAACTGGTAGAAGAACTCGATGTGCAAAAGCACCTTGCGAAACACAGTATGATCCGTGAACCAGATTTGCTTGAAGTGGACGAGGGAGTAGACAGCGGCAAAGAAGGCACCGTTGAGCCATCGTCGACGCTGCGAGATGAGTTCCGAGACCGTGTCTATTTCAGAGTTAGTGTCATGATGAATACAAAGTCATTGATAGGGGACTTACCCGGCACGTCAGTCTCACCAGTACATCCCTTGACGTACTTCAAGACCCATCTCTCACCTCGCTTGGCCACCAACTCCCAGCAAAGAATACGATCTTCAGCCAGATACATATTGGCTGTAAAGACATCGGCATGTTGTCCGTGCAACGTCTCACCCTTGAAATACTGGCTGAGAGGTCCATGTCCGGTCTCATCGTTCTGCAACGCGTGGAAACGATAGGCACTGAGAGCACCAGGAAGCACAGTAATGTAGCCAAAGACAGACTCGAGGGGCTTATCAAGAATGTTGGACATCTTGTACTCAAAGTTCTGGGACGCGACAAGGGGGTTCAGGAAGTTGGCACCCATCTTGCCCTTCATAGCCTTGATCTCTCCACAAGCACCAGCAACGTTCGAGTCGGTATCAAAGGCCTTCCAGAGATGGTAGAGCGAGGTGCCACCAGGACGAGTACCCACATCCAGCAGGATACAGACGTTGGGGTTGAGAGCCTTGCCAAAGGCGTTGAAGAACCATCGGTGCGAGTTGAGCTTACGCTGGTTCTTCTCCTTGAGACAGAAGATCATCTGGCAAGGAACAATGCCCTTCTCGGCACCCTTGAACTTGAGATCGGAATCGAGAGAGACCTGGGTCGTGTACTCGTACACGTGGGCCTGAACGGCTCGGTTGTTGACAAAGTTCTTTGCGATACCATGCTGGTAGACACCCATAGCAGCAAGGGCGTCGAGTGTACGAGGGTGAATCTTTTCACGACCATCTGAGACGATACAGACCACAATCTTCTGCCACCCCGTCTCACCCCAGGTACGAGATCGAGATCGTGAACAGAAGTGTGAGATGTTCTTCATGACAGCGTACATGGTGCGAGTGAAGCCGATCTCATCTTCGTTGTACATGGTGATGCAGATGAACAGCTCAGTCTCTCGGAGAGTCTTTCCAATCGACTGTCGCAACTTGTACCCTCTCTCGACAAAGTCGTCGGGGTCGCATGTGACAGCTGTGTATCGCATGTGGGTGAATTCAACCTCGCCTCGTCGTGGCAAGAAACTGTAGAGAATGGTGGGAATCTTGCACTCCAGCACCAGCTCACCGTTGATGAGCTGCACTTCCTTTCTGGACATTTGGGGTGCGCGGACACCTCGTCGTTCTTGAGCGCCATCTGGAGCTGGGCCATAGTGCTCAAACTTGTCGTAGTCTGAGTGTGTCTCGTGTAGTGTACTTTGAGAATCAGATGAAAGGTATGAGGCCCGGTCCACAGGGTGAGGCCTCGCGTCGCTGAGGTCTGATTCAGGTCCAAACACATCGTCATCTATATCACTGTGCAGGGGGATTGATACCGTCGCATCGTCTGCAAAAGGTGGGATGTTTCTGGAGTTGTTGTTTGTTGAGAAGAGCGGTGCTGGAGGGAGGGGCCGCCGTGGGCTGCCACCATATCTGGAAGAAGGAGTTCCTGGTCGAGGACTTCCATTGAGATCAGATGGCTCATACATGTCGTTGTTTGGAGGAGGTCTCGAGAAGTCGGACCTTGTGAAATCCGACATGCGCGATGAAGGTGTCCATGGTCGTTGAGGTGAACCATCGTTCATGTGCACTCCGTACGGAATGTAGGATGAGTCGGGGGGTGGCATATGTGGCGCATCGTTGAAGATAGAGCCGGATCTTGATGACCGGACACTAGGCTGATAGTTGAGGTTTCGTGGACTTCGAAGACTGGGGAGTTTCTCTTGTGAGCGGGCGTTCTGAACGGGTCTCAATCGGCTGTGTGGCCGTGGAGGTACGGGGGGAGTCTGGTCTCGGCCATCACGCTGTTCTATGTGCTGTCTGCGCCGCTCGCTGATTCCATCTGGGATCTCTGGGAGCTGTCGGGGCATGTCTGGCATGTCTGCGAAGGCAACTCGCATGCTGTTCTTGCTCTTTTTGTTCTGCAGCTTTGCAGAGAGCCCTCCAGACATTGCATCGCGAGGCAGCAGGGACTGTGATTCGGGCACGGTGAGGGAGTAGGCTGGAGGTAGAGAGAGAGGTGATACACGGTCACGTTCCTCGTTTGTAATATCCTTCTCGAGGTCATCCAGGTGCTCGGGGTATGACCCGGACACCTGCTTGCCCTTGTCTGAAGACATACTGTGCTGAGGAACCAGAGACGGTGGTGATGGGATCGCGACTGGCGGTGAAGAGGAAGAGGGCGTTGTCTTTGGGGATAAAGCAGAGGAAGCAGGAGGAGAGGAAGGCGTTTGTTTTGATGGGGAGGGTGGTACATACTTGTGAGCGTCGTAAGGTTCTTCCACAGAGGTCAAAAGTCTCATCGCAGCGGGACTATGCCCGGTGGGAGTGTGATTAAGTTCATCGTCATCGTACGGCGGGAGGCTGTAGTCGGGCGGGCGTTGGGGCGTGTTTGGGTCCATAGCGGTTGACTCGGAGGTTGATTCGGAGCTGGAATGTGGACGCGGGTAGTTGCAAGAGGACGGGGGATTCGAGATTGGCGATTGGAGGCCCAAAGCGAGGATGTTTGGGAGACGACAGACGTTTCCTCGACGGCCTACGCCGTAGGGAACGAGAAGAGAGACCGGATTCTCCTGGGGAGGACTCCTCAATCAAAGATTGAACTGGCCGGATAGAGTTTCGAGGTGTCGTCGAGGGCGTAGTATATTGAAACCTTGATCTACACAAGGTGTTGGGTTGCAGGTTGAGAATCCAAGTGTGGGTGAAGCTCGCACAAAGAATGCAGCTCGGGCATGCAACACAGAATTGTCGAGCGAGAGTCGGGACGAAAAGAGTTGAAGAGAGACAAAGAGCGGAGCAGCAAGCAATGAAAGCTGACACTTTCCCTTTTTCCACGAGGCGTCGCACAGTAGCACGGAGCGAGCGGATATGGTTGCGGGTATGGATTTGGTGGTGGGGGGTGGGATAGCTTGGGGAGGAAGCTTGGGTCATCCCAAACAAACGGTTACGTAGTACTGTTGACCCAGCAACGCACCTTTTGGGACATGTCTGGCACGCCCAGTCTCACAGCCTCCCAGTCGCATTGTTTCGGTGGCCGGGGAGGAAGCGCCACTCTCTGTTGGATGGACGATGATGACTGGTTGCTTCATCATGACTGCCTGGGCGAGACCCCGGTGGATTTGTTGATGGCGGAGGTCGAGTTTAAATTGCCTGCATCCCAAACTTCTTCAGTGTCGGAAGTTTGAGGCTCAGCTTAGTGACATGCCCTAAGCTTTTGTTGAATCTGGAGCCAAGTTGTTCCGCGATGAATTCACATCTTCAATCGCAATTGAACCTTTCATTAAACTGACTGTTTCTTTCAACAAAAGAGTAACTATTTTTGTTCTTCGTGATGGCCTCATGCAATGGCCGCCACGTAATATTTACATGCAAGCGCTGGCGGCCCTTCTTAGCGCCTTACTGTGGATAACTTCGTTTCCCCAGTCATGATCGCCTACGGACAAGCATTCAACGGTCGGGAAACCTTCGTCAAGAGCCTGTGAACCCTAGGACTGAGCTTGGCCTCGCCGGCAAAGTCGACGACGTGTGCCCTCGTTGTGACAAGTCAAGTGCTGAGAGGATCAACCTGGTCTAACTCCCTTCACTTAATCTAATCCCCTGGCCAAAGGCACAGACGCTGATGGACCAGACGTTTTGTCAGCGGGGTGGACCGGCCGGACCCTTGCATGGGCCGCATCATGAGCATTCCTTGAGCCCTGCCGAGTCTGACACTCGGAGGAAGAGAGATGCCGCTTTCACCGGGATTGTTCCTGACCGATCCTGCAGTAGCCACCTCGGATACAGATACGCCATATGCCGTCCTCTCGCCGTTCTCGTACATACATGGATACTGCACTGCCTCAAATCACAACGTTACCCTACAGCAACCGCAAGGTGTTTACCGAAACTATGAACAATTATGCTTCTGCTGCACGTCCGAGAGTCCATATAGTCAAATTATTCCTCAATGAGAGAAAATCTCATAGTTGTCATGCGTGGCTCACCGAAAGTAAAATCCTATCACCTGCCTCACCGAGAATTTGCTGTTGGCAAGGACACAGTCAATAACTAACCAACATCCTTCCCAACCTATTTTTTTTGCTTCTAGTCGACGCTGAGCGGCGCCGTATGGGGAGTTGCAAAGCAATGGAGAGACCATGTATCAATGGAGCTGATATCCACTTCAGGTCCCAATTGGAAAAGGAACGGCGAGTTGCCGAAAACTATATGCAAAGCCCCAGCAACTCATTTTCTTTAGGGACAGATGCTTGAAGACAGGCAGACATAAAGACCCAAACAACAAGTCATCCTTCACGGGGTAGAATAGAGTCAAGACTATGCATCCATGTCCCTGAATCGATTGTCCATCCTGTTCGATGATATCTGAACCGGCCCAATGACTCACACCTAAGGAGCAACAGAGAGGATGAATGGCGGTATTAAAGCATGTGCGCTTCAAGAAACCCCCACATGGAAACTCATATCCTGCATACACCAAATTAACCTTGTCGGCCTCTTTCCCCATGGGGTGCCGAGTTGTAAGTCAATAGTACGCTTGTCTGAAGTTAACCCGCACCGAGAGGCCACTCTCCATGTCAGGCTGCAGCCTCAGAAAGCATCCTGGGTACGGGATGACGTTGTTGGACCTGGATATGCTTCTGCCCCGACTGTTGAACGTGCTAAACTGCCTCCCTGCGGAGGATGCCGGTCAGGTAGGTGCCTGTCCATGAGGGTATCGTGAGATTCTGGTTACTCCTTAGATATCGTGTCCCTTCGCACTGCCTCGTGATTCACCTTCAACTTTCGCAACAGGAAGGAGATACCCAACAAGTCAAACCTACGATGCTGGAAGCTACGATGGATCTCAACCATCGATTCTTCAACATGCTTCAAACTCCTCGTCGTCTGCACACGTCTGCGTCGAGAGACTTTGACGCCTCGCATCCTCGCTACGCAGCACAACGAGAGTTTATTTCATCGTTTCTCGTCGCTCATGCCGAAAACCCTCTTGTTTCGATTTACCTAGTATTTTCTATAAAATCCCTACTTCCCCCAGACCCAACCACCTTGTCTAAGTATCACGTCGTCAATCAACAGTGTCAGATCAAGCACACTTTCTGCAACCCAAACAATTTCTTCTGACTCCAGATCATGTCGCAAAGCACAGAACCTGGCCAAACAGGCCCTGGTGATAATAACCCCAGCTTAAGCTACCACTGGGCAGGCCGGAAGGATGCCCCCCGCGAGTCCCTGCACAATAACACCAACGAGCCGGCCAGCGATGCGCCCACGACTGTCCTCCAGAACCCGCTGGCCGATATGACCGAAGAAGAACTCATTGCCGACGCTAGCGGCCTATGTTTGCAAAAGGGGCTACTCGAGCACGTTGATGTTTTCCGCAAAGCAGCCCTTCTGGCCAAGGTTATCAACGTACCACAAGGGTTCGAGTCAATCGACGCTTTGAGCGAGGAGGACAAGAAGATCCTCCGCTATGAGGAGTCACACCGCTGGAAAGCTCAGCCCAAGATGCTTTACTTTCTTTGTGCTCTGTGTGCAGGATGCGCTATTGTGCAGGGCATGGATCAGACGGTCATCAACGGCGCTCAGGTATGAAGATTAAGCTGACCCTGGCTGAAAGCGATATCCTTTGCTAACGTGACTCTAGAGCTTCTACTTTGCCGAGTTTAAGATCACCAGATACGCGTTGATCGGCCTGACCAACGGTGCTCCCTATGCTTCGGCCGCACTCATCGGGTGCTGGCTCAATGCCCCCCTGAATAAGTGGTTTGGACGCCGTGGTACCATCGCCTTCTCTTGTCTCTTCGCCTTTGTTACCGGTATCTGGCAGGCCGCTGCCAACACATGGCTCTGCTTTCTCCTCGCTCGTTTCACGCTCGGTCTCGCTGTCGGTGCCAAGTCAAGCACCACCCCCGTCTATGCTGCCGAATGCGCCCCCAAGAATATCCGCGGAGCCTTGACAATGATGTGGCAAATGTGGACAGCATTTGGCATCATGCTGGGATTCGCTGTCTCGATCGCTTTTCAGAACCTCAAGTATCCTAACGAGTTCGCCCCCTGGCGATGGATGATTGGGTCGACATCCCTTCCCCCGCTGATCGTAGGATCCCTTGTTTACCTCCTCCCTGAAAGTCCTCGTTGGTACATGGACAAAGGAAACTTTGTTGAGGCTTATAACTCGCTTAGAAGACTCCGCAAGTATGATTTGCAGGCTGCTCGCGATATGTATCTTGCGTGGAAGTTTCTGCAGGTTGAGGAGCGCTCTAAGGAAGGCCACAACATATTCAAGGAGTTCTTCAGTATCAGGAGAAATTGGCGAGCTGCTCAGTCTTCCTGGTTTTGTATGCTGATGCAGCAGTTCTGTGGTGGTATGTATCTCCTAAACCCCGATGAGTAATGAGCTGGGCTAACATGATCCTAGTCAACGTGATTGCGTACTATAGCACCAAGATCTTTAAGGATGCAGGATACACACAGTCACAAGCTCTTCTGATCTCATTTGGCGGCGGTGCCATCAACTGGCTCTTTGCGTTGCCGGCAATCTGGACAATCGATACCTTCGGCCGCCGAAACCTTCTCCTGTCGACGTTCCCTCTCATGAGCATATGTCTGTTTTGGACTGGTGCAAACTTTTACCTTCCGGAGGGCCCTGTTCGCTTGGCGCTTCTTGCGACTGGTATCTACCTGTTTATGGCTGTGTATTCCCCCGGCCTTGGTCCGGTTCCATTCACGTATAGCGCGGAAGCGTTCCCGCTGCACATCCGAGCTCTGGGTATGGCTTCGGCGACATCTATTACGTGGGCCTTTAACTTTCTTCTGAGTTTCACATGGCCTTCTATGGAGGCTGCCTTCACAACATCGGGCGCCTTCTTCTGGTATGCGTCATGGAACATGTTCGGTCTGGTCTTTGCCTACTTCCTCCTTCCGGAAACCAAGGCTCTGTCATTGGAGGAGTTGGACTTTGTCTTCAGCATGCGCAACCGGGACCATGCTAAGTACTATGTCAAGCGACTGGGCTGGTACACAAAGAAGATCATGGGCCGTAACCCCGAGTCCATGCCAGCGCTATACCGATTGGAAACAACCACAACAGAGACAGAGATAGAGGTCAAGCCAAGCAACGTGGAGAGCAGCAACTCGGCTTGAAGGCCGATGATGTCGATTCACGATGTTGTCTACAACTGATTCTTGATTAGATGTTTTTAGTGAGAGGAACTGCATACGCAGTTGAGGTTTCCTGGGGCGTTTGGGAATTTGAATACTGTAAGAGTCATGGTTGAGCGCGGCTTTGTCCCGTGGTTGGGTAGTGACTTATTAGGTAGTGTTTAATCTCGTAATGTTATTACAGTAGACTTACTGTGCCTCATTCTGAATTGGTGCTATTGAAAAGTAATCTCAACTTCTGTGGTCAGGGTAGGTAGGTTGTCTTGTTCCTTAAGGATGACTAACACGAATGAAGGAATTCTTCATCTGCACAACCAGGGGTTTTCATCACTTTGACACTAACCAAGCAAAGACTGGCATTGCCGAAGAATCGGTCTTCATTTTGGCCCGTGAAAGCGCCACCCGAGCAACCGACATGACAGATGACGATCATCAACTAGACCATCCCGAAGCAACCGGCTTCCGCTCGGTCCCAGGTCCGGCTACGACGCCGTCTAACTCGACGCAGGGATACGGACCGGTGCATGTGCTAGACCACCATTCCGATTATCCTCATATGCATACGATAGTCTTCCTGCATGGCAGAGGCAGTGATGCGGAGGAGTTTGCGGAGGAGTTGATGGACTCATCTCGCCTATCAGATGGGCGGTCGTTGCAGGAGGCGTTACCGGGCTGGCGGTGGGTTTTCCCCGCTGCAAGGCAAGTCTGGAGCGAAGTGTTTAAAGAGTTTATGCCAATGTGGTTTGAGTTGAGGGACGGCAGGGATGGTTCTGGGGATTCCGAGGGGCTGAAAGAGGCGGCCACACATGTGAGAGGTATCCTGCAGGAGGAAGAGACGAGATTGGAGAACGGCAAGGTGATTCTGGGGGGCATAAGTCAAGGGGGAGCGGTCGGCATGTGGACGTTGCTGTCATTGATGGACGAAGGGAATGGTGATGATGATCCGGGGAAATGGCTGGGTGGGTTTGTGGGGAGCAGCACATGGATGCCGCTTGGGGATGATGCTGAGAAGATGCTGGACGGGGATCATCACGGCTCTGAGTTTGTGGAACACATGATGAAGTCACATTCTCAGCAACAGTTGAGCATCCCTGTTTTTATGGGACATGGTGTTGACGATGCTTATGTCGACGTCGATCTAGGACGACAAGCAGCGCGCATCTTGAGTCGAGTTGGGTGCAGTGTTGAATGGCGAGAGTACACAGGCGCAGAGCAAGAGGGGCATTGGTTCAAGGTGCCCGAGCAGATGGACCACATTTACGAGTTTCTAAAAAGCTTGGAAGCGCAGTAACAAGACATTTTCGGATATAAAATTCACAAATCTCTCGGAATTGCCACATAACATCCTTGAATGTCAGAATTTTTTACTCGGGACCCGCGGAATAATCACCATCCTATCCTAGTTAAGCTGACAGTCCCGAGGCCAGAGATCTCAGGATTCATATCCTAGTGCAGGGTCTTTTTGTGCCACTCCGGAGTGTTTTATTCGAGTCATTTAAAGAGAGTGACAGTAAAAATTACCAGAAAAAAAAAGTAAAAATCAATCTTGGGGTAACATTGCGCGACATGATCCTTGTCTTGTCAAAAAGAAGAGAAAAAAGGGCGCTTTCCCCTGCAGCAAAAGAATATGGATGCGTTTTAAAAACTTCCATGTGAAAACCTGGATGCCTGCCTGTTTAGGCAAGTGCCCTTCAAGTTTTTGGGGCACTTGCACTTGCGCTTGCACTTGCACCAACGAGCACTTGTGCTCAAGTTGGAAGGAACAAGTGTTTCCATTACGGATAACCTCAGTTGTGGCCCATGACCGTGCGTTGCTCTTTCCAAACCCGAGCTTTTGGTGCCTCAGGTTATGCCTCAGGTTCAACTCCAGTCCGGATATCATGATGGACCCGTCCATTCTCTTGCATCTCGATCTACCAACAAGTAATTTCCCCTTCCAGACCAAGCTTCGAGTTTAGCGATGCCATGATCATGGTCCAACATTCTCGCCTTGCCGTACGTGATTCCTGACACTATCGGAGCACAGGCCCGTCGCTCTCGCAAACTATTCAACTCCTTCGCCCGGACCTGTTTGCTCTTCAGGTCCACACGGCCGAGAAACAAACCCGTCATGGAAACCTCGACACACGACTTCTCGAAAGGACAGGGTCACCTTAAAAAAAGCCACGAGGCCCGGCCCTCATCCGGACGAATGATCGGCAGCACCAACAGAGGCGCCCCTGAGGCGACTTTTTTGTCCCTTCCGTACCCTTCCCCTGGGCGGCACGGCCCTGATGCCCGTCATCTTTTGTGTGAATCGTACGGTGGCGTGTCATAGTCCTTGTGCCCGTTTGCCTGGTTGAGCCAGATGCATTCGTGCCTGGATATACGATATTTGCCGAGAGATGCCCTGAAGCAAGCTATGGTGTGTGCTTTGACATGGACCATGTGCTTGCTTGTCTTGGAGTTGATCTGGACTACTTTTGTCTGAGCAGCACTTTAACCCGCAGCACGGGCTGGGCCGGCGGCCAAAGAAGAGGATATCCTGGCTTCGAATTTTTATTTGCAGGATCGTCTTGAACCAACAATAGCTGTTGATGGCGTCTGGTTGGTTCATCAAGTATCAAGTAATAGCTTACACCACGTCTTCGGTCCTTTTCGTCTCCATCGGCGTCGAAGCTTCTCAGCCAGTTGCGCCCTGATACCAACCGAGTCTCGTCTTGCAGGACCCATCGCCTTCTGCAACCTCACCCCAGTCTGCACTCTGCCCTGCCTCTCATGCTCATGACACCCCGGCCTTGGATCGCTCTTTGAAAATCGCCATCCATCTCGAAAGGCGCGGAGCCCCCCGCCCCCTCC
The DNA here is from genome assembly GCA_030779245.1 of Fusarium sp. MBC 438. NCBI lineage: Eukaryota > Fungi > Ascomycota > Sordariomycetes > Hypocreales > Nectriaceae > Fusarium > Fusarium sp. MBC 438. Next base: position 16,423 of record JAPFTB010000140.1, on the reverse strand, counting down.
CTCGGGCCCTTGGACTCCTCCGGACCAAACCTTGTTCGGACATGCTCCGTGAAGCTGCCCGGCCACATAGCCTCGAGTCGGCAATCAACATCATGGATCGAGTTAATGCCTCCGATGTGCTCGGCCACTAGTCTTAGTGGTCCCTTGCCCTGGGGCCCTGGATCTCCACCGTTTCATCGACCACTGATGGCGTCCTTCTAGCCGTGGTTCTGTAAGCCATCACCCAACCCAAGCCGAGCCTAGCAGAGCCCACCGTCATGCGACACTGGGCATCTCGAACTGACTCCCCATAAACCCAGACGCGCATCCATGGATGGATGGTTTGCAGACGTGGCCCCGTCGACTGAGAATCTTGGGATGCCATGCCCCAGCCTAGCTCCTGTTTCCCAGCCCGGTCGTGGAGGCGGGTCGGCGTGGAGGCGAAGATGGAGACCGACTCACTGTCGTTATAATGATACTTCTGCAGCTCCCACCCCCGCTGCCGCCGGTCTCTGCTCTACTTCTACTGTTTTAGAGCTCTGGTTTCTTGATGCTCAATTGAGCGTCTCATCACCATGCGTAACCCACCTCCAGAGGTGATGGCCACATGGCCTCACCCAAACTACGACAACCCGGATCATCGTGGACCAGCTCTGCTCATTGTCGAGGTGTCCATCATGTCGGTCGCTGTTCTCACTCTCCTGGCTCGCCTCTACGTCCGAATATTCAAGGTCAACAAAAGTGGCCTCGACGACTGGCTGATGCTGGCTGCCATGGTAAGAATCTTCCCCAGATCCGTACCTCGGCTCGTCCAACGAGCATGTGCATGGTGATCGTCGCCCCCCTGCTAACACTCCGGGTTAGGTTTTCGGCATTGGAGTTACAATCTGTGTGATACTGGCGGCCCAGATGTATGGGTGGAACATTCATGTGTGGGATCTGAAAGAGTCCCAAGCTGTCAAAGGTCGACAGGTGTCCATCGCCGCTCAGACACTCTTTCTGTTCTCTTCCGGTCTCGCAAAGAACTCGATCCTCGTTTCCTATCTCCGAATCGCTCCCGCTCACTCATGGCTTCGACGCGTTACTTATGCATCGATCGCCTTGGTTACCGCCTTGATTTTTATCTTTCTTATTGTGCTTTGGACACAATGTCGGTATGTCGGATACACGTCCATCTGTTCAGTAGAGACTTAATCACTGACCGTTGCAGGCCCATGTCTGCTTATTGGAGCTTGACAGGCGGTGACAGCTGCTCTGCGGAAGGGCCTAGTGTTCTGTAGGTTTCCCAATAGTTCCTTGCTTGACTTGTCATTGACCCCTTATAGGAGCCAAGCTATTACGACAGTTGTTACCGACCTGCTCGTCTGCGCTATCCCTCTACCAACACTATTCAAGTTGAAGCTACCACTTTCGCAACGCATCGCCCTCATTGTGGTTTTCTCACTTGGCCTTGTTGTCGTCTTCGCGGCCTCGATGCGCGCATACTGGACACACTACGTGACGGACGAGACCTACGATGTTACCTGGGAGGGCTTCTATCTTTGGATCTGGACCGCCGTAGAGGCAAACCTGGGCGTCATCTGCGGTAGCGTGCCGGCATTACGTCCACTCTTCAGGAGCATGTTTCGGTCAAAGAGCAGCAGCTACTACAACAAGACGGGCTCACACGCCTACCCTCCTGGCACCGCCCAAGGAGGAGTAGTAACGGTTATCACGAGCCCCAAAAAGGCTAGTCGGACCTGGACGGATAACCTCCAACGAGGGAGTAAAGGGGTGAGAATTCAAGACGACCATATCGACATCGAAGCGGGCACTTTTAGTGGCGGAAAACGTCACAAAGACACCGACAGCGGGGCGTCGACACTTGAGATGGATACTTGGCCGTCGCGAGAGCAACCGAGATCGTGGCCGTCGGGCTCATAGTGGAATTTGGCATGTTTGGCGTTATGGTAATGCGGTAATCACGAAAATGGTACTTATGAAGGAAGGGAAGGAAATCACAGGACATCCAGCATGACAGGCATGGAAGGGATATAAACCACGGCGTTCAATATGGACATGGTATGGTAATCACCAAAATACATGTTCCCTTTTATTTACCAGACTCCGTCAAGTGATCCTCCAACTATATTCGCCCTCTAAATGCTTCTATCTCGTCTTGAAGTCCATACGAGGTTCATGTGTCGAGAAATGTCAAGCTAAATTCGGGCATAGGGTTACTTTGTAGGATTTAAAGCTCCTTGGCGTGGCTTTGAATCCTACGGCAAGCCGAGACGACCCAAGCGCTTTGACCCATCTCGCGAACTCGTTCAAGTTTGATTGTCCAGAGGCGAACCGAACCGAGAAATCGGGGGTCGTGAACAGGGATCAATGTTTCCATTGCATCCCCTTGGTGTGTATAATACACCCTTGATAAATGCCCGGCCTGCATGCATCGCGCGCCGTCGCATTAGCCTTCCCCGGCGGGATTGTCGTCCATTGCGGCCGGGGAGTCGAAGGGTGTGTCTCGTTTCGGCCGGAGGAGATAACACCAGTGATATAGGTCCGGATCATGTGGTAGTAGTTTGGGCGTGGGAACCTTGGCGAGAACCTCGATATCAAAAGGTAGGTCATCAAGGTCGAAGCGCGAGGAGGAATAGCTGAGAGAAACCCATACACCGCCATCGGCGAGACAATTCCGGATGCCGGCAGCCATACGGCGTAGCGGGGTCTCGCCGGCGCATGAAATAGCATCAACAGTGCTCTTGTCGACGATGAGATCAAACTTTTCTTTTAGATCAAGCTGTGTAGCATCTTGAACTTCATAACGCATTTGCACGTCCCCGAATGCCTGAGTCTCAAGTTCACGGCCGCGATCAATGGCGAGAGGCTCGTAGTCGACATTGAGAATGTTACGGAAGCACCGGGCCCGGAAGTGGTTTTGAAGGTCGCTGGTGCCAAAGCCGATGTGGAGGATCCGGGCCGTGGCCGGATCCAACCGTTGGAGTACCGGCTCGACTAGCGGCATGAAATCGACCGACTTGACGAGCCACTCAAAGGCCTTTTCGGAAGCGAAGCGCTTGTGCCAGTAGCTCTGCTTGTCAAAATCGGCTGGCATGATGGCGGCGAGTGCGGCTCGGGTTCGATGAAGGATTGGGGACGAGGGCTCCAGGGGCGGGATCTGGGGCGCGGCGGAAGAGATGGCCATTTATAATTGATTACCCGGACCCTTGGGCTAGGTTGTATCTTATCAATGCGACTCAAGGGCCAAGGGGCCGTGTATCATGAGGATTGAGATTTTGCAAATCCTGTTGAGGGGGGGTGGTTTTCGGATCCACAGAACTGGGATTGTTGGAGAAGGACACGAGATAAGTCATGGGGCTGCCTAAGGGAAATTGGGGCCGTCATGATGGCTTCTTTTTGTCTTCGAGGCAAATAATGAGTTGGTTTTATTGTTGGTGATTTGAATACCGTTGATAATATTGACTTTGCGATCGTGATGACAGGCGTTTACGGGGTGAACAAGAGGTCTATTGTTGTGATGTCGAACGGGATCCATTCCGGAGCATTTTAGGCGTTTGAATGTGGACTTTCGGCTCAAGTGCCGAGCGAGAAGGACGGTGACAAGGATGAGGATGGTCAGGGAATGATTAAAGTGACATTGATAAGATTCATGATGCTCAGGAACATTATCACGGAGTTGTTCTGCATTTGGATATCGCTTCTCACAGTTGAGGGTCCATCAGGCAGTGAATGATTGGCTCACGGAAAGAAAATGAATTATGGTTCAATGGTGATTACAAAAGAAGAAATAAAACTTCTAAAGAACCCTTGATGGATGGACCCTAGATCAATAACCTCGAGCGTTCCTGTCCGAGGGTGAAGAAAACTGTCCGAGGCGCGGAGGATGACGTCGCCCGACTTCAACGGGGGCATGATTGGCAGGGGCTGGCCGAAAACCCCAGCCCTATTAATATCCAACCAATTATAAGGGAGGGGCCGTTACTTTCCAGCCACACTCGAGTGAGGCGCTGTTTCAGCTCCGCCTCTTTTTGAGTGCCGCGTCAACCTCCAAGCAATCTTGGCAAGAGGTGGAAAGGATTACGAGGCGTTTGCGCGTGATGGAGGGGGAAGTAAAATCCTACATCTACAAACTTCTTTCTCTTTTCAGACCTCGCATCGTCCAAGATTCGTTCAACCTATAATCGTTCGTTCGTTCATTCGTTTTGATTCAAGCGACTCATCTAGACCTTGTTTACATTGATACTTCAAGGGCGCATCTCCCCCGCAACAGAGTAAACAGACGAGACTCAAAGAAAAGAAATACATACATATGGCTCCCGCACCATCTATTGAGCCCTACGGCATCGACCATGGCGTCGCCAACAGCCTGCTACGGCGTGATCTCTCAAGCCCTACGCACACGCAGCAGGTAACCCTGGGCATCATCGCCGTCTACGTGGTCGTCATTGCGATTCTATGGAACGTTCCCTATGTCCGCATGGTTCTCTGGCCCTTCAAGGTTTGCACTCCCACGGTTATCATTTGACGGAAGATGTAGCTGACTCTTTGTAGATGCTGGTCATCGCCTTTCACGAGTTTGGTCATGCCATCACGGCTGTGCTTACTGGAGGCAAGGTCAAGTCCATCAGCCTCGACCCCAACGAAGGAGGTGTCACGCACATGATTGGCGGCAAGAGTGCCATCACCCTCCCAGCCGGTTATCTGGGTTCCTCCATCATCGGCGCTCTCCTCATCTTTTGCGGCTTCAACATTGTCGCTAGCAAAGTCGCCAGCATCGTCCTGGGCGTCTGTTTTCTCCTGACCCTGTGGTGGGGTAAACGAGACTGGCTGACGATCCTTACCGTTCTACTCGCTGTCGGTCTCCTCATCGCTTGTTGGTTCATTTCGCACGCTCAGGCTCTTCGCTTCGTCGTGCTCTTTATCGGCGTCATGTCTTCGCTCTACAGCGTGTGGGATATCTGCGACGATTTGATCCTGCGTAAAGTAAACTCTTCCGACGCCAGCGTTTTCGCCAAGAGGTACGGAGGTTCTTCTCAGTGCTGGGGTGTCATCTGGTCCATCATTTCTGTTTGCTTCATGGCTGCTGGCATCGTTGCTGGCCTGGCTGCCTTTTCTCAGTCGTTTGAGCAACAAGAAAAGGACTCTCAGAAGTTCATCCCCACCTAGACGAACGGTTGTCTACAGCAAAGGGATTGGCGTGATTTCTTTACTTTGGTTGCTTTATTCACCTATATTTGGGGGACAGACTGTTTGAAAAACCGGCGGACACAGTTACCTGGAGTTTTGACTGTTGTTGAATTTGGTCATGATAATGAGGATCAAGATGGTTCGAGAGCTGCATGCTCATAATGAGGAGAGATAGATGTGTACTACAAGTCGCTAGAAGGAGAAAGCGAGACCGGATTGATACCCTCCAAGAATGGAATGGATCTTGTTTCCATAGGCAAACATTGTTTCACTTTACTCTCTGATTGTTGTTGTGACTTGCCGTCGTTTTCCCTCACAGTCGCTATTCAGGGAAGACAATGTACAGCATCTGTCCCACGAGTTTGCAAAATCTCCGTTCAAGTGACGAACCTCCATCACCACTTGAGTCGGTCCTTTAACTCAGCCGTGTCTGACGAACCCCCTGTGATACCATTGTGACTTGTTCAAGGCGACGGCTCAGCCTCATGAAACGTGATTGACCGCGATAGACTTGTACAGTTTCTAGAGGACGGTCAGCTCACTGCTTTAGATTTGATATAAGAGGAGGGAAATCTCCTTGGGGAAAATTTTCTCGGACAAGAACAAACTTGACAAGCAGAGTTGACGTGTACTACAAACCTCGAGAAAGAATCCTTGTGTTTTTCAACATGACATTCAACTTGAACCTCCCTTGCGCGATGACCAGAATCGCACCTCCATGCGAAGAGGATTATTCCCACGAACCTTCTAATCTGAGTCTCTGTGGGGATAGTTACTTCTTCAGCGGGCGCTTTAGAAGCTATGGGTAAGGATCCCACGATATATAATGTAAGTGGCGTGTTTCTGACTTGTTCTCAGCCGAGTACCCAAAGCTGTCGATGAAAATAAAGAACTGGATTTTGACCATGTGCATGGAGCGTACAACACCGAGTACATCGTGCTTGGACCCAATGAACGATACTTTCGCTGTAGGCGGATCCGCGAAGGCGAGGTTGCCTCCATGAGTGAGTTTCCCCTCTACCATCTCCTAGATAAAGTCTTGTGCTCATTTTTGTCAAGACAGCAGTGACTTGGAAGACTACGAAGATATTACCGACTTCTGCGACGACCATCAAGTCGAGCGCCCAGCTTTTCTCTGCTTTGGCCCCAACGGCACATTCTACATCCGTACCGTGAACGAAGAAGAAAAGTGGAATCTCCCCGCCGACACGGTCCGCGATGCTCTACAGGTGACGCCAGGCGCCGCACAATCTGGCGCTCAAGGTCTCTGGCTCGGAATGGAGGGCTCATGGGTAGTCCAGTACCGTGATGGCAGCTTCCGCTTCGATCTACGAGGGCGATATGCCGCTCTAGAGAGGGCACTACGGCAGGCTCAAGAGGACGGCGTCCGGGTCAGTGGTCTTGCTCTAAACCTACTCGATGCGGATTCGTTTGCTTGTGTCTTTAGTGACGGAGTGGTTGAGTACGAGGCCGGACAGGCTGGATTTGATGGAAAGGAATTTGAGAAATGGTGTGAGGAGAACTTTGAGCTGAAGGAGCTTCATAAACTGTTGGCTGAGATTTCCGAGGTTACTAGAAGTAACTGGCCATGAGCCATTGTGGTCACTACATGGCGCTTGAAATCTCGGGGTGCTCATATGTTGGCTTTCTATTTAAACTACTGGATTGTTAGAGAAGAGAAGCCCCGATAGGAGAAATATGCCGTGGATACATCAAAATGCCCATTATGCACTTTGAAGAACCGACTCCAATTGTTCACTAGACCTTCTTTACAGATGTGGCGAGACCTCTTAAGCAATGCATAATAAGGGATCGCTACTCTTTGTTGTCCTGCATTCCATGGTGCTTGTACGCAGCATTTTCATATAATTGGGTGGTTCCAGACTTCCGGCTCTTCAGATCGGCCTCAGCTCCGTAACCTGCCCCACACATCCGGCGGACCTGTCGGCCTTGCCTCCGGGGATTCAACTTCCAGTGACGATTTTGGTAAAAACCTGTTAACCAACATATCCAGGATGTGACGCTTCATGGCGGAGGCTAGAATTTTTATTGGTAGCTACTTAGTAGATCCTGGCCAACTCTGTAAGATGCTGACACTGGCTCCTTAGGAAGACGACTAAGCTAAGGCATGTAAGCGCCTAACGGAAGAGGTAGTCATGTATAAAAGACGCTCACCATGACGTTGCGTTTGGTTTCAGATAGCCTCTTATACTGTTCCTCAGACGCGTAAGCATCAACACTCTCATCATGACCTCAACCAGAACACTCTTCCAGCTTTCCTCGCAGCCAACATGGTTCGAGAACATATCCATTCGGCCCAATGGCACCATCTTGGCAACACGTCTTGACGTCCCTGAAGTTTGGGCCATAGATCCTGTCACTTCCTCCGGCTCTTCCTTGTTCTGAATTCCGCTCCCCAAAGATGTCCCTTCACAGGCTCTCACCGGAATCTGCGCCCTGCGTCCAGATGTGTTTGCCATCGGCGCTGGCATCTATGACATGACGGGCGGCACAGGGGCCAAGGCGGGTAGCTTCAGCGTGTGGCTCGCAGACTTGACGGGTGAGGAGGCCAAGGTTACCAAAGTGACCGACATACCTGAGATTGCCATGATCAACGGCATGGCAACGTGGGATGAGAACACAGCCCTTGTTACAGACTGCTTGAGGGGCAAGGTCTACAAACTCGACGTCACATCTGGCACGTACAATATCGCACTGGAAGATGAGACTATGGAGATACCTACCGGTGCACCCTTCCAAGTTGGCATCAACGGTCTCAAAGTCCATCGTACGACCGAGCAGATCTACGTTTACTACACCACCACGACCCGATACTCGGTGTACCGCATGCCCGTCACACAAGAACTAAAGCCTGGAGGTCCTGTGGAGACGCTTGCTTCAGGAGTCGTCCCTGATGACCTCGTCGTGGCACAAGATGGAACTGTCTATGTGTGTACCAACGTCACAAACACGGTGGCGCGGATCCCACCAGGTGGAGGGGACGTGGTGACAGTCGCAGGGGAGGCAAAGGCCATGACACTTGCAGGAGCAACAGCATGCGTGTTTGGTGAAGGAGAAAAAGTGCTCTATGTTGCTACTGCTGGAGGCAATGCGACTCCTGTAGATGGCAAGACTGAGCCAGCTAAAGTTGTAGAGATCAGATTGGACTAGGAGAACATATTCAAGGCAGAAAGATGTTTTAGAGACGACTATTCAAGTCTGTAGCTTAGTGATATTCTCACTAGAGTCAGTTAGGCCCTTAATGACCAATCTATCATCATCCCATGCCTATGTATCGGCAACAAGCCCCAACGCCAGGTTTCCCCAATCCGTAAATCGACAAAGTCCATATTGTTACGATTGCAATGGCGATAATCACCATCTTCCACGACGTCCACGACCTCCGCCAAATCCTCCCCTCCCTCCACCTCCGCCTCCACCCGACATGTTCTGTTCGTATCCAAAGTTGCTCTGGTTCCCGCCGAAGCCACCTCCAAAGTTGCCTCCTTGACCTCCTTGGGCACCTTGTCCTCCAGCACCACCAGCATTTTGCATACCGGCAAACATGGCGTTCATCTGGCTGGGATCCATCTGACTTGGATCCATGCCTGAAGCCATCATCTGCTGCATCATTGCCTGCATCTCAGGGGGCATACCATCCATTCCGGGCATGCCAGCAGCCGAGTTGCCACCGCTAGCACCACCAGGCATAGCCATGCCGCCCATCATCATCATGTTGAACTCGTCCATCATCTTCTTATTGTTCTGGGCAAAAACATCGGCGCCGAATTCGCCTCGAACGGCTTCTTGCTTGGCAGCGTAAAGCGCCCAGGTAAACTCGTCAAAGCCGTAGTTGAAGTAGTCGCTGATATCTGTACCAGGCTTGCGCCACGGCTTGTCGTTTTCTGGGAGATCTTTGTCGCGTCATGTTAGTCTTGGACATGGAGCCAAGGAGGACTTCAACCAACCTTCGTCAATGTTGACTTGTGTGATGGGCTTCCCTGAAGCAGCGTGAACAGGAATCGCGTTGACGTCTATCGTGGATTTTGAGGCAGCCGCAGAAGTCTTGTCGGCGCTGGGTGCAGCAACGTTGACCGAGCTGGATTGTCGCGACTCGCCTTCCTTCTTGACAGGTGCTGATTGTGTCGGCGAGTCATTCGAGGCTGATCTTTGAGGAATATTTCGAATATCGCTATATTTGGATTGACTATTCGTGTAGTCGAGCGGTTAGTATTGCTCCTCGGCGCATTCAGAGTTTCACGTACGAGGGAGGAGCTGGTTTGGAACCATCTTTTCGTTCGGTGATGATGTCGATATCCTACAGACGTGTGTTAGAGAGCGCGTATGAAAATCAACTGTAGGTTACCCACTGAGTCGTCATCATCCTCGTCCATGGCCGCACCCTCATCTTCCTCTTCGCCTTCTTCAAGATCATCTGCCTTGGGCTTGTCTTCTGGGGTTGCGCCCTGGGCCTTGGGCTCCTCAGGCACATAGAGATCGTCGTCCTCGTCGATATCCATGTTGGCGACCATTAAGACGACAAATTGAGACTGTTTTGTAAAGCGGGTGGTGGAAGAAAACAGTGGTTGTAAGCTGGATGCATATATGTACAAAGACGTCAAGCTCCAAGCTCTCGAGGACCATGAGCTGCAAGCGCGCCGAAATTTCTCCGGGCTGCTCTTCACCGTCGCTGCAGGTACTGACCGAGACTCACCGGTACTCACCTTGAACCCAACTGGTCCAAGCGCCAATCCAGACCCAAACAGCTTTCGCTAGGCCTCTCAAGCTTGGAACATTTTACCCTGTCGCAGCCTCGCAACTCGGTCGTGTCGTGTCGCGTGATTCCAACCTCCGAGACAGCGTCGCGCATGCTCAAGGAGCCTCTTCTGTTGCCCTGAGCATGTCATTGACCCGTTCAGCAAGTGGCCCAGCAGGCGGTCTAACCATCAACACCGGCGCGGCCAACGCCTTGTAAGCTCCACACCAAACCAAACCAAACAAAGCATCCACATCCACCCAGCGACCGACTCAAGACCTCAACCATCCTTCACTTTTGCTGACCGGTGCTCTTTTCCTCTTGACTAAAGCGGCGCCACCGCTTCGAAGCCTTCAGCTGCCGGCACTCTGTTCGGTTCAGCTGCGAATACCCCCAACAACACCACAACAGCGCCAGCTGGAACAAACACCATGGCGACGGCGGGAAGTCTCTTTGGAGGCGGCGCGCAAAAGACGGGGACGGGTCTTTTCGGTGGAGCGGCAACCACTACAGCTTCAACTGGCGGCGGCCTGTTTGGAAACACCCAAGCAGCGACTACTGCGCCTGCAGCTGGCGGTCTCTTTGGAACTGCCCCTGCGGCGACTACGACCACAACAGGAGGCCTGTTTGGCAACACGGCTGCGAAGCCTGCGGCGACTGGAACTGGCCTCTTTGGCAACACTCCCGCAGCAACACAACAGGCCCCAGCAGGAGGTCTCTTGTCCGCGACGACCACAGCCACCTCACTAGGCACACCAACTCCTACGGGCCAGAAGCCAGCAGGAGGCGGTCTGTTTGGAAACACTGCTACTGCCCAGGCGGCACCCGCCACAGGCACAACAAGTCTCTTTGGTCAGAAGCCAGCGGGAACAAGTCTCTTTGGAGGTGCTGCGCCTGCTCAGCAGACTACAACAACCCAGTAAGTTTATTCGCTTTGAGATGCAGGCCGTCTCGCTAACCCGTGACAGAAACGCAAACCCATTCGGCCAGTCGACAGCTCAGGTATCGGCCGTTCAGATCAACTATGACAACATCCGCCATCGAACACGCTTCGACGACCTTGCCAAGCCCGTACAGGATGAGATTGCGCTACTGGACAAGGGCATCCAGAGGGTGATTAAGATGCGGGACGAGATTGGAGAGTTCATGCCACAGCACGAGAAGGATATTGAGCAGCTCGGTCGAGATGTCAGCTTTGTCGAGTCCAAGTTCCGTATTGTCGATGCGGCCCTCAACAACGACGTCAACACCGTAAAGAATCTGCATGACCAGACACGGAAGAACGCAGCCGACGCCCGGTTGTGCTTCCGCGGCGCCGACAACCTCAAGCTGCCAGCGCACTACCACCAGACGGGCCTCTTTGCTAGCCAGGCCCCAACGGCCAGCTCGAACGGAGGCGACGCCGCGTCAACGCACGCAGATGCGCAGGATCTCATCACCTACTTCAACCGCATCTGCGACGACATAGAAAAGTCAAAGGCCCGCCTCGATGAGTACCGTGGCAGCATCGAGCGTGATATGCCCGGCGTCGAGAACGGCCTGTACGAGCAGATCCGCTCCCTGCGCGATCGGAGCACCACGAGCATCGTGGTGCAGGACAAGCTGAACGAGGTGCTGCTGGCACTGCGGGATACGGGTAATGCCATTATTTACCAAGCTGGGCAGATTGCCGACACGCGCGAGCGACTGTCCCGACTTCAAGCGGGTATTGTGGACAGCGGAGTGTATGGTTTGAGCATCAATGCCTGAGCGGATAGGAGAGGGGGAGCGCTGGTCAGAGATTGTTGGGAGGTAATATCAATCAATCAATATATTGGGTATCGCGAGAGCTCGATTTCGAGTCTAAGGGGGGATTGGTCATAGAGGCTGCGTGTATGGAGTGTAGCAATGTTCTTGAAGAAGGCGTCTTTATGACATGTACGAATATACAAGACAAAAACTTGACAGGTTTTGAAAGACTGGGAGTAGGGTGAGCACAAATTGGACAATTTACCATGAAGAAACAGTCATCCTCCGGTCTTGAAGTTATCAGTGAAGTCATACTGTGATGAAAACTCTCATTATTCTTTTGCCTCTCGCGCCCGTTGAATGGATCGCGAGGCATGGGTATCAAAACCGATTGAATGCCGTGATAAATAAGTACCTATACAAAAACCGTCGCTTTTTATCTTTTTTTTCGTTGTCCTTTAAAACGTCCCTTCTCCATCACCATCATCTCCATAATCGTCTCCAAACTCGTCGCCGTTATCAAAGTAGTTTTCTGCATCGTAGTCGCCTGCGTCTTCATCGTCGTATACCTCATCTTGATCATCCTCATCCACAGCCTCTTCATCCTCCAAATCAGCAATCTCGTCGCCTTCTTCCTCTTTAAGAGCCTGCAGACGCTCTAACAAGTTCTTGCCCTGCATCTCATCTTCACCGTCACCAGCTAGACCAAACGCCTCTTCAGCGCTGGGTAGCGCGCTGATGTTGCTGAGCTCAAGCTTCCTCCGCTTAAAGCCCTTACCACCAACACCTCCCGTAGTCGCAGCCGCGTCGATGGTGTCGTATAGCTCGCTGGGGAAGAGTTCACGGCAGACAGGGCGGTTGGACCAGTCGGGGAGGGCGCGTTCCTCGCGGACAAACTTGTGCGAGTAGGTGGGGACCGCGGTGAAGGGGTCGAGAGAGGCCTTGCTCTTGACGCCGAAGCGGGCGTTTGCTTGGGCTTGTCCGTAGTGTTTTCTTGGGACTGTTGGGTCGTTGATGGCTGTGCGCTTTGAGGTGTATAGAGGAGAACCGTGGATCTGTCGCCGGAGGAGGAGTAGGTGTTGTACGGCTGACTGTTCGGTTGTCGCTAGTTGTCGAGCGGTCGGGACGACGTATGGCTGTCGGACGTTAGTAAAGCGCCTTTCTTCTATCGTACGTCAAGGGTGTGTTGAGTCAATACGCACAGGAAACAGCTCTGAAGGTCGCGCATCTGGCTCCTCACCAGTATCCCAAGGCACATTTGGTCGTCCACCTCGTCCACCACCTCTTCCGCCACGACCACCTCCTCTCCCGCCTCGAGACATTTGATTGGATCGCGCAAGTTCGTAGAAAAACTGTAGATTTGTAGCAGAGTTTGAAATTGTCGAGTGTAATAAGCTGTTGTTGTTGTCGTTGTCGATGGTGAGTTATGAAGGTTTGACGCAGAATGGCTTTTTTTGCGGGGGCCGGCCGAGGAAAGAGCGGAATTTCCTCCGCCCATGATGAATGCCCCGCATGTCAACTTGCAGCTTACATAGCTCCCCCTGCCTAGAACACCAAAGAGGACATCACGACTTTGACAAATACAACATCAAAAAGAGAGAGTTTTTATCATGACGGAGAGACTCGTGCCTGAGTACGAGATGCAGGACGGAACTTTACCCGTCACGGGCCTTGAAGAGTTGCAGGCGCATCTTGAGGAGTTGGTGAATGATCCAGCGACGCCTTTCAACGCCAAGTTGTTTGACGATGTTGAGCTTCAGCTAAATGGTGTGTCTCTTCTATCTTACACTCTCTAAATAATCAACACACATCTACATCTATCGTTCAGATTGCTAACTCATGCTAGAATCCAACATTCCTCCCCTCTTGACAACTCTTCTCCCTCCTCTCACAACAATCCTCAAGCAGACAACTCAAGACCCAACACCCCTCCTCTCACTCGCCATCAAACTCCTCTCTCCCCTAAACTTTTCCCGCTGTCTCACCATCGCGGACCCTCCAGCTCTTCTCGCCGCCTTGCGATCTCCCCTTCCTGGCGCAAACCTCCTCGCTTTAGCCATCATCCACAAGGCGGCTCGTACTCCCGGTGATGCCGCCATCTTGAGCACCATTCCTGACGTTCTTGAAGAGGTTGTGCGAAGATGGTTGGATAGCCCGGATGTTGGGGTCGGTGAACGTGCCGCAAGAGTTTTGGGTGATATTCTAGAGACAGACTGCGATGTCATCGTCGAAGGTGAGGGTGTCAATGGCGTATCAGCTGCGACCAACGGCATCTTGGGCAACGAACTCGTCAAGCGTCGTGTTCCTGGCCACGCCCGTGTCTGGCGCCTCCTTTTCATCGACCGTCAGTTCGTCACGCTTATCACCACTCTCTGTCGACCCGAAACCATCGACCGTCAGGCAACCCTCGCCCAAGGCCGGCTTCTGCGCATCCTCCCCCGTCTGACAGCACTCAACCCCCGCGCCCTGTCAACGACGCCTTTCCCAGACAGTCTCTCTTTACCTGATGCAGCTGCCGAGCCTGCTGGTCACGGTCTGTTGCAGTGGGCTGCGTTGACCATGGTTGACACCACAGACATACTCATGCACCTGAGCCTCATCGATTTTTACGAGACGTTTGTGAGCATTATGCGGGTCGCGGGCAACTCGGTAGACAAAGACAAGGTTGTGCGGGATCTGGTCAAGACGGCTGCTGACCGTGATGATCAACTCAAGGCCTCTTTGAGAGGACTTCCTGATCGGACAGTTGAGGAGGAAGCGGTGCCCTTGGCTAGATACATCAGCCAGATCCTTGACTAAAGCCTGGAGAACCAATTTGTATGATACCCAAGAAAATGGCATGATTAGACACGGAACGGAAAAGATACAGGTATTCATCTTTAAAACTCAACCACATAAAACATGCATATATTGTCACATCCGGTATAAGTCATACTACAAAACCTCCCAGGCCGGCCTACCGCCGTCTTGGGTTATCTAGATAAATGCCATCAAAAATCAACATTCTCTAGTATTCCATCCAACGCCCCGCGCCCCTTCACAGTCAGCAGCCGCCCAGGGACTCGCTCCTACAGCATCCTCCGTGCGTCCGCCTCATGGTCTGCAATTGTGCCCTCGGTAGTCCGGCTCACAACGCTATCCCGTCGATCGTCACCAGCTCGAGACATGCTCTCGATTCCGAGACCAACCACTCCGACTCGGCGCAGCACCACCAAGAGTGCCGCTCGCAAATCAGGAGTGAGGTCCTTGATGAGCAGATCGATCGCCAAGGGGTAAAAGTCGGGGATGTGTGTCTTGAAGGCGTCCTCGGGGAACGTAGCGAAACCCTCCAAAACATCAACCACAACCGGTCGCCAGGCAATGATGTTGCGATGCTGGCTCTCATCCTCCAAAGTAGAGTAGCTGTGAACAATGTCCTTGCATAGAGGTACCAGAGCAGCCTCAACGTCAGGTCGGCTCTCCAGTCGCTCCGGTGCGTTATCCGCAAACATGCGGAAGAGGATCGAGATGTATGTAGCAGCAGATCCGCTCTCCTGCTTCAGGAGGTTGGGGGGCTGCTTCATAAAACCCTCTCGCCAAAGCCTCATTCGGAGCTCCTTATCTTCGTTGAAGCGGCGAGCGAACTGGAAGGATCGCTTGAGGAGTGCCATCAGTCGTAGGAGTTCAGCCGAAGGGATATGTGTGTAGACGGTGTCGTTACTAAACAGCTCATTGACTGTCTCGATCATGAGGAGCTGAAGAACGCAGCGGGAGATGATTCGGTTGAAGAATCGTCGCCGAGCTGCCGTCACAACAATCGGCTGCTGCTGAAGGTTCGACGATGGCTTGAACTCTTCCAATGGAGCTTGGTGATTCTCTGCTGTCGGTGTTCGCAGGTCGTCCTCGGCATGTCGTGGAGACAACGGAGGCGCGATCGAGTCATCGTCAGCCTCCTCGGTGCCGTTAATCTTGAG
The DNA here is from genome assembly GCA_030779245.1 of Fusarium sp. MBC 438. Lineage (NCBI taxonomy): Eukaryota > Fungi > Ascomycota > Sordariomycetes > Hypocreales > Nectriaceae > Fusarium > Fusarium sp. MBC 438. Next base: position 817 of record JAPFTB010000140.1, on the reverse strand, counting down.
CGACTTCTCGTCCACTGGAACATCGGTTTGAGGAGTGCTGGAGAAGTCGAGTCCGTTAGGTGGAGGCTCTATCGACGCCGTTGAGTTGATCGCTGTGGCGGTGAACAGTTGATACGCTGTTGTTCGCTCAAACAGCTCGCAGAAGGCACCGACAAGCTTGTTCCAATGCTGGGGCTTGAACTTGGTGACATTCTTCAAGATCAGCTGCTGCAGGCAGTTGCTTCCAATCCGAGAGATGGTGTCGTTCTCTTGGCAGATACAGAGCGCCAGAAGCTCCAGGAACCTATCCAGCATGTACTCCAAGGCATCAAAGTAATGTGTGAACAAGGTGATCATGTTTCGAAGCGCTTGAATCATGGTGGTCGACAACCAAACCGAGAGCTCCTCATGGTTGAGAACGTTGCTCATCTCTGGTCGAGATCTCAACACCATAAAGATGGGGTAGAGTTGCTGTCGCCACAGAATATCCCAGAATTCGGGTGGGAAGTCACCACCATACCTAAGCAAGGTTTCAAAGAAGTACTCGAGAGCATTTGAACGCACCTCCAGATCCTCACCCGTCATCAGGACGTCGTGGAAGGCGAAGAGTACAGGGAACCAGTAGCCCTCCTCGACCGATGTATTTGATCGGGATCGCTTGATCTCGGGTGGCTTGGGGGCTCCCTCTGGCGCAGCCGCCGCCTTGTTGTACTTTTGCGACAACGGGCACTCGGGTGTCTTGAGCATGGTAGGAATCAGAGACTTTAGCAGCTCCAGGGCTGCCAGACTCTTCTTCTGGAACTTGAGGTTCTTGGAGAACTCGGTCAAGCACACAATG